>OZ038475.1:116251581-116259081 GCA_964036315.1 Acanthosepion esculentum
GAAGATGCAGAGCGATTTAATCTTTTCTAAAAATGTGATAAATAAAAAAATCACAGCATTTCTTCAACGGCAGATTGTAAGGCAGTAAAAGCCAGGATTTTTTCACTCCATGTACACACACACACACATACATACATATACATATATATATATATTATATATATATATATATATATATATATATATATATATATATATATAATGAAATGAAGAGGTTATAATGGTTCCAACGAGAGAAAAGTGTGTATATTAAAAAGAAGAGAGGTACCGCAAACCTTTTTGGTTGTAATGTGGGTTTTTTTAAAAAAGTATTATTCTTTATTTTTCATAGTTTTACATAGTTTTACAACACGTGTTTCTGGTCTTACGACCGTCTTCAGGTAAAGGGATATATAGAGAAGATGTAACATTGTAAAGCATAAAGGAAAAAAAATTAATTATTTTTAATAATTATTTTTAATAATATGTGGAAATCTCCACCCTTTACCTGAAAATCTAGCAGATATAACAAATGTCACTTCATGTTACAAGAGACTGTGTTTTACCCAGATGTCGGGAAAGCATCTTCTCTTCACGATTTATAGCTAGGAACCCAGTCTGTTCAGTGAACGAGATAATTCAGACTAAACCAACTGTTTAAATCAGCAAAGTTGCTAACTCAACAGTTACTATGTTCTCATAGTTGTTGCGTAAATTTCATAGGCTGATTATCATGTCAAAATATAGATTTTGTTTATTTTACATTTTCCCATTATTTCCAGTAGATTATACTGTATTTTTTATTATGATTAAAATAAGCGAATACGTTTTATTCGAACTAAGAAACAAACAGTAAAACATGAAGTCTAATTCCTGTGTATTCCTGTTTGGAATGTAAACGAATTAATTTTCTTTTGTTTCTTGTTTCTAGCTGTCTTGTACAGCATCAGGAACATCCCTGGGTTAAATATGTCATAGGTACCGAGAAATATTGGAACCAATAAGATTTGTATTAGGACTTAAATGGTTCATTTCCAGTGGAAATCGATGGCCACATGTAGATCAGGGCTAAAGATCGAAGCTAAGGTAAAGACAAACGAGTGAAATGTACAGAAAATTGGCACTAAATCCAATTTAGAAAGATATAGTGACTTCCTGCTTAGTGATGGCATCTTGCAGTCGTACCTTACCAGGGGCATTATTATGCTTGGTTAGAAGTTTTAGTTGATGCAGTGTATTTGATAAATATAATTAAGAAAACAGATTTGTAACAAGAACAACTTTTAGACGGAAACGTTTATAAGATAAAAATCATTTATGCAACGTGCATCAAGCTGCAGCTGTTTCAAGCGCTAGCATAGTTTTTTTTTGTTTTACGAAATAAATCAGTGTATTTTTCTATTTTCTTATAGGATAGAGAGGCCTATTAAAATATATAAACTTATACGTTTTCTAATGAAATGTCTTCTTCCATGAATTAATAAGCAACAGAATTATAAAATCTGACTTATGAAGCTAATAAAATATGAACGAACGTCATAATTTATATTATTTAAAAACGAATGGATGTTCAGCTGTTAATTAGGGAGTAAAAAGTAAGAGACTTCAGCTAGACATTGACGGGCTTTTCCCGTAGCAATTTTTTTTTTTTGGTTAGATGGACATTGATAGCTTCATGCGGAACTGGTTTTGTTTTTAGAGTTGTCATTCTCCAAGACTCCATTACACAATTCGCACATCCCATATAAAATATCAGATATTTGAATCTCTAAGTGTACAATATTTACGTTTATTGAAGATGTTTCTTCGAAATAAACCATTTGTCGCTTTGTACCTTTTTTTAAAAAATCCCATACAGTGTAATTTTACTCTGTGCATTTCTCATCCTTTCGGTGTTCTTGTGTGTAGGTTTGGTTATAATAAGAGCTTGATAAATAAAATTGGCAAACATAAGGCAGGGACAATAGTTTCAAATAATGACCCTGACAATTATTCATCTCATAAACAAAATTCTAAATTCTAAAATTTATAATAATCTTATTTCTGAATATAAAAGAATAAACAGAAATATTTCGTTAAGAACAAAGAAAAAAAGTACCGTAAAATCATGTAATACCAGTCCTCTTGAAAAGTGTCTAAAAACCATACCATTCCATGTGAATGAAATTGGGCAGACGGAACTCTTGGAAGCCGTCAGTGGTTGTGTTAGAACGAAGTCGCAAGTCATCTTGACCGAATGTTTGAGCGTGCTAGCTTTGTTCAGATTGTTGATCACGTTGGATAACGAGCTCACTTCCAGCAACTGAAAATAAGGCCTGCCCAGCATAGTTGCTATATAAACCACAGCAGGGCTATGTGGGTGTTGAACAAACACAAATGTGCCTGAACAGACGTCTGAAACGGGGATTAGCTAGCCGCACTAGTATACTGACATCCTCGGATACGAATGATTGCGCCATTTACATGTATGTATTTATATATGCGTTTAGCATAAATTGCGAATCATTGGAATAACTAATGTGAGTCAAGATTAAATCATAAACCAACTTGTTTGTTTAATATGAAAAACTATTTCTAGCATAAGCTACACGTATCAACTAATTCATTTATATAAAAAAACGTAATGTTTTATAGTGCTTAAATTCATTGCTAATGATCTCAATTTAGAACAAAGTTATATTACCATAACGATTTCCGCGTGTGATGTTGGCCATGAATATTATATATTGCATAATAAAAAGCATATATCCGTAACAATATATTCACCGGATTTTATCAGAAAAACAAATTAAATTAAATTTTAGATTTGCGCTTGATTCGTCCGATTTATTCATCAGCTAACAAATCAGTCGTGGGCGAATTTGTGCTGACCGATAGTGATAATTTATTCGACTTCAGATAATCTCATTGTCTCATTCATCAAAAAGGTTAAATGATCATCGAATCATAAAGCAGGGACACCGAGTTGGTTACTATGCGTTTAGGATCAGATTTGAAGCAGGCGTTAGCATAACAATTTATTAACTTCATTAAAACGATGACGAAAGAAAATTGGACAAAGGTCTAAGGAGTAATATAGATCTGTATGTATATTTGGTTATACTCATTTTAGAAGTAAATATCGTTAAAGATATCATGAATGATATTGGGAAGTATACATGCCTAGATATATGGTTTTATTGATTTACAAGTATATATGTATACATATTTGTTTTATAGAAGTAGATATGATTTTAGAATTATAAATTTAAAAATATTTAGATTTATTGACTTCCTCTGTGTCTCCCTCCCTCTCTCTCTCTCTCTGTCTCTCTCTCTCTCTATATATATATATATAAATGTGAACATAGAAGTCAACATTTAGAAGCGACAGTCTGTTTCATGCTAGATGCAATCGTACCGTAAAATCATTCGTATCCGAGGATGTCAGTATAATAGTGCGGCTAGCTAATCCCCGTTGCAGACGCCTGTTCAGGCACATTTGTGTTTGTTCAACACCCACATAGCCCTCCTGTGGTTTATACAGCAACTATTCTGAGCAGACTTTATGGTTTTCAGACACTTTTCAAGAGGACTGGTATTACATGATTTTACGCCAAAAAAGACTACCTACAATGCACTACTGACCCGTATATATAAATAGCCGAGAAAAATAACAGCACTCGTGGCCTGACGATTGCATCTAGCATGAAACAGACTGTCGCCTCTAACTGTTGATTCTATGTTCACTTTTATATTTACACACGCTCTATCTCTGATATTGAGCACTTTATCCCATAAATATAGCAGACTTTAAGACTATATATATATATATATATATATATATATATATATATATTTGAGATCTGTATTCATATATATATATATATATATATATATATATATATATAATAATAATAATAATAATATTAACAGTTATGTTCGTTTGGAAAAACCTTAGGTATTTTGGCTTGTAATTGAACAAACCAATGCCCAACGGGCCAGTTGACCCTGACGATCCGTACGGGTGAAACCTAGGTAGGTTTACCTGGCTCTTTAGGTTCATATATATATATATATATATATATATATATATATATATATATATATATATATATATATATATATATATATACGCCTACGCCTTTTTTCCTGTAAAAATGCATATGCTCTGCTAAAATAAAATAAATACATGGAGCTCTCTGTGGATCAGTTATAATAATTAATATTACTGGAATCCACCTTGATTACATGCCAACAGATCGATTACCTGTAGTGTGTGTGTGTGTATATATATATATATATATATATATATATATATATATATATATATATATATATATATATATATATATATATATATATATATTTCTTTATATTAATTTCCGTTACAAACATATAAACATTTACTGAGATTTTAGAAAGACATATGCATTCATTTTTCTTTCAATTGATTTTAAGGACAGGGTTATATAACACTTTGTTGTTATAGATTTTAAAGTACTTCTCTATGCTAATTTGGCTTCCATAGTTTATATTCGTAGATATAGAAATTTCTATAGTAATGAATTTTTTATTTATTAATTCGTACAGATTTATATCATTTTAAACGTTATTTTTAGTAGTACCGATATTTGAGTTCCTTGGTTAAACTCACAATCGTTTCGCGATTTTATGGATGATGACATATTTCTCACTCTATAACCTATCCCCGCAAAAACCCAAAGTTGTCTTCACATCCTGCTAAATGTTCTAATGGGCTCCATTTTTCTTTAAACTCTTCCGACTTTTTCTGCGAATATACGCTATACCAACCTCCTTTCTTCCGCGTTCCCAAAGTAAGATGGAAGTTTCACTTAGACTGAAGTTTTACACGAAATACAACTATACTGAACTTATCTCGTGGGGTTATTTCCATGAACACTTCAATCATGATTTCTTCAAATCAAGGGTCGATCGTCTTATTTACTTCTTCCCCTCACAATCTCCCTTTCATACCAAATTCCCTTTCTAACATATCACAGCTCATTCATCAACATTTTGAATATAATTTCTTCTCTGAGT
The DNA here is from genome assembly GCA_964036315.1 of Acanthosepion esculentum. Classification (NCBI taxonomy): domain Eukaryota; kingdom Metazoa; phylum Mollusca; class Cephalopoda; order Sepiida; family Sepiidae; genus Acanthosepion; species Acanthosepion esculentum. The sequence goes on from OZ038475.1 coordinate 116,256,604, forward strand.
GGCTCTCAAGTCTTGTCGCGGTTGAAATTTAGCAGAAAGAAATATTTGCTTTATGTGCCTTTTTCCAGTTCTCTGTCGAATTATTTATCCCCGTAAGAGAATTCTGTAAATGCTAATCAGAATCTGGAGAATACAGCGGAAGTGTTGACATTTTCTATAAAGACAGTCAACATTTACCCGCCAAAAACAATTACTTCATGGTGATCCAAGAACCATGTAACCTAATGTTATCTTAACGGGACATTATGCCCTTTCTGCTAACTTTTTTTCTGGCGCTTTTCGTTGACTGGTGTCTCGAGCTGGTATAGCTGGGAGCGCTATATGATTAAGTAAATCAACTGTTCCTCGGCAAAGGAGTACCCACAATTCGTTTCAATATATACCAAGCATCAAATTATTTCATGACATATTCGATAACTCACAGTGCCTTCTCAGTAAACTGCAAGTAGCAATTGTATGTATCATGCATTACAAAATCTTGCAATTATTTTCATCCGTATTCATGAACTAAATCAATAAAAAAAAAACGACAAATTGGCCATTTCTTTACATCACAGCTGTTACAATATACGAAAACAATCCATCTGAATTAATTTTCCATCTGATTTTCTATCTCGGACAAATATACATATAGACTATATAATACAAATATACTGATGTCGGGATGAAAGTGCGATTACCTCCATTTAATTGAGATGATGTCGTGAGAGTCACGTGACGTTCGGTGAGTGACCTCAGTTTATAGACTGTCGAACGTCTGTTGATATTTATCACGCATGGAGAGAAGACGCCTCAACCCACCCCAGTTGCACTGTAGACTGCAGAAACGACAGAGTTCACGAGCCCTGAGCGGTAGCAAGAGCAGAGTAGCCAACATTAACTCATCAGAAACATTATAGACACCACCGTTGGGAAAATAAGAGACACTTTCTCTCTCTCTTTTTTTTAGCCCCTTTCACACTTTTTGTTGTATACATATGTTGTAATTTTTCTGTCGGACAAATTAGTGACGTGTATGTATTTATTAGTATAAAAATTAATTTGAAAAGAGTTCATGTTTGTAATTCCTTCCTTTAAACTAATCTGTTCTGTCCGTGTTACAATATCGCGGGTATTTTAATACCTATAATGGCGAAATGCAAATTGAAAATATTCATTCTTACTTAGCACACCATTACCGATTTCACATTGCCTCTTATTTTTCATGGCAACTAAAATATAATGTGGACGGTTCTTGGTAAATTACGCATATTGACTCTCTGCAAAACATCAAATATGCAGCTGAGCTTTGATTATTAGGTTATTTCCTGAAAATTTTGCTAGGGAATTCTAGTTTTATTGACAACTCCATTACTTTTGATAGATTAATTTAATCTTTCCGAATATCTACAAGAAAAAAGTAAAAGAAAAAATGGTGGATGTAGAACAAGCGTGAATAAAATCTCATTGCAGAGCTGTTGCATAGCCCCCTCGTTCTGGGGGGGGGGTTCTTTTCATAAATTCCATAAATACAATATCTTCTCTCGTTCGTCTTCTCCCGGCCGGTGATTACTGGCATTTTATTTCAATCATTTTCTTCTCTTATTCGGTGTTGCGAAATGTTCTTTGTGTTCAGAGACGAAAGGCATCAACAAAGAAGACTTTTATCTTAACTATTATTGTATTAAACACGTCGACGGGTACGTCTTCTCAAGAGGGAGTTACTACATCCCCTATTAGGGAGCCGCTTTCAAAGACGAAAATCTTACACGTCTATTTCCTTTGACATGTAACAACCACATCTCGAAAGACGCTACCCCACTGGGGGGATAGGGTTTGCACAACCGCAATCTAAAACGTCTAGTTAGCCACTCCTCGTCAAACCTTACTCTATATAACTCATTCCCACGTTCGGTTCAGCCAATCACAATCGACATCCCTATTTTGTCTACAATCCGACCTCAAAGGCCAGCCCCAGAAGGCCTGAACCAAAATATACTTCCACTAATAATAATAGTCTGCAACTATTATTTAACACAGACAAAAGCGGTTTCAATTTCCAGTGAATGCTCTACTGATATAGGTTTGTGAACAATTAACTTGCCCTGAGGAGTCAGCAGACTATTTGACCAGGATATTTTGATATATATATACGTATATTAAAGAGGGACATATTGATGTCAAAGAAGAATAAAGATAAACAACGAGCAGTCTACCCAGGTTGCGTAAATGGATGTCAGATCAAGGAGTGGGAGGGATAGGAAAGAGACAAATACTGCTAAGGGCTACAAAATATAGGAACTTGTGAAACTTAAACTTAAAGTAGTTTAATCATGGGTGTACACAACCTAAAAATTCGGCCTTTTCTGTTACTAGAAACGTTCACCCAATACAAGAGCTACAAAAGATAGTGGGTTTCTGAATCATGTTGCAGTATTTGCAGAAGAAGAGAATATGATAAGTGCATTTTAAAGGGTTATGTAATAAATATTGCAATAT
>OZ038475.1:116264081-116319081 GCA_964036315.1 Acanthosepion esculentum
ACTTAATTAGTTTAATCTGACCAGAAAGCCATCTGGAATTTATTCCAAATTTCGATGTGATGCATACTAGTGTAAGTTCAGGAATATGTATATGGTTGTAAGTCTTCGGTAGGTTAAAACCGTTGCTATCAATTATGGCATTAACATTGTATGACTAAATTGTTTGAATCGTATTTGCATAAAGTGTTAAGACGAGTTAATCTACGCTTGAACTAGAAGCTGTAATAAATTCCTCCGTTTGCATCCTATCTAATCCGTCATAAGATCTGAAACGAATCGCACCGACATATCAATCTCATATAACTTTCGTAGCATATATAATTATTTACGAATTTTTATTGATCAAGAATAAAATTCCTTAATGGCCAACGGCGAGAATCGAAACATAAACAATAACATTAATATTTTTTATTAAAATCGGATGGACGAAAATTATAAACAGGATGGATGCAGAATTAAGAACATTATAGAAAATGTATAACACCAATTGACAATAGCAAAAAAATTAGATTAAATATCTATTATAAAAAATTTCAAACCTCTAACCTTATAGTTAAAAATAATAATTCATCTCCTAGAACAAAATTAAATAGAGCAAATATTATTTACGAATTTAAATGTCCATATATAATTGTATTCCTGATCAATCAAAATTCGTAAATAATTATATAGGCCACACTACAACATGTTTGACACGAAAACTCACTCTACACCTTCCTGAAAATAGCTCAATTAGATCTCATTTAAATATTCATGGTAACCTACCGGACACTATTCGTAACATACTTGTTGACAACACTAATATAATAACATCAACTACATGCAAAAAAGGCTAAAAATAATGGAAGCCTTAAAAATAGAATCAAACAAACCAACAATTAATAATATTAACTTTGAACATGGACATAATATCTTGACCGTGTTTGGAAAAATGAAAACATTTTATAAAACATTCATACAACAAACTATTTCTTATTTTAACAGTTAAAATATAATCCTTGAAAATGGCTAAATATATAGCCGAAAGCGCTCAGATAAAAAAGAACATTCGGACAGTTTTTATATAATTTATAATCCGAAAAGAAAAAAAATATTAGAACGCATTGAGAAATTGTATAAAAAACTAAATAAAATCACCTTGTCTGTCGTTTTCAATGAAATGTGCATATATATATATATATATATATATATATATATATATATATATATATATATATATATAGTATAACCCGGATATAAGAGACCCGGATATAAGATAAACCCGGATATAAGAGAGATTTTCGCTGGTCCCAAATTAGAGCCTGTGTTAATGTATATATAATAGACCAAACCCGGATATAAGAGAAAGCCGGATATAAGAGACTTATTCTCCGGCCCCGACAACTCTCTTATATCCGGGTGACACTGTATATATATATATATATATATATATATATATATATATATATAAATATATATATATATATATATATATATATATATATATATATATATATATCAACGAAATGCTTTCATATCTGAACTTCCTAATCTACGAATAAATTGTGAAAATTGAATATATGTACTACGACAAGCGGTATATTGTTGTGTACATGACACTGGCGCGAGTTCCTAATGCACAAGCCTATCTAGTGATTTAGCAAGCATATATGTGATGTGTGGCATATATGTGCACATGGCTGCAAATATGGAGAACCCAGTGAGGATTGGACTCATTATTCATTAGAAAATGAGTCAGTAATACATGCGTGCTAAGCATTACACTACATCGAATTTCCCCATATTCAATCCCACGCAAAAGTATATAGCCATTTACTAAGCGTAGCTCAGATGTAATAAAAAGTTGCAAGTATTGAGCATCCAGTGAAGTGCATATATAACCGAAGTAACCATTAATCCTTGCCCCTACGTCGCTACCGAATTTGACACAAGGTCGTCGTTTAATTTGGATTTACAGGCAATACCGTAGAAAAATTGCTCAAGCACCTTCCGTACTTACCCTTTTGAGGACGCCTCAGCCGCAGGTAATAATCCCAGTCCCCTCCAGAAGGAGAAGTTATGCCTTTTAGAATAGTTTATTGGGGCTTGACACAAGATCGGAGCTTAATGATGGGTTTTCCGGAAAGGTCTAAAATCATTGCTAAAGCTCTTCTAACCCTACCACTTTTAAGAACGCCTTAGAGACCATGTGAGGCCCTCAGCCAACTCCGGAAAGCGAATTACTACATGAGTGACATGTTAGGGTTTGAGCTAATATTTATTTTAAACTACACCGGCTGTGATATCAGGGAAGTACATAGTGATTTACTAAGTGTAGCTTAGTTGCGACACAAGGCCGCAAGTAAGGAGCACCTAGTGAATATTGAACTCACTACTCAGGTTTAAATGTGCTAGCTATAGATACTTGCTAATTATTATACTACGTTGTAGTGCATATATTCAAACCAAAGTAGGTATTTGTTCGTGCCCCCCGTCGTTACCTAATTTTACACAGAGTCGAGGTTTTATGTGGGTTTACCGGCAACACCGTAGACAAATTTTTCATGACCCTTCGGTACTTACCCATTTGGAGAAGATAATACCAATAAACATAATTTATTTAATGAACTTTGCCTCCTTGTCCTCACTAAAATCTGCTATAACTAGGATATCATTACCCAAAGCTTCCATTCACCCGAAGGTCGGGGCATATGTGATGGGCGGATTTGTGACATTTACAGGGGGTTGGTGTCCATTTAAAAATGTATTTCGAAGACGTTGGGATTGATATAGTGAAGAACAAGTGATATGATTCAAATAAAACAAAATTCCTTTTTTGTTAGCTTGTTTTAATACCAATTCCCTTTAGAAAGTAAACGTTCATAATTCTCCACAGATTGAATATGTGTATTATCGGTGAAATGCCATATTATCGGAAAATTTCAACGGCATCAATGTAAAAGAGAAATTAGGAAACGAAACCGGAACTTGAACTCTGCTTGCCACTTCCACTTTACAAGCTGGCATCCGTTTTAATACCCGCATATCCTTTCATTACAGCATCAATGGGATAAAAATAGTTTTACAGAAACAAATCGGTAGCCAGCTGATTTTGAGAATAGTTCATTACAAAATAAACGACGAAAAACTCATTTATTCTTTGGCTTCTAATGCAGTTTTTCCACTGCCAGCGACATGAAACCAGATTTATTATGATCCTCTGTTATTCCACCGCTGATGAATGTTATTTTTTCTGCTTAAGAGTCATACACCTTCCATTTTAAGAAGTCTCCGAATATACCAAAAATATTGTATATATAAAATAAACTAAGGATTGGATAGAATTTTTAAAAAGATATATTCCATGTAGTTCTAGTTGTAAGTGAAATAAAAGGAAAAGAAAATACAAATATACTTATAGAGGTTGTTTTCGATAGTTTTATACGAAATAAACAACGGCAAAGATTAGGGTTAATTTTGTGTTGTATAGCAATGTCGGTTAAGAGGTATAGTATACCAACAGAGTCGAACAATGTCAGTGATTTAAAGAAGGAAAAAAAGGTTATTTAGACTTTGAATGATCTTAAAGCCGGCGTCACATCGAATCAATACAGCAATCTCTCAATCTCGCACGGTCCTGTCGTATATGATACGAAGCAATGGACTTTTATCCGAGCAATTATAGTCGGAGACGCCGCTTTAACGTAATGAAAAGAAATATCTGTTTTCCATTTTACTTCAACTCGATTCTTGACTGCCGCGTCGGCTAATGTCACTGACATTCGTGCATTTCTGATATTCGGATAATCTTCCCGTATTTGCTGATGTTACCTGCCTAAAGTTGAACGATTTACATTCGGACTAATATCCCCATCTTTGCTGTTATTATCACAATATTTTGATTGCTGCAGCCTTTAGGTGTTTGGTGATCCCGATAACCTTAATGGAATATCGAACTGAACATTTTATTTTTTAATCTACGAGTTTAGATGCCCATGCCGAGGAATATCTCGACTTGTTCATATTTACTACTCCGCAGTATTTTGTACTTCTCAGTCACTCTTCGCCATATTTAGAATCTTTTAGATATTGCTCGCCGATGTATCGTACTGCACAGTTATTGTTCGCCATCTTTCGTGCTGCTTGGTTATTGCTTAACTTGATTCGAACTGATCGATTATGTCTCACCTAATTTCGTGCATCACAATCATTGCTGGCCTAGTCTCGTACTGCTCAGTCATTGTTTGCCTTGTTACGTACTGCTCATTCATTGCTTACCTTGTTTCATACTGCTCAATCATTGCTGGCCAAATTTTGTACTGCTCAGTCATTGCTTGCCATGTTACGTACTGCTCGTTTATTGCTTGCCCTGTTTCATATTGCTCAATCATTGCTGGCCCAGCTGCGTACTGCTCAGTCATTGGTAGCCTTGTTACGTACTGCTCATTCTTTATTTGCCCTGTTTAATACTTCTCAATCATTGCTGGCCCTGTTTTGTATTGCTCAGTCATTGCTAACCTTGTTACCTACTGCTCAGTCATTGCTTGCCCAGTTTCGTACTGCTCAGTCATTGCTTGCCATTGTTACATAATGCTCAATCATTGCTGGCCCAGTTGCGTACTGCTCAGTCATTGCTAGCCCAATTTCGTAATGCTCAGCCATTCCCCGGTTCATAATGTTCAGCTAATGCTTACCCAGTTTCGAACAACTCGATTATTGCTCGTTCTGTTTCGCACTGCTCAGTTACTTTCGCCATCTTTCGTGATGCTCAGTTATTTCTCGCTCTGTTTCGTACTGCTCGGTTATTGCTTACCTTGTTTCGTACTGTTCAGTTATGTCTGACTCTACTTCGTACATATCAGTCATGGCTTGCACTGCCTCGTACTGCTCAGTCATTGCTATCACTGTTTCGCACTTCGCAGTCATTGCTTGCCCTCTTTCGTACTACTCAGACATTGCTTTTCTTGTTTCCTAATGCTCAGTTATTGCTTACCCGGTTTCGAACTACTCCTTTATTGCTCGACCTATTTCGTACTGCTCGTTATTGTCCCCCTTCTTTCGTGGTGGTCACTTATTGGTCGCCTTCATCTGTAATGCTCGTTTATGTCTCACCCTACTCGTACATCTCATTCATTGCTTCTCTTGTTTTGTACATCTCAGACATGCTTTCCCCATTTCGTACTGTTCAGTCTTTGCTTGACCGGTTTCGCACTTGTACATCATTGCTTGCCCTGTTTCGGACTGCTCAATCATTTTTGCCTGTTTCATGCTGCTTCGACATTGCTTGCCCAGTTGTGTACTACACAGTTATTGCTTGCCTTGTTTCGTACTGCTCAGTCATTGCTCGCCCTGTTTCCTAATTCTCAACTATTTCTTACCCGGTTTCGAACTACTCGCTTATTGTTCGCCTTCTTTCGTACTGCTCGGTAATGTCTCACTCTATTTCATAAATATTGCTTAACCTATATCGTACTGCTCATTCATTGCTTTCCAGGTTTCGTACATCTCATACATTACTTGTCCTATTTCATACTGCTTAGTCATTGTTTGACCTCTTTCATACTTGACAGTCATTACTTGACCTGTTTCGTATTGTTCAATCACTTTTGCCTTTATCCATACTGCCCAATCGTTGCTTGCACTGTTTTGTACTGATCCGTCACTGCTCGCCAGTGTTCGTAATGCTCAGGTATTGCTTAACCGGTTCCGAACTAATCGTTTATTGATCACCCTGTCTCTTACTGCTCGGTTATTGTTCACCTGCTTTAGTGCTCCTCATTTATTGCTCGACTTATTTCGTACTACGCAGTTATTACTTGTTTAGAATTGATTTGTTATGTCTCACCCAAATTCGTACTATCCAGTCATTGCTTGCCCTGTTTCGCACTTCTCAGACATTGCTTACCATGTTTCCAACTTCTCAGTCTTTGCTTGCCCTGTTTCGCACTTCTCAGTCATTGCTTACCATGTTTCCAACTTCTCAGTCTTTGCTTGCCCTGTTTCGCACTTCTCAGTCATTTATTGTCCTATTTCGCACTTCTCAGTCATTGCTTGCCCTATTCGCCACTTCTCAGTCATTGCTTGCCCTATTCGCCACTTCTCAGTCATTGCTCGCCGTTTTTCGTACTTCCCAGTCATTTTTTCCCTGCTTCATACTACTCAGTCATTGCTTGTTCTATATTGTACTTCTCAGTCATTGCTCGGCCTATTTCGTATTGCTCAGTCATTGCTCGCCCTGTTTCCTAATGTTCAGTGATTGCTTACCCGTCTTGAACTACTCAGTTATTATTCCCCATGTTTCGTACTGCTCAGCAATTTCTTGCCCTATTTTGTACTTCTCAGTCATTGCTTGCCCTCTTTTGTACAATATAAATAATGATAAATCCTTATACCCGAAATTCAGATTGAAATGTTGCGCTCTATTTGTATAATGACCGTCATCTCCGTAAACATTTTGTATCATTCTTTTTTGATGTTGGTTGATCTTATAGACTGAAAATCATACGATAAAATCACTGATAAAATCACTGATAAAATCACAGATAAAATCACTGATAATTGGGGATTGATAGAACATTATCTAAAGATTTTAATCCCTAAATTATTTCAAATCCCTACAGATTGAAAGAATTATACAAATATATATTACAAATAAACACAAAAAACATTCACGAAGGTTTCAGGAAGAAGTGAAAAGGAGGTTCAAAAAGAAAGATGGAGCAATTTCCAGCATTAAAACCTTATCAGTCGCATACATTCATAGCTTCATTATTTATTCCTGGAAATATTTTGGGAAAATAGGTTACCTAGATAAAAGAGTACACTCACTTCTTGACAGATATTACAATATTAATGTAGATATTACTCATAATACATAGCTTCTTGCGTCAAATTTAGTAGGCAGGAAACTGTGTATTATAAGTAATATGTATTATATAGTAGTGTGGAGATGCCTGGGTCCGATACCTAACATATCCGAAGCTAGTAGTCACTTCAGTTTAGTAACCATTTATTGCCACATCGTTAACATCACTACCTGTGGCTCACATATACAGTAAATGAATTGTCTATTGTGTAAATATGATAACTTCTGCTGGATATGCGTCACGTCGCTACATCATTTTCCTTTTGTCAGCGAAATACTTTTTAGAAACAAATGCTAATGATTCGTAAAACATGATTTTGTACCACACATATCTCAACATTTTCGATTACAAAGAACAAAATTACCTGCTGACTTGTCAATAGGTTCAATAAAATTGATGCATTGACTTTCTTTCTTTTTCTCGAATTAGGATATGCACCAGGTTTGGGCGGTCATATGTCTTGTAACTGCTATTGGAACACACGCCAGTGAGTCAAGGGGTGATTTAAGGTAGACGTTGTGTAGAGTGGAGGCTTCTATACTACATGGGAAAAGCAAATAATTTTACAAAAGACAATCTGTTACATTTTTCGTTAGCCTTGTCTTTTCATGTTTTGAGAGAGAGGGCATCTAGCATATTTCAATAGTTACTTGACAAGTCTCTTTTTCTCTGTCCATATTTCTGAGATGAGTTATTGTAATTATTTATGCTATTTATCATTGTTGTCTTCATCTTTATTGCCATATTTCTCGACGTTTCGGTTGTTGTATGGTCCAGCCTTCTTCAGAGAATTGAAATTTTGAACTAACTCTTTTATTTCGTCCACCGGGTTAAATTGTTCTAGTTCCACCCATCATGCCTCTTCCTGATGTCTCTGTTATCTTACTTTAGAGACTGGGGAGAGAGAGAGAGAGTTACACGATATAATGTGTGAAGAGGGGCGCTATATCAAGTCTAATTTGTTACCTCTTCGTAACAGATACCCGTTTGTCCAGTGGGTATGACGATTGTTCGATTCTCGTTTGTGGACGCGCACCGCTGATGAGTCCCAAAATAAGACGAAACGGCTGTCCAGTGCTTTCTGAGTGTTATTCTGGACTCGATGAATTACTTAATTATGCTTATTCAAATCCCTCTAATAATTTCAATCACACACACACACGCACACACGCACACACACACACACACACACACACACACACACACACACACACACACACATGTACACCCCACCAATAGGCTTTCGAATATGTTTTGCATGATCGGCATAAAAAATCATATTACCACTCTTCATGACGCATAATTATGTACATATCTATCAAAGAGAAGGAAACTCCGAGTGCAAACATATCCACTAAATGATAATGCTCCATTTCTCTAAATGGAAGGCAAACCATTTGTCTAACTGTGTCTAAAGTTTGAATTACTTTCATTGCTAAGCGAATGTGTAGGTAATGTAACGGATATAGATCCTGGAATTGGAAAACTGGGTGTCCGTGCTAGGCTAACGCATTTATTTTCGTGCTGTTAACCTTGGGAAATATCTTTCTCTTCAACTTAGCTGTTAACCATTTTAAGGGAAGGAAAGCGCCGAATTCCAAATCACTGAGACAGTAATGATAAACTATAATTTTTCAAGACGCCATAGTCTATCATGGGCAATTACTTTTCAATCATCCTGTATATTTTCTAAAAATTCTGTAAAAACAAAGAAAAGTAACCTGTGGCATGTCATGTTAACGTAAAGAGTGGGGTGCATGTCATTTTGAAAGAAATCAAATATCTTATATCGTTTCAGTACTAATTTAGTAAGAACATAATGTCAGTTGTAATTTTCTGTTCGTATATTAATTCCAAGGAACTGATAGATAATGACACTCTGAATGCACGGTCTTTCGACAAAATTCTATTCGTTTTTATAAAAACATGTTTTCCATGTCACAATTGTGATCACGAAGATTTAAATGGTCCGCAAATGCATTGAGATCGTTACTTAATTTTACTTTCTATTTCACATTATATTTTTCGTTATTGATCAGTATGTCCCGCCAATTCATATTGGGTGCCATTAATGTAAACATATTTACCGTTAATAGCGAAATTCTCTTATAAATATGAAAGAAAGAGGTATCATAAATTCGTCATGTACAAACCAATTTGCTGGCCATGAAATGCACAGTATTTAAACACGCACGCGCGTGTGCGCACACACAAACACATATATATATATATGTATATAATCATTTAAACTCAAGCAAGGCGGTATTGGTACTATTACGCCGGGGGTTACAGAGAGTGAAAGTGAGAGAAAAGACTAGGTATAGGGAGGATTGAAGAAAGGATAAAAGATGAACAGGGTTCTAGACGACAGAAGATGGCCATTGATGTTGCATTAAAGGTTTTGAAGATTGTACTTATCAGGAAAGCATGTCAGGAGAAGAGAGTTCCACTGTCGGGATGTGCGTGAAAAAAGTAGAAGTGGCTGTTGCATTTGACAATTTCAACAGTAAAATGGCGTTACTTACATGGTAATCTAGTAGCACGCTTAAATACATGTAGTCGGGACACCAGGGAAAAAACTGGTCAGAACTTTTTCCATGAGAATATTTGTAAAAAAGACAAAGGGAAGCCACATTACATCTGCAAGAAGGGAGAATGAAGTCGCGCTGTCAAGTCAGAATGGATTACTTTGCAGATCATTCTTTGGATTTTGTCATACCGAATGGTAGATTCGTAAATGTGCAAGATTGACTCTTACGAGAAAAAAAACCCCTTCTGCTACGACACAATGAACCAACATTCATTGCAGTAGATGCAGCTATTGATTCAGTGTAGTTGTTCCACTTCATGTCAGTTGAAAACGTGAGGCCAAGAAGTTGCTTTGAGACGCTCTCCTGGAATCGATCATCAGCTATCCTGATGGCGGACAGGGAATTTTCTTCATGGTGGTTAAATGAGAGCAGTTTTGGGGGCATTAAAATTTACGAACCATTTTCTGCTCCTGTTAAGCACTTATTGGAGGTCCTTTTCAAGACCAGCGGCCAGGTTAACTTTCTCAGCTCTGACGGTTTCTCTATTGAGACAGGAGTAACTTGTAGTATCATCTGCATAAATGCCTACTTAGGAACTGGTGGCATCAGGTAGATCATTGATGTAGATCAGAAACAGTGTAGACACACATATACACGAACATAGGGTAAACACCGTGTTCGTGTGAAAATATCTGGAAGTAGCCCGTTCAGAACGACATTCATTTCACGATTTAATTGGAATGATTTCATTAAATCAAACAATCATCCTGTAATACAGTTGCCCTGAAGCTTACGAAGATCAGCATGACAAACCCGGCCAAACGTTTTTGAGATTAAAGCCACAGATCAAGCTTCGTCGTTATTATGAAGAGCTTGATATACGTATTAATTGATGGCCGTAAGCAGTAGAATGGACAAAACGTAACCCATATTGTTTGTCAGGGAGTAGGTCGTGAGGGGTAAGATGCTTAACCAATTCAGTATTGATTAAAGCCTCGAATACTTTGGCGAAATGCGTTATGAGACTAATAAGGCGATAGTTAGAGGGGTCAGAAGGTTTTCCGTGTTCTTAAGAAAAGGAACTACAAAGGAGTACTTCCAAGAAGCTGGAAAGTAGGAAGCAGCGAGACAAAAGTTGTAGAGTTTGGAGAGAACTGGAGCCAGCTCGAGAGGACATTTCTTTAGAACGACGGCTGACAACTTATGGGAGTCTAATTTGGCAATTATGTCCAAGACCAGCGACGGAGTTATGCCCATGTAATTCGGTAGAGCCTTAATTCTAAGGGGGAAATAAGGTGCTCCAAATTAGAGTGTTATATATATATATATATATATATATATATATATATATATATATATCCAATCAACATTAACCACCCGGTCCACCCATCACCAAACTGCTATCAACTATTGTTTCACCCAGATACTTTATATATATTGTGTATGTACATTTTTCTTCTAAAGAAATGGAAAAAAGGAAGAAACGTTCTACATCCGGCTTGCCTACAAAACAGGATTGTTCATAACCATTTTCGACCCTCACCCGTAGATGTGCAATTGAAAGGCACTGAAACCAAGTTGTATCTTTGTAGTGAGTAAAATGGTTTTGTATATATATATATATATATATATATATATATATATATATATATATGTGTGTGTGTGTGTGTGTGTGTGTGTGTGTGTGATACTCTGTGTGTGTGTGTGTGCTTGCTTTATGAACCTACATAATGTGATAAAAGACAAAAATATAAGGATTGAATACACAATTCTCTCACAGTTTTATAAATCAATCACGATTATTAACACAATGATGCTAGTGACAATTTATTTTTGCAATTCACTCAAGCAATGATTTGAAAAAAAATAAGAGGTTCTGTGTTACCAAGGACTTTTATTTTTAACTGTGAGCTCAAGCAGAATTTTGTATAATTTTGAATGCTTTCATGACAATTACCGCTATTACACTCAGGCAGTGGAAAACAGTTCTACATATAGTGTACTTTAGTAATGTGTTTCAAAACTATGTAAGTACAATCATTCTTTAAGCTTAAAATTCACACGAATCTTTGTAGAGAATGTGATGTTGAGAATAAATAAACCCAAAACAACGATTTTCGAGGACATTTTGATCACTGATAGATTGGTAAGTATATAACTTGGTTAAATCTGATTTTATTGATATTTAACAAATTGATGTACCTATCATTAGCCATACCTGTTCTTGCATTCATTATGTCAGCGTCAATATATCTATCTGTTGTTGAAGCGCTATTTTAGATTTGTCCTGCTCATTAAATGATGAACATACCCAAAGGAAAGTGATTACTCAGTGTTGTATTTTAATCAATTACATTCTGCAACATATTAAATATAACACTTGTGGGGACGTTTTTTTTCCTCTTTGAGTCAAGCGAAAGAGTTTTTCTCTCATCCTTTTCTAAAATATACAATGGAGATTGAAGAGAATATTCAGCTTCCATTCTTGAATGTACTGGTAGAGAGAACACCTGTGATATTTCGTACCAGTTTTTACAGTAAACCCACTTTTTCGGGGCTTTACTTAACATGGGATGAATTTGCGCCCAGATCCAAGAAAATTAATCTTATTAGTACTTTTACTCATTGTGTATTGATGTTGTGCTCTGATGTCGACTCGACGCCGAGCTAAAGGAAATTAAATAGCTTTTATTAATGAATGGCTACCCCGAAAGTGTTGTGACATCTATCATTGAACAAAAAATCGTTAAGTTCATTGAGGTTAAGAGATATAGTCCCTCTAAATGTCCTGTTTATGTGAGTCTCCCGTGGTTCTGTCCCGGGAGTCAGACATATGCCAATAGAATTGCTAATTCTATCAAACGGTGTTCCAACACTGTTATGGTTCGGTGTATTTTTTACAACTAAAAAGGTTTAACCCCCACCTTTTCGTAAGGACGCTTAGCCTACCAGTCAACAAAGTCTAGTAATATATCAATATAAATGTCAATGTTAGATCGACTATGTGGGCAAGACCATGTAAGTGTTAGAGGTTAGGATTGCTCAGCATATCCCAGGCTAGGTGCGAAGACACGAGCCTTTGACATCCGGGCGTTCCCAGAGTCACGAGTCTTTGATCAGTGAGGACTGTTTAAATTTTGTTGCTTGCAGGACGAAATATTCTCCTAATTTATTTTCTGTCATGCACAGGGCGAGGACGACACTCCATTTAGACATCCTGGAGTCTATTATTATTAACATACAACGTCCTACTCTCTGTAGACAACTGGAGATGAAATATAGGTTGGCCCTATTCGTGGAAACTACTGCCTGACTAGGAACATATTTGATAATTTTTCACCACCGCCTAAATGCTTACTGGGTAATTGATTTCTTAGTATCAGTTGTTGATAATTTTTTTTTCTTGTCAGTATCTTTGTTTTATATCGCCGACGATTTTGTTTCTGATGAAGTGTCGGCCGAAAGGCAAATCAAAACATATTCTTAAACGTGATACTTTTGTATATATTTTAATAATAAAATTATGATCCTTGTCCGTAAAATTATTTTGTCTTGGTGTGGCAATAAGAAAAAATAGTTTAAATATAGATGTATAAATCTATGTATATATATACAGGTTGAAATGGATAAATTTTCTTCTAAATTACGCAAAGATGAAAATAATGCTGACGTCTAATTTTAACATATATTTATCAAAATTGCACAATAGTATCTTGAAATATTTAAAAGCAACTTTATTCAATAAAATCGCTATTCGCTTTAACTTTGGCTTCCAGATGACTTAGGTATCTCCTGCAACTCTTCTGGACAGTCTCTTTGGCTTGGTGAATACTGCCATAATCTTAGCCTTCAATTCATCTTTGGTGTTACAAGGAGTTTTGTTTGTTTCTCGCTCAACAGCAATCCACACCTGATGATCAAGGGGTTGCTGCTTTGGGAATTCTTGGCCAGATATAAGGTGTGATGTGGTCGCAGAATTTGTCTGATAGTCATAACTGGGTTCTCCTGTTAATGTGGCAGGACTACCTTCTCAAGGCACTTAATGTAGGCCAACCTTTTCTGTCTGAGTCCCTGTGGAATAACGAATGTAGGCATTACGTCGCCATCATTAGTAATCACTCCAAACACCATATTGTTGACTTGATATATCATCCAACTCTTTCCGAATCCTCTGCACTGTCCCCAGATTGAAACCCAAACACTCTGAAATGTTCGTATTGGATTTTCAGTCGCGAATGCCAAGCAGTACAGCATAACTTTGCCAAAATTCAGGCGGAGTGAATTGCGTCATGGTGCTCAAAGTAATGCATATGCGCGTAATTAAACGTATAAAATTGCGAAATTTATCCATTGCACCCTGTATATATAATGATTGTTTATTCGTCGCAGAAGGACGGTCACACAGGTGGCCGTGACTGAGGATATGAATATATTGAAATAGTACGTTTATTAAGCACGTCTCGGATTGAGAAATCGGAGATCCGAGTTCGAATTCTAGTCGAATCCATTATATGCACTTACGTGCTAATACCTCAGGCAAAGGTATGAATCCTCTTCTCGCCCCCCCCCAGCTATAAGTAAATAGGAGAAAAACCGGGTTCTATAGCCTTGGATAGCAACTGATTTACCGCAGAAATAAATAGCAACTTACTGCAGTAATTAATCTGCCTCACTAGTCATGTATCGAAAGATACATGATCGCGCAATCGTGTATCACATAACTGACTGAATGTTGATTACCTCTTATTATTCTTTTTCTGATAATTACTGAAGCATAAGCATGTCAAATTAAATATTTTCAAGCTAAGGCGCTACCGTGTCTACGTTCAAAACCTCGGTGAAGCTAGTTAAAGACACTATCTTGTGTTCAGATTAAGAGGCTTTAGACGATAGTTGAAAAATGGCCTTCCTGCAGGTAATCCCCTGCTTTGTAAAAGCTGCAGAATCCATAATGTTTGTATAGATCTTTAAAACCACAACCAATCTCTGTACATAACACTAAAACAGAGGTAACCCCTGATTTACGCCTCATTCGTTTTGATAAATCTGGAAGTTGTCGGAGACTTTACCAATTGGACATCTCCAGGTTAGAGAGAAAAATCGGAGCAGGCTTTTATAAATATTGCTAGACGAGGCATACTTGTTAGGGATAAGAGAAATAGCGTGAAGGACACAAAAACTACCGTACTGCTTAATGCGCTATACGTGAGTAAACATTAGGGCGAATTACTGCAGCATCTACGCAAACTTGAGCTTTTCAGTCAGGATTTTTTCCGCACCATTCTTAAATTCCAATTCTGAGGAAACACCTGGCTTTTTACATTCAATAAGTAAATTATTAACGTTCCACTATAACCGACCACGCCCTAAATTTACTCTGTAAAGCTGCTTGTTTGAACGTCTATTTCGACTCTTCATTCCAGATTCCAAGTAGAACTTGTATATATATCATACATCGCTAAAGATGCAGGGACGATGTTCTCCTCCTTTCGAGCCAATTCCAGAACTATCGATATCCTCCTGCAGGTTAAATATTTATAAAAGATTTCTCAGACCAAAATCTAATGAAAAACTGAGTTTTTAGCAGAGCCTAATTGGTGGTAAAATATTCACTGTGGTCCGATGGCCATGGCGTAAGCATAGAGGACTCAGTTTCCAAAAACATTTCTATTCTGAGAACTAGACTAAGGGGGTTTCTGAAAAAGCCCTTCAGTTTCAGTGGATCCACTTACATACAGTGACAAACCGAGTCAGCAGATAGAGGGAAATTGGGGCAGACGGTCTAGCAGCCAGCATCAGTCGACGTATCAAGACACAAACAAGCTTTCTTCTGCAATCGATATGTTATATAGGTTTCACTGTCCAATCAAGTATCTGTATCAGAACGAAGTAACGAATGTTAATAGTAATAAGAACGGTTTCAAATATGGAAAAAAAACTTGGCATTCCTTGACCGAGCAGCTATTGCTCCTGACATTTGAAATCCATATTCCAATAAAAAAAATATCAGTATAATAAATTTCTCACGCCTACTAGCTGTTAGACTTCCAGCATTTTTGACGGTTTTTCTTCTTAACCCTTTGTTTGAAGTAGCGTTGAATGTCAAAACTTGAGTCTGTTATTACTTTTTCATCGAATTAAATGTTCTATTCATTTGACTTGTTTAGTCCTGAAGTGAAATGCTTTCTCTTATTTAGTACAGTCTTTTATTTCTAGTTCCCAATTTTCTAGGATGCATAGTCCTCGCTAAGACCTACAGGATTCATTAGCTCAAAGCCATTGGTAAACAATGTTCTGATAAACCGTTGTCTATGTGTGATCTTCAATGGTGATGAAACTGTAGAGAGCCATATTTCCCTACATCCTGTGGGTACGCAATACATAAAGAAAAGATAATTATTCGAAACCGTGATAAGAACAGTGAAACATAGTCGGTAATTCTGACTATATTTTAGATATTTATCTAATGATCAATACATTTTAAATAATAATAAAGATTTAGATATAGCATTGTGTGTAGCCAACTAAGATATGCAGTAGTGTAGCTAGATTAGTGTGTCATAATGGCAGTTGCCGTTCTCCAATATTTGTATTACGAACTCCAAATTGAAAGAAAATGTCTGGATACATAGATTTCTGTGATGCAGTATTTTCTCGTGTGCTGTGTGATCTTGTCTGATTTGCAGTTAATTAACATTAAACTTCCCGTCCAAACTTCGCTATACAGGAAGGTGTACGAAAAAACACAACGAGGTTATTTGTATGATGTCTACGGATATTTTCTTCCTCTTGGTCAAAAACAAAATAAATATAATATAAAGAAAACGCCATCATCAAAAAATATCCAGAAAATTGAACTAGGAAGGAAAATATTTTCATTGAGAAAGATTCAACTCACTGCAATTATGACGCCGTCATGAAAGGAATATAAGCAAGAGTTGTGTGTCTTTGAAGTTCCAGAGAAATCTGTTTCATCTGATCCTCTTGGATGTACTTAATTTGTACGTTCGTATTTATGTCGCAGGTCGATTGATATGAGAACAGAGTTTTTAATAGCATAGATCTGCGTCGATAGAAACTGGTGACTACCTTCATGCGTTATCAAAGATAGAGCCGCGAAATTATAATATATCATAACATTTACCCATACATGCAGATTTTTATAAGCACGATTTGTTAATAAGAAATAAGAATATTTTACAAGTATAGAAGCGATCCGATAAAATAAGATTTCAATGAATAATATCAGATTAGGTATGATGATAAACTATATTCATCAGCAAGACCTCTGATCGGCTGTTTTTGATGAGCGTGGAACAAAATTGTTGTTCCCAGGCCCACTCTGACCCGGGGTGGTAGCACGTGTTAAGGTCCCAGCTATGGAAAACTAGTTACTCCCTACTCCACACTTTGGGTCAAAACACCATGAAAGTGTAAAAATATATTTTTACAGTAAAAAAACAAAACAGAAATACATTTTTGAAAAACATTACTAATGCATTTGACTGTCGGAAAAAAAAACCTTTTTACAAAATTCTTCAATGAAACCTGATTTACAAACTGATTTTTTACAATGATTACATATTCTGTCCATACGAACCTAATCTAAAAATCTTGTCCGCATTAAATAACCCATTGAGGTGTTGATGTGCTGTAAAAGGGAATAAACCAAACCAAACCATAATATTAGCATTAAATTGTTTTCTCAAAATATTAAATTGTTTTTTTTTCATAATATTTTCAATAATATTAATAGATATTAACAGGAATACGTTTGACTCTAGGAAAAAAATCTTTACAAAAATACGCCAATGAAACCTGATCTACAAACTGGTTTCTTACAAACAATACATATTCTATTCATACGAATCTATCCTAAAAATCTCATCCTCATTAAATAACCTGTTTAGGTGTTGATGAACCAAACCAATGAAGAAATAAATCCAAATCAAATGGACTGAATCAGTCAAATTGTTTTTGCTTCTCGTTTGTCAAATTCGGTGGCAATAACTCACACGTTACTCTGTCATGATAGCTGTAATAGCGCAAGGTCACAAGTCATTTGAACATATTTAGCCATTTCGGACTGTTTGTCAGAAACAGGTTTGGGAGAAATAACAAAAAGACAAAATTAATAAGAGTTATGAAGGACAGGAAATTGTGGCGAGCCATGATCTTATACGTCTTGAAGAGATACGTCACATAAAGAAGAAGAAGAAGAAGAAGAAGAAGAAGAAGAAGAAGAAGAAGAAGAAGAAGAAGAAGAAGAAGAAGAAGAAGAAGAAGAAGTCTTCACTATATACGAGTATACGGTCTTCATTTGCTGCCTTGGCCCTAAAACCTTGACACCAAAAGGCTTCCACAGAACTCTTCTATTACTGCACGCTCATATAAGGTGCGATTGGTAAATTGTCGCCAATATATACTATTAATTTCGGTCATACATCTAGTTTGTTTTTGATTTTATTGACAACACATTATAATGAGATCATTTGTGAACCGACTATGACAAAAGGAAGGCTATGACTTAATTAGACAGCATGCTCTACTGCTTGGCATTCTCGCCGGAACCTCTAATAAAAACAACTCGGAGCATTTGATTCTCAATCTGAAGACAGTGCAGAGTATTTGGAAAGAGTTGGATGAGTCCAATGGTGATTACGAACGTAAAGCAAGTCCAAAAAGTCAATCTGATCGTTTCTATAAAAAAGAGCACCAGAATATGTTGGCAAGCGCCACGGATTCAGCACGTAGACCTACATCAAGAGCTTTGAGAAGGTCGTACTGTCGTGGGTCACGAGTGTGGCGGTTGGAAGACCTTAAATCTGGTACCAGGACTCTGCACAGTGCCACAAAATCAAGGGAACGCAATCAGATAATTTCTTCGACTACATCACCACTTACATCTGTTCTCCTAACTACACAGACTGCAACTCCTTTGATTATTATGTCGGGTGCGTAGTTGACCTAGAGACCGACAAAACTCCTGGTAACACTCCAGATGAACTGAAGGGATGGATTATGGCAGCATTCATTAACTTATACAATGAGGCCGTCCAGAAGAGTTACATGAGTTTTCTAGGTCGTCTGGAGGCCGTGGTTGAAGCCGATGGCGATTCTACTAAATAAATTTACTCTTTAGTATTTTTGTAATTTTGGCAAATATATCTGTTAAAATGAGATGTGTTATTTTCATTTTTGCGTAATTTAGACGAAATTTAAGCATTGCATCCTGTATACTATTATATTAAACTGCACATTGTATTAAGAGTATTAAGATGGGTTACAGAAAAAAAATCGTTTATTACCACAAAATTGCTTGCCGGTTGCCCGGCCATAACTAGTTGAGCATGTCGTCTAATGATTATTAGGGAAGCATCATAGAAGGGTTTTGATAGTCTAGTTTAGAGGATACAGCCAAGTTAAGTTGGGAGAAACATCTAACTACTTGTGAACAAACGGAGACTGCCGAGCGAATTGGGTTACCAGATCTGAATGTATTTCTAACTGGGCTCCACCTGCAAGGATACACGATGCTTTCCTCAGACCCTCTAACTATATCGCGTACATTTGGCTGTAATGCATGTACTTGCTATATCTTTATAAAACAAAGTGTCATAATGAACATATTAGCTTTGGCATATTTGCATCTTAATTTTTCTTCATTGCTCTTTCATTTAATATTGATAACAACCAAACATATTGCCTGACATATAAAATCTAATAAAGCAGACTTAGAGATTAAAGCAGAAATAAATATGAGGACAGCAGTCCGAACAATGCAAATAGCGTCAAGTTATTAAATGCAACAAATAAAAATACTTTTCCTTAGATATGTAAGTTCCATCAGCTAATATATATGGAGTTGCGGCCAAAATGTTCAGAACGGCATTTCTTTCGTCAGAAAAGTAGGTATAATTTTTTTTATCAATGTTGTTTTATATTCTATATTTTTCACAGACAATAAATACCATATTATTTGTTATTGTCTGAGATTTTGATGTAATTTGAGAGGATAATACAAAAGTTATGGATGATTTAGTGATTTACTGCAAAACCTATGGCGGCCAATATGATCAGAACGGTTGCTTTTATTCCGTGTTTTAGTATATTTAACCGGCGAACTGAAATATTTTAAATGTGTTTACGTGACGGTTCGTTTACTAAACATTAGTAAGAATATATGCAGTGTACTTTGTTAATATAATTCCACTTACTCCGTTACTAATTCGCCAGCAGATTATTAAGCTTCGAAAGAAGCATAATTTAATTATTGAGTCTATTGCAAAGATTGTTAACAAGTCAAAAAGCGTTGTTCACGGTGTTCTTAAGGTCGACGATGATTATGGTTCGTGTGAAGCAAGAAAGCCTACAGGTAGGCCAAGAAAAACGACCAAGAGAAAAGTTCGTGCTATGGTAAAGTTGGTTAAAAAGAGTAGATTTAAAACTGCTGCTGCTGTTTCTCGGGAAATGAGCATTTTACTGAAGTAAACTTTATCTCGAAAAACTGTGTCTCGCCGTTTAGTTGAACATGACCTACAAGCACGAGAACCTGCAGTGAAGCCACTGTTCAGCTCCAAGTATAAAAAGTGTCGTCTTACCTTTGCAACCGAACATGTTTTGTAGTCTCAAGAAAAATGGCGAACGGTGAATTTCAGTGATGAATGTAAGTTTATGTTATTTGGCTCAGATGGGAAAAGGTACGTTCGTTGAAAAGTAGGTGAAAAATTGTCGCCTAAATGCCTTAAGACTAGTGTTAAATTCGGTGGAGGAAGTTTCATGGTTTGGGGGATGATATCTGGAGATGGTGTGGGCCCTTTGGTGCGATTACATGCAAAGGTAAATGCAGGAGTTTATAAACAACTTGTAAAAGATCATGTCTTGCCCGTGCTGAGAAATTCAACTAAGCGACCACCCATATTCATGCAGGACAATGCCCCATGTTACAAGGCTAAGGTGGTCATGAACTTCCTCAAGGCTGAAAAGGTTATGGTTATGGATAGGCCTGCTCAAAGCCCAGATCTCAATCCTATTGAAAATGTGTGGAATATTCTAGGAGAACTTCGAAAGCCAGAAATCCTAAAACAACCGAGCAATTATGGAATGCCCTTCAGGAAGAATGGAATAAGAGCACCCAGCAAGAAATTGAACATTTAATTTCCTCATGCAGTCGAACATGTCAAAGTGTGATTGAAGCTAAAGGGCGTCACAATAAATATTAAATAATTCCAGTATTCTCTGTCATTTTTGATTATTTTGTTATTTTTTCAACCGTTTTGATCATTTTGGTCGCCATTTGCTTTGCAGTAAATCACTAAATCATCCATAACTTTTGTATTATCCTCTCAAATTACACCGAAATCTCAGACAATAACAATTAATATCGTATTTATTGTCTGTGTAAATTATAGAATATAAAACAACTTTGATAAAAAATTATTCCTACTTTTCTGACGAAAACAATGCCGTACTGAACATTTTGGCCGCAACTGTATATATATGAAATATGACAAAAATGTGTAAATAACTGAAATTGAAAACAAATGTTCATAGTAAATTAATTTCTATAATTGGAGTCCAGATTATGATGAAGAAATTTAAAGCTACGAATATAAATAATATTTGCTGTCATCGCTATTTACAAGAACTTTAAAGAATGCAGTCTATGGAATACCTCATCGATCCAGGAAAGTATTTTCAATGCATAAAAATATTTACACTATTTATCTTGTTCGAACTGTTGTACTAATCATCGTTGCCATATTCAAGACGTTTCGGTCGTTGTACGCTTCGGCCTTCTTCAAATCATTGGAATTTCGAACTGAACCCTTTATTTCGTTCACCGAGGTATATCGTTCTAGTTCCACGTGCTGTGCCTCTTCTAGATGTCGCAGTACCAGTTATATCCCTTTAACTCCACCCTCCAAGTTTTTGTTCACCTCAGCTGTAGGCAGGTATTTTTAATTTCTTTTTCTTTCAGATTTAACAACTTAAGTCTTTGGCAATTTCAACAATGGAAACATTAGTAATCAATCGACATGTTAAGGCTTCAACAGTGCATTTGGAAAAATATGTTCGTAATTTCAAACGAACTGGGTCGGTGGCAGATGTGAAAACACCATTGCGGGCTCGTTTACGCCGTTCAGCTGAAAACATTGATGCAGTGCATAAGAATGTGGCCGAAATTCCAGTTACCTGTATTCGTCAGTGCGCACAGGAATTGAACATCTCCACAACAACATAACTTCGTTTCCAATTACACTGTCGGTTGGACGATTATTTTGACTAAAAGTATCGCGAAGTGTGCGAAATGCATTATTGTTAATCTTTCCAGGGTTAAAATTGACAAAGACTTAAGTTGTTAAATCTGAAAGAAAAAAAAATAGATGCTTAAATTTAATTCACATTTAAAATCGGTCCAAGTTATTGGAACTCCCTTTATTTTCCCAACACAGCAGCATACTACAAAATACTACATCTCGATGTCAAGCACCGGAGTTCAACTCCTTTGGAAATACGCGAATTACTAGTAAATATAAAAGCGTTTACTCTGATCAATGACTAAAATGTTTTCAAGCGAATGAACACTCTAGGTCCTAAAGAATCTTTGGATCTTAAAAACTGTAGCTAAATCATAAAGAATTTTATCGCATAAAAGAAACATCATCTTTTAAAGACGTTTGGCAGCTTCTATCACTAGAACATACAGCAAATTCAACAAGAAGAGAAAATAATGACCCAATAAAAATCTTTACGTTTTACGTAAAAGGTTAGGAAGGTAAACTCAGGAATACTAGAAAGAGCGATAACAGTTTGTGGACATATGAAATCATTTTTAATGAAAAATTGTTTCAATAGGAAGCCTTGATGAATTCCAACTGACAGTAAAACAGACTATTCGGTCAGTAAATTCCGAGTGTACCCTTATAAGTAAATGGTTAATATTACCATTACCATTAGAGATAAGGATAACAGACATTCGATGGCCAGTGAGTGACGAAAAGAATAAAGTGAGCACTATCTATTCGGTCAATGAATGCCGAATGTTTCTTTACAAAGAAACGTCTAATGTTACAATTACTATTGGCAACAATGCTAAAGATGTTGAAGTACGTCAGTATAGTGTGAATATTCTCATCAATAACTCATTCTATTTTTGTATTTTTTGTAAGTGTTACAGATCGTAGTTGTATAGCAGTATAGCAAAGTGATTCTTTCTATGAAAGTGTTTCAGAAAAAGGGTATCACCGAATTCTTCCATTTAGAAATGAATGTACATTACCAGAAATTAATAAACGGTTACGGAGACGAAACAATGAATGTAAGTAGAGTTGGGGCTGCATTCCAACAACGGCTTCAGCGTTGTTTATGATTAAATCTCATTTGACGGCGTTCTTGGGCTCTTTGTATATTCTCTGGTTTTCGGGCAAATAAACATATGATATCACTTTCGGAGCGTCCATATGTTTATATCTTTTTTGTTTATATACATATATTTGCGTGTAGCATACTTGATGGAAAATTAATGTTTGAGATATTTTCTCAACTTCCGTGTCATTTTTATGCAATTCTCATGAGAAATGAAAATATAAACTTCATTTGTTGATAGGGGAATATTTGATTATAGCAAAT
This sequence comes from Acanthosepion esculentum, assembly GCA_964036315.1. Taxonomy (NCBI): domain Eukaryota; kingdom Metazoa; phylum Mollusca; class Cephalopoda; order Sepiida; family Sepiidae; genus Acanthosepion; species Acanthosepion esculentum. The sequence goes on from OZ038475.1 coordinate 116,287,090, forward strand.
TAAATTTCAAAAATTGGTAAGAACTGATTTTTATGTTTTTGAACAATTTTATTTGGAAGATTTTATTACAATTTGAATGTACATGCTGTGTTTTTATATTAGAAATTAAAAAGAAATGTATGTATTTCCAGATATAATTCAATTTATGTTATTTAAATTAGTTTTTGTATTTTAATAGCTTATGGAAATATTGTATATTTATATATAATGTGACAGACTTGTTTTGAAAGTTCAATTGACAAATGTGGTGATTATTTTCACTTACTTTGACAGTGTAAATAAAAGAAATACTATACACATTACATTCATTTTGCAAATTAAAAATTAAAAATTGTTTAATAATATTAAATTAAAAAAGAAATTTGTAGTTTGCAAAACACAATAGATGCTATATTAAAAGTTGAAAAATCAAATTTCTCATAATCCTATAAAATGCTTCAATACAATATGAATAATATAAACAATTTTTAAAATACAAACATTCAAACAATTCGGTAGTAAAATAATTACTTATTTGACTCAGGCTGATGTGATCTTTATTTCTTTTTTTTTTGAATCAGCTTTTAGCTCTTCTCTTGAGCTCAAATACCAACATCGCCTTTTTCTTTTAAGTATTTTGTTGCAAACTGGATCACCGTTTTTTACAACTTTTTCTATGCTTCAGGTATGGCAAGTCCAGTTTTGTACCTTTATTGGAAGCTGTACAATTCTTTTGATTTCTTAAGTGCTCAAAAGGCATATATTGAAACTCGTTCTTCCCCGGCCAGTCAATCAATAACTAATATGGTCGATGTATTTTAAATTACAGAGATCTTTCGCATTCTAAGAGAAACATTTCCATATTGATTTTCAGTGTCTTTTCCCCGCTGTATTCCAGATATTTTGCTTATTCATTGAACGTTCTCAAGTTTATCTTCAAACACAAAAGTGCATATTTTCACCGGGGGCATACTTATAACGTCTTTTCATAGTTGGCATGAAGATGTTGACAACTTCTTCGTTCTGAAATTTTAAATATTCTAAAATGAATAAAAACATTTTAGCTAAGTGCTTAAATTAAGCCAGCATGAATAGTAAATTTCCATGATAAATGTACAAATTGTTTCATTGTGTTCAATATCTTTTTCTTGTAAATCAAGATTTGAAACGTATAATCTCAGTATTCTATTAACTATTGAAAGCAATCGTCTCTAGTTAACTAAACCTATTTCAAGTAAACCGAATTTCATCGGAGAAAATCCGTTTTGAGTAGGAGTTACAATTCTATACTCGCTAATGTTGATCTGTAAATACAACTTTGAACACTTTATTTGATAATGCAATGTACGTTACAAGAAATTAATAAACGTTTACGGAGAGGAAACAATGAATGTAAGCAGAGTTGTAGTTGCATTTCAACAACGCCTTCAGGGTTGTTTATGATAAAATCTCATTCACCGGTGTTCTTGGGCTCTTTATATTTTGTGTAGTTTACGGGTAAATTATTAATATTTGTTTCTCTTAATAACTCTTGTATCTGTACGGGCTGCAGTCTCTATTATTGCTTGGAGTCTAAGCCTAACTGCCATCCTTACACTGGTCCTGGCAACTTTTCTAATATTGTCATAATATTTTTGTCCAGTTGAAAGAAATGAAAATATAGGCTTTTCATTGCTAACGGCAGAAATAGAAATCACATGTGGGATGATAGTTATGGTGCAATTTTAATCTTGTTCATTTTCCATTTCTCTTACTTAAAAAGAAATTTTAAACATATTTTTGATCTTTTTCTGCCACTATTTCATTTTGCTCCTTTTCTATTCTTTTTTCTCTGTACTTAATTCCTTTACATTTATTTCCATTTGTTTTCCCTTTCTTCTACGTTCTTGAATAACAGAGCAACACATTTTATAGAATCCTTTACACACTAATTTGTCACTTTGACCTATAATGAAATGTCTATTCCTGTATTATAATATTTTTCTCTAAAATAAGTTATAAAGTCACTAATTTAACAACCCTGCCAATTCATAACTACACAATCTAATATAAGGCATTTGCAATTCAATATGAACGTGCTAGTAGGAGGTAAAATTATATTCGAACACAAGTGGGGATAATGAGTTAATAGTGGAAAATATTTTTACCGTTAACGTATTAAGCCCCCGTGTTCAAAATAAACATCTTCAAGTCAGAATGATAGACAAAACTGTGTGTTAGAAAAGTGCCTTTGCGATTTTTTTAGGTAATGTGTCAATAATTTTATCTTATCATATCCGATATTTGGTAGATTTGAAATTAGCTCACTCCAAGGGGATCTCTGTTCTGTTCTGTTTATTAGTTCGTATACCGCATTGTGCTACTATTTCTTTTGAGATTATTGGTGATATTATGTACGGGGCTGACCTGAGATTTATTGTTGAGAATTATGGGATCAGCGCACAGTCAATACATTTTCTTCTTAGGGAATCCTATTCTCCTCTGATTAGATCAGGTGCGGCAAAACATCTGGAAAAACATGTGGAAATCTAGTGCACCTGATTGTGCCTGTAATTATCCTTATTATCTCTAAGAATTTTTCGTTTATATGCTGCTTCGTTTACTCGTATACGCTAATCCATCTTTGAACTGCTATTAGGGTATAATGGATTTAATTGTTGGGTAGAGACCTCGTTATGTGCACAGCACCGTTATATGCTGAAGCTCTAGATCTTGTTACGGATTTTATTGCTGTATTTTTCAATCCTCTCTTTGAGAAAACCGAGTCCCACTAATATTGTTGCGGTCTTCATGTCCCACATTCTCTCAGTTAGTATTTTTAGATATTTGGATAGTTGTTTCTATAGTTTTCAAATATATTTTTTCTTTCGTTAGGTACTTGAATATCAATGAGGAAAGAATTTATTTCATTCTTCTCTTTGGTATGTTGGTCTTAATTTTTTTTTTACCAGTTCAAATTGCAATGGCGCAGGAAATAGCAGCCCCATCGATTTCTGTTTCTGTTACATAGATCTGTGTTACAGTTGATACCACTTATTATTATTATTATTATTATTATTATTATTATTATTGAGTGAGTGAATAGCACACCAAAACGTGTGGGTGTGTTACAAATATACGAAGCCCTATATACTTTTCATGAGACCCAGTATTATAAGTGTATGCCAAGCACATGCATCACGGCTAATTGTGCGACATATGATGATAGGTTTTGATGAAATCTTCGCGTAAACTTGGGGGTGGGGCGTAATTAGAAATGCCTTCATTGGTCAGTCTCAGATTGGGAGTGTTTCTAAGTAACTCTGATCAGATTCCCTTAGAAGTTTCGTTCTTTAAACATAAAAAAATACTCTAGATATAATACGAAATAGCTCATCAAAACAGACGAACAGTGAAACAGCAACCATCACCTTTAATTATTATTATTATTATTATTATTATTATTATTATTATTATTATTATTATTATTATTTTATTATTATTATTAAAGAAAGTATTTCCTCTGCTAGATGGTTTTACTTCCATTTGCAGCAAATATCAAAATCTGCCAAAAGAGGTGTGGAAATTTTATAGGTTACACATGAAGGAAATTAATTAAATAACATTAAAAAATTAAAAGAAATGAAAAGAAAAATAAATAAAAACCTGAAAAAACTTTGAACTCTATTACACCATCATCAGGCATCAGAAGAGTTTATATTCCGTCAGACGCTAAAGAGTTTGCATCATGGTATTGCCTTTTGGAAGTGCCTGTGCCCAAGTCTTCGCCACCACCACCTAAGGGTTACGTAACTGAGTAGAGGCGAGGTTCTCTAGGCTTGGATAGCAGCCAGTTTAATTCAGACGATGAATTCAAACCAACTGGGCGTAGTGACATTGATTGTTGAGTGGCGACCTTTTAGCTTCTCATTATAGATATGTTTCCATTGTGAGAAGCGCTCCCGGCTCTACCTAAAGGGCTATGGCACGCTGCGCTATCACAAAATATTAATCAGTTATTTGCTTGCAGGCATTTGGGAAAATAGGCAAAGAAATTGCTTTCACTTTAACCTTAATATCAAAGGATAAAGTGATGCCATTGATTAATTTTCTGATATAGTTTTTTTTAGCTTTTCATCGGTAACATAACAGTGAAGTTTCTTTAAGAGGAATGACTAACGGAAATATGACCAAATACAACAAAATTACGATTTATTATATAATTTTATAAAAACAAAAATGCAGTAGAAAATTGACGTGTAAATTGGAATAGTAATCATTGTCTAAATGCGAAGAAATTTTATTTACAGATGAGCGTTTTTCTTTTTTAATATTATCATCCTAAGCATTGTCCACTAAGATGCAAGGGTTTACCTAGAGTGAAAGAGAAGGAGAAGACTACAGCAGAAACCGGGAACCTAATCCTAAACAGGAAACAATGGATAATTCTCTACTCATGTTCCATAGATGGCGATAGGCGAAACTATCTACTCTTATATTAGAATGACATGTACAGAGAAAGCATTTTAAAAATTATATTCACACACACAGCCAAACGCATATGCATATATATATATATATATATATATATATATATATATATATATATATATATATATATATATATACTGGGTGCAGCAAAAGTTGAGCACCATAGGTGTTAATGGGTATGTCGAAGAGGTCCTGTTGAGTAGCCGCTGTTGATGACTAAATTCGCTGTCAACGTCCAGGTTCAAGACTAGAGGCTTATAGTTTCAACAAAACCTCCTACCGTCATACATTCACTATGACCGATTGGCTGAGCAAGATTTAGTTGGAGATGAAACAGAATCAGAGTAGAAGAATTTCCCAATGGCGTGAATCTGATGAAGGTGGACCTCAGCTTGCCAGGAAATGACCCAGACACTTGACTTCATTGCCTTCTTCTGCGTCACATATGGAATGAGACATGAAGGAACAACTTGTGGAACTGCAATGAAATGCCGGTAAAATTTCGAGTAGGGATCCTCTCTCATGTCCGTCAAGTGTAGCCCTGTTCATCCACTGATTCAACAGCTGAGATCCGCTGCAATCCTCATCCGCTTGTTCTACCGCTGGGGTCTTCGGGGTTAGCCGCACTACGTTTGGCTACACGTCTAAGATTTAGTCGTGGTGGAGAGGCATGCGTGGTCCAATGACTGAGAGCGATGAATATATATATATATATATATATATATATATATATATATATATATGAATACATGTATGCATGTATATATATATATGTGTGTAAACGTGATGTGCACATGTTCAAGTAAAACTTTCACAGTTACAGGCACTATCGCCAGATGCTTAATATTAAAAAAGGTTACACAGCACACGCACACACTTGCATACACGCACACAGACACATACGCACACATATATGTATATACATTACTTCAAATCTTATTTTTAGTGGATACCTGTATTTGAGTATTTGAGTATACATTTATTTTAATAATATTTCTTACGCCTACCGGCATTGGCACTCGATAAAAATTAATAAAGAAAATATGCCCTCCGGCAAGGTTCGACACTGAATCCTCGTTTCCACTTAAGACTCCTCGACCAATGAAAGCGTCACCGCATGGCTTCCCTCCCTCTTAAGGGACTTACCCTCGTTTCGAAACTTGCTGCGGGTAATATGAGAATATAGGTACCGAAAAACATGACGACTGTTCTTCAAAGACTGATAGGTGCGTTCATATACATACATGCATATATTTCAGCTAAGGCTATATATATATTTTCAGCTAAGGCTATATATATATATATATATATATATATATATATATATATATATATATATATATATGTAAGCAAATATGTGGATGTAGATCCGACGGTATGATGAAAATGTGGAAAAGACAAAGCAAAATCCGAATATGTGAGTTTACTGTTTTTCATTTTGTTTTTTGTTTTTCTGTCAACTTCAGACGTTTCGGTCTAATAGACCATCTTCAGGACATGGTTATTGGAGACATATTTATATTAAATTTAAGTTAAAAGGAAGAGACGATAGATACAGGACTAGTCAGAAAAAGAAAAACTGAAATTCTATTTTTTTTCTTTTTTTTCTTTTAATCATATAATTTCGTGCACGAAGTATATGAGAAAAAAAAGTATTGTTAAGGAGGGAGGACAATACAAGAACAGGCGCTAAGAAGACACAATAACGATTAACATTGCATTTAAAGTTTCAAAGATGAAAGCTACAAGTGCGTGAGAAGGAATTGACTTCCGAAATAGCAACGGCTATCAGTGAGGGTCATAGGATATCTGCACTTTATATTCGTAATATTGGCAATAAGGTGAAGGCAGTTAGAGGCAAACCTTTGATCAGCTCAGCCATCGAGAAACAAAGAAATGAATGGGTTAATGAAATATCCGGAATTTCGGCAAAGTGCAATCTTTTCAGTCGAATCATTCTTTGGCAAATGCTCTGCCAGTGAACGTATCTGGGTTTAAAGAACACCTGTCAGAAATTTTCCACAACCACCTGAAAGCAACCGTCGCATACAGTGAGTTTTCGGTCATGGTCTGGGAGAGATTGCAAGCAACTGAAAGTTCGGCCTTGAAATAATGCACTGGCAACTTCAATGCATAAAAATATATTTCGCTTCTTTAGGAAAGACTTCCCGACGTATTTTCCAGACATTAAATGGCCAAATAACGCGAGCATGGCTGGATAAAAATGGCATCCAAGTTCTACTACGGGGAATATTAGACTATATAAGAAACGTGTGAAATCTTTTTCTTTAGAAAATTGCTCAGAATTCTGCATTCAACTTGTGCAAAATTCCCCCGTCGTAGATGGCAGATCTTGTCACTTATATGACTGAAAAAGTAAATGCGCTTAAAGAAGCTAAAAGAGTTTTCGACTAAGTATAAATGGATTCACTCATTAAATAAATAGAATTGTGTATTGAGCAATTTCTTAAGATATCAGTCCTCTGGTCTGACACTGATCTGACCAAATAATTTCATATTCTTATATATATATATATATATATATATATATATATATATATATATATATATATATATATATATATATATATAGTTTAGGAAAAACTAGGTAATCCGTATGGGTAGACCCAATGAGGATAGAATTTGATGATCCACTGTCCTTTGGAAGGGCTGTGGTGAAATAATTTATTATATGGAACCTTAAAGTGGTCTGTTTTTATTTAATATATATATATATATATATATATATATATATATATATATATATATATATATATTATATGAATCATTCATACAAAAACATATTAGTGACGTTAATGATATAAATAATAACGGGACACGAAAAATTAGATGTGAATCGAAATATGTTTTTTTTATAAATGTGTTATTGTTAATGTTAAGAAATTTTGGAGCTTGCGGTCGCAACGCTAAGGTTGAATTTTTGAAAATTTAAAAGAGAGTACTTCTTTCTACTAATATGGTAATTGGAGAATTATTTTGTTGTAGTAGGTTTTTTTTCAGTCGATGTGGCATGAACTAAATTGTTCAATAAATAGAGAAATCAATTTCCATGCCTGATGATGTCTGTATGAACAGATGAAAGTACTAGCAAAAAGAGACCTTATACAGCTTGAATTTATTCAAAAGAGGGATCATGACATTCATCTGGAGGTTCGTGGGTTAATGCAACTTTAATAAATTTGTTTGCGAAAAAGTATTCTCGACATTTATATCATTACCTTCACTAATCTGTTTTCGTATGAATGAATGTTGCCTTTATCTGGATATCCTATATGAAAAATAAGAAAATGCTTATTATTTTTTATAAAATGTCAGATGACATGTTTCAAATAAACATAATTTTTCAGAATGCATACAAATTACAAAGTGGCCATACCAAAATCAAGTAAATACAACAATTTAAATCTGGGCGGTTTTTTAACAAATCAGAGAAAGTGAAACACGATAAACCGGAGACGCATTTTGATGGAGTACAAGGCATTCTAAAAGCTAACCAAAGTATTAAGGAACATTTCATACTGAAATATAACACAATGTCAGTCCTCCTATATGGCTGCAAATGCCGGAAAATATTCTCAGAGACAAAGAAATGTTGTTCTACAGAAGTGTACTGAGAATGCCATGGACAGAACATATGAGCAAAGACGAAGTTTTAGATTAAATGGGAAAAAAGCACACATGGCCAACATCTGCAAAAAGACAATTGAAATTTCTACGGAACATGAGGATAGAGGGATTGGCAAATTGAGCGCAAGAGGAAAACTGGGGAAAACAGCGCATCAATTACCTAACAAGTCTGTGCAAATGGATGGCAGAACAGTGTTTAGGGGAGGTAACATAAAGAAAAAAACGTTGTTAAGAGCTACAAAGTGCAGGAAATCGTAGAGAACCATGATCGCCATCGAACTTAAGGAACACTGCACATAGAAATAGAACCCCTGATAATTCTGTAACAATATATTTCTTTTATTTCACTGTAATATTACAAACTTAGTGTATGTAATTATTAAATCATTTCGATGTAAAATGTGTAAATGTACGATGTTAATGTATTATTTGTTATTTTAATAAATGCCTGACGTTATTTTTTTTTTCATTTAAATATTCTTTTGTCTAAATTGCAACACATTATTTTTTTTTTTTAAAGTAAAAAAGTTTCTGTCAATTGACAAACAGGAAGATTTTTATATGACTAATGAGAGGTTATTGTGGAGTTTAAATGTTTCTATTGAAATCAGTGAAGAATTCCACGTGTATATTTAAATTATTTCTTTTATGTTTCGATTAAGCGACGTAGTCGTAAAATTAGTGTGAATTGCTTCTTCCCTCTTATGTAACAACGAATCGGGATGTGAAGATTACTTTTCATCTTATATTTCTTTAGATTTTGCAATGTTTGAAATATATATTGTTCATTTATTAACAATGTACATTGCATCTGTTAATTTAAACTAAATTTAAGCATCTAGATCATATTAAATATGTTAAAACCATAAATAATTCTTTACTTTTCTAACACATACAGAATCACACACATGCTTACATAAAATTTATATGCATACATATATATATATATATATATATATATCCACATATATATATATATATATATATATATATATATATATATATATATATATATCAATATATATATATATATATATATATATATATATATATATATATATATATATATATATATATATATAATTATATATATATATGTGTGTGTGTAAATTCAAACATATTGTTAAATATAACAAACAACGAATGTATATTATATTTTATCACGCGCCGTTCAAAATGTCGTTTCTAAATTATACGACACTTCGAATGGTTCCTCATAAAATATAATAGACATTGTCTGTTATATTTAACAATATATGTTTGAATAATGATCTGCTGCCCATATACACTATATATATATATATATATATATATATATATATATATATATATATATATATATTGGTTATTTTTATGACAGCAATTCTACGAGATTGTATAAATACTATATTGAATACTATTGTTGGAGAAATACTATATTGATAGAAATACTATATTGTCCTCGATCACCTTTTTAAGCAACTGCATAAGGCTTGATTTTACTTTGATAAACAATTATTATAATTACTGGTCGTAAGAAATGTGAAAATGATTGTTGAAATTATATATATATATATATATATATATATATATATATATATATATATATATATATATATATATATATAAGAAAGAACAGTAATATATATATAATCTGGTGTTCTTGTTATTTTTTATTTTTATTTTTACAAAACAGTGCTCAATGTAAATTTACAGAGCATAATTGTATTAAATTAACTGATTTAAAATATGGAGTTTTCGCTACACATTAATAGTCATGGAAGCTTAAATTTAATTATATAATTAAATTAATAGCATTAGTTCCGTTTCATCTTCAAGCGGATATTGCAATAACTTATTTATTATTATTATTTATTAAGTTATTCCAGCATTCGCTTGAAGATGAAACAGAACTAATGCTTTTAATTTAATTATATAATTAAATTTAAAGTTTTTAACTTTCATTTTTGAAACATGGTTATTACCGTGTAGCGAAAAACATATTTTAAATCAGTTAATTTATAATATATATATATATATATATATATATATATATATATATATATATATATATATATATATATATATATATTTATATATATACCCAAAGAAATGAGGATACACAATTAAAATATATTTCTATCTATTTTACAAATTACTATATTTCTTATTTTAAAATCATACCAAACTGTAAAAAAAGAATTGGATACATGCACTCAGCTCAAGGTTTGTGCAGGAGCTATGTATTGGCAAAGTCGAATCAGGTAATTTTTTTTTTTCAATCTTGGCAGAATAGTATCAAGGAAAAGACAATGTAACTCAGAAATACGAAAGAGCTTATGTATAGCAAAAGCTTGCTTTCCCAACTTAAAAGAGTACTTAGAGAGAATGTAACGAACTCTAATTCCAGTCGGGTTCGTTATATTGACTTTTCGCCAAAATCCTTGGGAAAGTTATAAATCTATTTTCTCCCCCATCCATACTCTGGGGTGAATAGCTGGACAGATTGTCTGGGAAGCACATCAGTCAATAAATCAATCTAGGTATCGCTACATCATGTTACATTGTCACCAGAATTTCGAGTTAGCGAGCGTAGAAAATCATTACACACATTTTACCACATATGATTTCTTCACCAGTAAATGTTGGCGCCGGACTACCGAGTGAGCGATTTTTTCTGACATTTATAACTTAGATAAGTATACAATTCTAACTTTTTAATATATGATCAGTTTACCTAACCTGCCGAAATGTTTAAGCAGACAAATATCTGGAACTGATTTCGATCGACTGACCCAGTAGGTGTAGATACGTGCAGCTGTAACACGACAGAAGGCTGATTAAGATGTGAGGAATCCGTTTTAATGATTCTTGCAATACCATGTATAAGATGTAATAACCAGTTATAAGATTTAAGAGATTTGCTTTTTCTATTGATATTTTGTTGAAAAATTTTCTTTTCATTATGTTCTCTATTTTCGACAGTGTGAACATCCTGATGTTCTTGTCAACCTTTCTATCACATTGAAGAATACGTGTCCTTGATCACCTTTTTAAGCAAACGCATATGGCTTGTACTTACTTTGATAATTTCTGCTCGTAAAAAAGGTGAAAGCTGGAATAACGGGCAAACCATGCGTTGTAAGAACACAGAATCTTTTGTCGTTATTGACGAAGACACCAAAAGATGCATATATATATATATATATATATATATATATATATATATATATGTGTGTGTGTGTGTGTGTCTGTGTGTGTGTATGTACACACACATATATACACACACACATATATATAGTGTATTGGGGCAGCAGATCATTATTCAAACATATACTTAAATATGACAGACAACAAATGTTTATGTTTGAGTGTGAACCGTTCTAAACTTCGCATGACACGGACGTTGTGCACAGACTTTTCTGCCGACCTGATGCTTGCGTCCCCTTCACAAAATGGAGGATAGCGAGCGCTCGAGCGGCTTCTTATGATCTATACAGAGGAAGTACGGACAATCGATAAAGGACAATCAGGAAATCGTATGTAGCACACGCCTCCACCATGCCCTTCACTCCGTCGACACCGTCTGACCGGCTGCGTCGAACTTTGCTCGTACCTCAGACCAATTTTTCTCCAGCTGGAGGCCGGGTCCAAACCACACTCCAAGAATGCGGATAAGAACGTCCGTCCAACCGAAGGTCCCCAGAAGATCGACTCCTTTCCAGGCACCTAACCGCAAGCCGGACAACTTGTCGTGGTTAATCTTTGCCAGTGTCACCTTTTCGCACCGATCAAGCGCCTTTAGTACCGCCTCAATGTCGCTACGGGACGAAACGAAAGCAGATACGTCATCGGCGTACGCGGAAACGCTGGTTCGAGACCCTCGAGGAACGGTGATTCCACTTAGTGCCGGACTGCACGCCCTGTCCGTCAGCCGGCGAAGGGAAGGCTCCAATGTCAAAGCATAAAGTAGGGGCAACAGTTTACAACCCTGACGAACCGACCTAGACAGCGTAAAAGCGCCCGACAGCTTCGCGTTCCCCTGTACCATAGCACTGGGGGAGCGATACAGGAGGCTAATTCAGCGGCAGAAGTTTGCTTCGAATCCAGCGGCCTGCAGGACTATCAAATGGCTTGGACTGATCTAAATTGATCAGCGCGGCCTCATCGTCGTCTTTTACACCCTGTATGATCGTGCGGATCAGATGCATGTTACTGTTAATTTTTCGGCCCCTAACAGAATAAGTCTGCTTAGGACCCAACAGAAACTCGACAACTGATTGCAAAGGCTCCTGCAGAATCTTGGCCAAAATCGTTAACTCTGTGTTTAGCAGAGTTATGCGCCTGTAATCATCTAATTTCCCCACAACACCCTTGGCCATTTTCAACAGGCTGATCACACCCATGTTGAACCTGTCGGTGACGGAACCCTGCTGGAACCAGTTGTTGAACAGAACCGTCAAAATCGAGACAAAGATATGCGACAGCCTCAAGTACAATTCATAGGACAAACCATACAGACCAGGCGACTTGCCTCTGCAGACCTTCTTCAATGTCGCGTAGACTTCGCCTTCCGTGATCTCTCCCTCGCAGCTAGGCGGTTCAGGAAACTCAGCCAAATATTTGCGAAACTCCTCGTTGCGGAGACCAGGTTCCCTGGTAAACCGGCTCTCGAAATGCTGCCGAAACGCTTCGCACATGTCTTCAGTGGCCCGAAGAGTACGCCCCTCCGGGTATTTGACTTCACGAATGTGCCGACCGGAACCTCGACGGATCTCTTCATTGCGCAATTCTTCGTCTATGGTCACCGCTTCGGAAGACATCTTACTTAACCTATGTCTAATTACCTGACCCATGTAGAGCTCGCTAGTTAAACGCACCTGGGCCTCCTTAGCCATCCCACAGGAAAAACTAGCCTTAAGCGTATTCACCTTCTCAGCTGTATCTAGCGCGAGTCGTTTGCTGAAATCGGTGGTGAAGGAACTAATCCTACACTTTAGTCTTTCTCACTATCTATTCCCGATAACCACTCCCACTAGTTCCCGTTGCACTAAGCTACTTAGCTCCTCCTGGAAGTCCTGCCTTTCCAGTAAAGACAGATTGAACTTCCAGTAACCAGCCATTCTAGGATTATGATCGAACGCCATCCAGGCACAAACGAGTTTGTGGTCCGAATAGCCTACCCAGTGGAACCAAGTCTACGTCGGCTCCTCTAACTAACATTCTATCCAGGTAGCTAACCACCCTAGCAGAAGGTCAATTAAGAGCCTACGTCCACATTTTCCTCCCGGGGTGATCGACCCGGTACCTATCGACGAGACCAAACTCTTCGATCAGATCAACCAAGCTACGATCGCCGCTTCACCCACAAGCTCTCAGCCGCCTATCTAACTTGGGGCTCAGGATGGAATTACAATCCCCCATTAAAATCCACCAGTAACGGGCCCTCCTGGTCGTTAGACGCATAAACCGCAACGAGTCGGAACAAACCACTTTTCATGGCAATATCGGTCACGATCAACCGGCCCTTGGCATCGCTATGTAGAAGGCCCACCTTCGCATCAATTGTATGCTTCACCAGCTAAGAATCTCCTCTGGCATGCCGGTCCCCATATGCTGAATAAAGGACAAAGTCGCTAGACAGCACACATGCATCGACGCTGAAAACAAAGTGTGTCTCTTCGATCGCGGCGACATCCACTCCGAACGACAAGAGATCACGGAGCAGGCGGGCAGCCTTACTCAGATCCCTCAAGACATTCGCATTTGGACTGGCTAAATTGATTGACATCTTTTACACCTGACAGAATTAACCTACTCGCATACCGCGCGGAAATCTGCGTCAGTACGTACCCCGACGGATTGTCCTAGGCTCCCTGTTCCCAACTCCGTCGTCATCCGACCATCTCCGCCTTTTCCAACAGAACCTCTTCAAACTTGAATAGAGCAATCCAAGCCGAGAGTTTAATGAAACTTGCTGATTGTCTTTTCAACGTCAATAACCATTGCGTTCCCTGCATTTCATTCATTTCAGTATAATGATTGTGCTACAAATTATTACTATCGGCCATATCCGAATATTTAGAGATCACAGGGTGTTAGACTAATACACACACACACACACACACACACACACACACACACACACACACACACACACACACACACACACAGAGATAACTACTGAAGAGCTGGTGGAGTCTGATTGGTTGAAATGCTTTTCTCAGAATCTTCCATTGATAAGCCTGGTTATCTACGTTAGGATATATGTCCTTGTGTAACAAAGTAGAGAAAATACGTAGTAATTGTCGGCGCTTCACTGTTCTTAAAAGAAAAATAGAAAATAACGATGGAGGAAGATACTAAGAGAGACGCAACATTTTTTTTTTAGAAAAAGTATATAATGTAATAAACGGAGGAAGAACCTATCGATGTTACGGTAGTAAATGTATAAATAAATTAGAAAAAGAAGAAGGGCAATCAATAAATTCTGTAGAGGACAGGGAGATAAGCTGGTAAGATAGGTTTGGGTATAGAGAAAAAGGAAAAACAAATTCGTGTGCGCGGTGGAAGAATAGTGTTGCTGGATGGATGCAAGTGCACTGGGTCACCAATGTAGCGTGTTTTCCTTATGCAATTAAATCGACCAAGTTCTGTTCCGACAAACAAACAGAACTAGGCACGCCTGACTGCATCATCGCTAACATCATCGCATGAGAACTTCGTATGTCGGCACCTATGGGACTAAAACGTGTGTATGTACACGTGCCGGCAATAGGTGTTGTACAAGCCTGCATATGTTCATGAATACGTTTCACTTCGAGAGATAGAGGCTTTCACTATTTCCTTCGCAAGAATGAACGAGTAATTGATTTAACCCACAACTATGCACCAAAAAGATTTTTAAAGCAATAACTTTGATCAGTGGCCGACCTCAGCACATCTTTTTTCGCTTTCTATTCATATGAAGGAAACGACGGTGTCTATATAATCTGATTTAGAATTCACAGATGTCAAATAAAATCTTTTGAGGATAACATAACTTCCACTATTTTGTCATCGATTCTCAGCGACCTAAACATCTTCATGATCCTTGATTACATTTTACATGCATTCTTATTCCTAAAAACTAACGGATAAATCTTGCTAATGTCACTGTTTCTCATCTATTCAATGAGGTTAAGCAGATCCTGCCAGATGAATATCCAAAGGGGGAACTTATTCGGAGACTAAGCTTGCTAGAGAATTTTCTTATTTAGGAGATACTTTTTAATAAAGGTTAAAGGAATATTGGATGTACATTATGGTGAAATGCATATCGCTTCGGTATAAGAGATCCGAGTTCGAATTCCAGTTAGGAATTTTCACTTACGCTGAAATACCGTTGGGGAAGCTGTGACTCCATCTCTTCTCCCCAGATATTGGTCGAATAACAGAACAGACTTTATAGCCTTGGTTGGCAATCTACCATAGCAAGAAACGGCAATCTACAGCGAGAAAATATCCTGCTTAATTAGTTATGAAGCAAAAGAATCATGGTCGCCGAAACGTGTATCACGTATGGCACTTAACTGGCTGAGTGAAGATCGATATTAAATTTTATCAAAAATTATTTTCATATTTTAATAACATTTTTCTTTATCATACAAAACACTTCAGATACATCGGCCTATGGATTAGCTATAACAAATTAACTAGAAGAGAAAGAGAAATTGGACATAGAATTGACTATGCCGTATGTTTTATCGTCCACCACAGAAAATTAATTCTTCTTTTTGATATGATGTGTCTCCTCGGGACGTAGGCGATCATGACTCTCCAGCACGTTCTGTCCTTTGTAGCAGTTGATAAATTCTGTCTTTTTTTAATTTCTCAAAAACCCTGTATATATTCAAGCTCGTTAAATATATTATGCGTTGCTTTTCACTGTCCCTCTCGCCTTCATTCAGATTTTCCAAGCTCTTCTTCGTCATTATGTGCCCTATAATTTCGACTGTCTCTTCCTGGTGTTAAGTATAAGTTTACAATTTGTTTCTACTTTATCTAAAACTTTGTCGTTTCTCACATGTTTATGTTTGGTCCATGGTATCCTTCGACAGAAGCACATTTCTGCTGCTTCAAGTCTCTTCTTCATCATTGAGGAGGTTGTCCGGAACTCCCTGACATAGAGGAGGTTGATATCACGTAAAATGTTAGTACTCTTTTCATTGTTTCTATCGCTGTTTTCCGATTTTCTCATACACTACTTAGCTTTTGGAATAAATCTTTGGCTGTTCCATTGAGGTTTTGGATTTCAGTATCGCCTTTCCTTTCAACTGTCAAAACAACCTCCAAGATACAGTATTTACATTATTCGGACTATTGTCCTCATCTTTGTCGCCATATTTGTCACAACGTTTCGGCCGTTGTACGCTCCGACCTTCTTCAGGTGGTTGGAATTTTGAACAGAACCCTTTATTTCGATCACTGGGGTAGACTTTTCTAGTTCCACGAGCCATGTTTGATGGATGTCAGTTATCAGTTATCTCCTGGTAATTTTTCCCTCTGAAAGTTCTCCACTGCCTGAATCGGGTATTGAACTCACACTCTTTGGGTCTGTTACTGGATCTAACCAACGCCTTTATCCACCGTACCATGTGTCCTTGAGGACATCTGGGTATGAATTTCTGAGTATTATAAACCTAATTTTTCAGCAACCATTTTTTACCAGTACTCATATTGCAATTTTGCTGTTATCATTGCATGTTCTTTACCAGATCTCATATTGCAACTTTTTGTTATCATTGCTGTTCTCTGGCACTCCTTATTACTGGTTCCCATATTGTATTTATTTCTATGCTTGGCCGACTCAGGAGATTTTTGTGGCCTAGCATATGTGCTGATTCCTTAAGTTTACGAATTTTCCAATGGTGTTCCCTGTCTATGATCTCAACCTGATCCCACAGGGGACGGTGATCTCCCTTCTCTCTCCATATGTGGTCAGCCACGCCTGATTTTTCTACTTCTCCTCGCATTACAGCTTTCTGGTGTTCTTGAAGCCTTACCTTGAGGGGGCGGCCTGTTTCTCCTTTATATTCCTTTCCGCAGCTGCACGGGATAGCGTACACACAGTCTTTAGTCCCGTTCTCCTCTATGGGGGGTCTCTATGTCCAGGTTCTACTGGACCATGTGAACTCAATAAGACCATCGATACAGTTCACAATGGAGAAAGAGAGTAACAACACACTCCCATTCCTGGATGTACTAATATCTCGAACAGAGCATGGGTTCAAGACATCCGTATACCGTAAACCAACATTCACTGGACAGTACCTCAATTTCAACTCCCAAAGATGTGGACAATAGTCCGAATAATGTAAATACTGTATATAATACCTCATCTCAGAAATATAGACAACCTCCAAGAGGTTGATTGATTTTGGTATCAACAATTTCCAATTCGTATTTGGAGCTAGTCTTTTTCCTTGGGACGAAATCCTGAAAACTCGAGTCATAAATAGACTTGCCAAATCAAGACTTATATATGCATGACGTAAAAAACCCGTTAAGAAATATCTAAACTGTCAGCAGTATTATCTCCTGTTAATTCCCCTCTCCAAGGACATCTGTGTATGAATTTCTGGGTATTATTAACATAATATCTTCAGAACACATTTTTTTACCAGTGATCATATTGCAATTTTTGCTGTTATCAAGGACACATGGTACAGTGGATAAAGGCGTTGGTTAGATCCAGTGATAGGACCCAAATAGTGTGAGTTTAATACATTCTAACCACCTGAAGAAGGCCGGAGCGTACAAAGGGCGGAACGTTGTAATAAATATGGCAACAAAGATGAGGACAATAATCCGAATAATGTAAATAGTGTACATAATACCTCATCTCAGAAATATATACAACAATAATTATACTTCAACCTAATATAAATTAATATTAATATTAAAAAACTATAATAGTGTCATCGATAATATTTAGATGTATTGAAGGAATAAACTCCAAAGTAAAGGTAGATAAATCACGAAGATAATTTTTATAGAGGCCAATATATTATTAATAAAAATGATAATGATTTTGTAGAAAGTCTTTACATGTGTCTATGAAATGTGTATCTGGGATATTACATCAACTCTCTTCTTTTATAAACGATGGAATAATTCTGTCCAAGTTTTTTTCGTAGCACGGTACCATTTTCACTGGTATGCGTACACCCTCAAACTTTCTGTCGGTATGTGGACTACTACTGCAGAGTAACCCCTATCAGTACTGGAAAGAGCGATAACAGCTACTAGACTTTAGAAAAACCTATTTTCTGAAGAATTGTTTTCAAATAAACCTTTTATAAATTTCAACATACACCAACACTGGCACCTCGGTCAATGAATAACGAATTTTTCGTAATTCTTTATTTTAAGTACATTTGATGTTACATGTGACATGTTTGTATATATGGCGGTCGTATCAGTGAAGGAAGGAACGCACACGGGAGAAAAGGTTTTATGGTGTTTATTTACTTAAGGGTAATAACCCAAAAGGGAAGAACATGACTCCTTAAGGAGAGAGTTCCAGATTTAAGGGACATAACTCAGGATGTTAAGGTTTATCCCTTAACACCCCCCTTAAACTTTACATCCTGATAGTTTAGTCTTTACGCAGAATAGGCGGGTCCTTGCCAGGGGTTTTGTGAAGCAGTCTGCTGCATTTTTGTCGGTAGGCACATAGTTCAATTGGATTGTACCATTGTTTATTTTGTCCCTTATATAGTGGTACTTTATGTCTATGTGTTTTACCCGCTGGCTAGTGATGGAATTTTTTGCTATGCAGATTGTGCTCTGGTTGTCGGAATATAATGTCGCTTGCTTCCATCTCTTTGTTTTATCCATCTCATTTATTAATTGCATGAGGTATTGTGCTTCTTGTATGGCTGGTGTAATTGCTGTATATTCAGCCTCACATGTGGATAAAGCTACTGTAGGCTGCTTTTTGCTTTTCCAAGCAATAACAGGTCCTTCTTCATTTAAGGAAAAGCAATACCCCGACGTGATTTTTCTATCTTCAGAGCTACCCCAATCGGCATCAGTATATCCCGTCAACTTCAGGCCGCTTTCACATTTCCTGAAAGATAAACAAAAATTTAAAGTCCCTTTTAAATATCTGAGTACATGTTTCACTACATTCCAGTGTTCGATTGTGGGGTTTTGGTTGTATTGTGATAATTTATTTACAACACATGAAATATCAGGTCTAGTGCAGGTAGACAGATAAACCAAGCTTCCTATAGCCTCTCTCTACTTTGTGGGATCAAAAACTTTTGCTTACTTAGAAAAGGGTAATTTTTGTTCACAGGGTGTTAGTCTGGGCTTGCAGTCTAGCATATTAAATTTTTCTAGTATTTTCTCAGTATATGCCCGTTGGTTCATTTGTATTTCATTTGGTTTGATTATGAAGTCCACACCAAGAAATCGTGAGATCTGGCCTAAATCCTTCATGTCAAACTTCTGCTTGAGTAGGGTCTTGACTTCCGTTACTGTGTCTAAGTTATTTGCGGCAATCAAGATATCATCAACCCTTACGAGAATAATAATTCTTTTATTTTCATCAACTTTCACAAACATGCATGGGTCGATAATGCTTTGATTAAAGTTTTCTAGCAGAAGTTCTTTACTTAGTAGGTCGTTCCAATTTTTACCGCTCTGTTTTAGCCCATAGAGTGACTTATTTAATTTCCAAACCAGTCCCTCCTTGCCTGGAACAATGTATCCTTCGGGTTGTTGGGTAAAAATGTCACAGTCTATTTTTGCATTTGGGTATGCTGATTTGACATCCATCTGGTGGATTATTAGATCGTACTGCACAGCAAATTGCATTAGGATTCGAATAGTGGTCATTTTTGTGGTGGGTGCATATATTTCATAATAGTCTACATCCTTTATCTGACTGTACCCTTTGGCAACATATCTAGCTTTGTATTCCTCATTATTTTTGTCATCTTTTTTAATATTATACACCCATTTTCCCCCAACTACATTTTTGTTTTCAGGAAGGGTTGTCAGAATTAAATATTGTTTTCCTTTAAGGAATTCATCTCCTTCTCCATTGCCAATTTCCATTTGTTTGCATCCGGGAAAGTAATGGCTTCATGGTACGACCCAGGGATAATTTTTGTTTCACAAGAATTTATATATTTTTCATCGCTTGAGTTATTGCTGGTGACATAGTCCTTTAAATAAGGGGGTGGCTTTCTCTGTCTCAGTGGGTAACTTGGATTTCTGTTTTCAATACAGTCATCTATTCTGTTACTTGTCTTCTCCCTAATATAGTTGGGGGAAAATGGGTGTATAATATTAAAAAAGATGGGAGATTCTTTTTTATATGAGATTTTCATGATGGAGTCTTCCATTTTGGGTTTCGTGTTTTCCTCATATGCTCGGAGTGATGCCTTGAATTCCATCAGTGTCTGGTGTGTCTCTCGTTGGGTCACAATAGCTTTTAATGTGTTGGAGGTCGGTAGTAGCCCTTTAAATAGCATGGCTATCGCTAATGCATCTGAAATTATTTCTCCACAATTTCGTAGGGCAGCGATAGCTTTTTCGGCGCGTATGACGTAGCCGGTGACATCTTCGTCCTCGTGTTTCTGGAGGGTTGACAGTTCTGTATACAAGGCAATTATTTTTGGTTTACCTTGGGATAAATAATGTTCTCTTAGGATTTTTAAAGCTTTCCTTCCATCATCTTTCGCGTCCCGCATGATTAATGCCAAGCTTCTATCGTCCAAAACTTGGATAAGTTCTGCGAATATGTCCTCATTTCTCTGTGAGTCGACTTCATCATCTTCCTTCTTTAATTCGGCTTTTAGTTTTAGCCTGTGTAAATGTCCCATGAATTTAATTTCGAACATCTCGTAATTGCTTTCATCGCCGTCAAACATTAGTCTGGGCCCATAACCTGTTACATGTGACATGTTTGTATATATGGCGGTCGTATCAGTGAAGGAAGGAACGCACACGGGAGAAAAGGTTTTATCGTGTTTATTTACTTAAGGGTAATAACCCAAAAGGGAAGAACATGACTCCTTAAGGAGAGAGTTCCAGAATTAAGGGACATAACTCAGGATGTTAAGGTTTATCCCTTAACATTTGATATAAATTAATAATAATGAGAATAGAAATTTAGCATAATAGAGTCTTTTGTTATGCGTATGATTCCTGCCGGGTAGAACTCCATCCTTGATGATGCACCGACGGACATCTTTCGATACCCTTTTCTGAATTTGATAGCAATGGGATCACTTTCCGGGTCAATCCTCTGGACTCTATTTTTATCTTACGACGGTGGCATCGAGTACGAAACGTACGTTGTTATCTAATTATCTGCTATTAAAGTAATATATTTCTGGGGACGACATTATTCGGATTCATTTATAAGAAATAATGTATATAGAACTTATATTTTATGCATAATATTATATCGCTGTACCAAATATATATATATCAATAGTTTTAATTTGGATGTATATTATAAGCCGAAATAGCCTGCAATTTTTACCAAACTCATTTGTTTCATATCAATTCTATTGTTAAAAACATTGACGTGCAGAATAAAATCTGGCAAAAATCTAGGAAAATCAATATTGAAGCTGACATTTTCGATGAGACTATATGGATTTTTCTGCCTCAATAACAGAACACACGAATTTATATGCTATTGAGGAATCTGTCTTGCTTTCATAGAAAATGTCTCAGCCTTACTTAATGATGTCTAGGCAAGTAATTCTTAGCAAAAGGTTTAAGATACGAATGTTTTTTTTTTGAGCAGCGTTGAAATGACCGATTTTTAGTTCAAGACAATTTTTTTCTTCTGGGTATAAGTAATGGTATTTTAAGAAAAGAAATCTTATTATTACATTAAAAATTTGCGTAGTATTATCCGTGAACATTTTGACAAGATATAGTAAAAGTAGTATTTCTTTCTTAGTAAAACTTTATCAGATAATACAATTATATCCTTTTATGAAGTTATTTTCTGACTTGTTATCAGTTAATGAAAATTTTAGAAACTGCTTATTCTTTCAGCTACTGATCTCATAGAGAATAAATTCGAATATTTTCCTTCATGAATGAGCTTTAAAAATTGTTTGAAAATTATACATTTGAAAGATAATGATGAAACTGAGGAAACATTTGGTTACTGTATAGATTCTATAACATTAGCCCATCAAATATTCATTGTTGCCACCATAAGACTGAGTAAATATAATAAATTTGCGCTTCATAATTGTTGACGTTAACGTGCAGAAATAGATTTTAGAATGTCGAGACGGATGAAGACTCACGGGAAAAAACAATAAAGGTTACAATATTTTTATTGTAGTATAATTTGTAAAAAAAAATATACTTTCTTGCACACAGTTGTATGTATCCATATTCAAATAAATATTATAGGGCATCATAAAATTATTTGGATATTAATATTCAAACCTTTTTCGTAATCATAAAAAAGGGGTTTCGCAACATGGAATTTTGTCATTTTCATTTAAGGTTCTTGCTTGTTTCCAGTAATAAGAAATATACGCATAGATAGATAGATAGATAGATAGATAGATAGATAGATAGATAGATAAATAGATAGATAATGAGTTGATTGAGATAGATAGATAGATAGATAGATAGATAGATAGATAGATAGATAGATAAATAGATAGATAATGAGTTGATTGAGATAGATAGATAGATAGATAGATAGATAATGGTTTGATTGAGAAAGATAGATAGATAGATAGATAGATAGATAGATAGATAGATAGATAGATAGATAGATAATGGTTTGATTGAGATAGATAGATAGATAGATAGATAATGGTTTGATTGAGATAGATAGATAGATAGATAGATAGATAGATAGATAGATAGATAGATAGATAGATAGATAGATAGATAGATAGATGGATGTTATAAAATTAGCACAGTTGAAACTGGTTCAGCATGCAGAGTTGATTCCTATCAGTTGCAGGTTTCAATACGAACACCAGCCCAAGTGTAAAGATTTCCTTGAAGCGTTAAACCCAAAGTCCCCATGCAGTGTCGATTCTTGTGGGCACACTGTTTATATTTATCAACACTCTCCAATACGATCTCATTTTTAAATCTATCTATCTATCTATCTATCTATCTATCTATCTATCTATCTATCTATCTATCTATCTATCTCAATCAACCAATTATCTATCTATCTATCTATCTATCTATCTATCTATCTATCTATCTATCTATCTATCTATCTATCTCAATCAACCCATTATCTATCTATCTATCTATCTATCTATCTATCTATCTATCTATCTATCTATCTATCTATCTATCTCAATCAACTCATTATCTATCTATCTATCTATCTATCTATCTATCTATCTATCTATCTCAATCAACCAATTATCTATCTATCTATCTATCTATCTATCTATCTATCTATCTATCTATGTTTCTTATTACCCAAAACGGGTAAACACCCCGTTTTTGTAAAGTTTCTTTGAGAAACCTAATGAAGAAGATGGGTGCTCCGGCAAGATTCAAACTAGCGTCTCCATTGTTGTTTTAGACCTCTCGGCGTCAGAGATCTTTCACAGCACAGAATAGTTCTAGTACACATTTTGAGAATGCACATCCTCCCGTTGCGATCTCGAAAGCAGTTATCCGCTCGATTTCGTATACGAAACGTAAACATTCTCTCAAATGTGCAAGCTGGTAGACATAACTCTAGCTGAAAACTGATTTTCTTGGAGAGCTGGTATTGCTGACGCTGTAAAGATCTTCCATGAGGCATCACAAAATATGTAGAACTGAAGAGAGTGGTCCAGAATGGATCCCTGAAATGCCTTGAGGTTCTAACCTGGCCATGTGCCCAATGCAATATCTGTCGAAGGCTGGTCTACTCAGTCACCAGTAATCACGCCAACACCAACAGTCTATTTTATATGTCGATTTCGTAATGG
Organism: Acanthosepion esculentum; assembly: GCA_964036315.1. NCBI lineage: Eukaryota > Metazoa > Mollusca > Cephalopoda > Sepiida > Sepiidae > Acanthosepion > Acanthosepion esculentum. The sequence goes on from OZ038475.1 coordinate 116,311,152, forward strand.
CATGCTTTGAATGTCAGACATGCACGAGGGTGTGCGTCCAAGGCGGCCCTGACCAGGCATACAAAAAGGCACATTAAGGAGTGGTGATGGTCGAATTCAACTTCTACCACCCGGAGATGATTTGATATGTCAAATATGTGACAAGAAATGCAGATCGATGGCTGGCTCGATGATCCACTGTTGTTCACACAACCGCTGAATACAGTTTTGTGTGTGTGTGTGGGGGGGTAACTGAAGTGCTGGACGTCAGTGATGGTCATACTCGCTTTGGGATGCGACAACCACAAATGTGCGTGAGTACGCGTTCTGCTATCTATCTATGTCAGTGTTGCCTAATATTTTCTTCTTCAGTTCCCCTTTTTTTTAGATATCTGTGCAGACTGGTGCCCTGTATCTTACAACTAAACTGGTAGTTAATTTTATATTTTGTTATATTTTCACGACGCCAGTCACTAGGGACTGTAAAAGATAATAAGGAGTGGAGCAAATATTACAGCAGTAAAAGTTAATTAAATTGTGTGGCGTCATAATCAGCCACACCCTCAAAATATATGGATGTCTTCCGACGCACTACATTCCTTAATTCCACTAGTTCTAACAATTACGGCTAAGAATCACCATGTTTCGCATATTGTAACTAACCACATTCATATTCCATTAGTAAGATCGTCTCGAGCAAATCCTTCCAACACACACACACACACACACACACACACACACACACACACACACACACACACACACACATATATATATATATATATATATATATAATTAAGTAATATCATCGAGTCTGAAACCTCAACAGAATGCAAAAAGCACTGGACGGCCGTTTCGTCTTATATTTGGGACTCATCAGCAGTGCGCATCTACTACCGAGAATTGAAACCCTGACAGTTAGGTTGTCAAACAAACACCATACCAATATATATATATATATATATATATATATATATATATATATATATATATATATATATATATATATATATATATATATATATATATATATATATATATATATATATATATGTATGTGTGTGTGTGTGTGTGTGTGTGTATTATTGAATCGCAGACAGTACTGTTTCGCTGTATCACATTCGAACTTACCCGATAAACTCCCGTTAGTAACTCTTCACAACGTATTGCACCAAATGTTAATACATTTGGTTCAAGACTTCTAGTTAATAAAGTTTATTTAGTTTGGAGCTAATGAATATTGTGAATACACTGTGAATTAAAAGGAACATAGCAGACATTAAACTATATATTAAATGACGCTTGAAAGACAAACCGAAAGAATGTGATCTTTAATCAAAGTCAGGACATTAGGAAAATATGGCGCTCCGTTCAAGCGGATATATTTCGAAGGATGGTATAAATGGTAAAGAACGAGAATAGTGAAATGTTTTCCCGAACGCTAGACATTCGAATAATTGCGCGGGGTTGAATTCTTTTGAAGAAAAAGAAAACGCATGTAGTATGTTTTAAGCATCACAAAAAGTTCAAAAGCATTTTGGATAAAGAATAAGTATAACACTTTAGAAAATTGTTTCTTGGGTAACGGATAAAAGAACATGAAAGATCATGAGATGTGGATAACCCTCGTATTCAGGATTAACATTGTGGAGGAAATTATTGAAATGATGAAAGAATTAAAAAAAATGTTAGTTGATTTCTTTCAAAGCAGAAAAGTCAGAGTTATTATTTGTATAATTCTTTTTTTTTTATAACTTGTTTGCTAAACTGGTCGCTCCAGCAACAACACGGATACTGAAAAAACATAACAGGAATATATGAGACATTTGTAATCTTTGAAGTAAAAAATTATTTAATTTATGCAAATGGTAACTGTGGCACATTGAAAAGAAATTGAGCAGGTGTAAGTCTCAAGCAACTTGAATTATTTAAACTGACATGTGATTAAAATGTCTGAAGATAAAAGAATAACATACATTTGTATCAACACAGACATGAACTTATCTTTTCCGAATATACGATTGCGCGCACACAGAAAATATAAAGATATAAATTTGCATAAAAATGTACGTTTTATATTTTCTTTCTTTCTTTTTCTTTCTTTTTCTTTCTTTCTTTCTTTCTTTCTTTCTTTCTTTCTTTCTTTCTTTCTTGAATGCTCACTTTCTCTGTATGTGTATGTGTTTAATCGCCTAAATGCACACACATAGATATATTGATTGAATTACTGATTACCTCTAAGCCTGTACTTCAAAGTTACAACCATTTTTTATTTATTTATTTCAAAGAGTTCAATGGAGGAGATTTTGTAACACACACACACACAGACACACACACGCTCATGTATATATGTTGTCTGGTTAGAAGTGTTGAGAAGCAATGTGTGGTCCAGAATAACAGTAATTCTGATGACATTTCGGAAATATGAATATGCTGAAGTTGTTGCTGCCTATATATATATATATATATATATATATATATATATATATATATATGTATGTATGTATATATATATATATATATAAATATATATATATATATGTATATATATATATACACACACACACACACACATATATATATATATATATATATATATATATATGTATACATACATACATATGCGTGTGTGTACGACTGTGTGTGTGCACGGTGCATATAGACGTCTGCAATTATCTATTGGGATATAATTTTTCAAAGATTTTTCCACGTTTCTTTCCTATGATAAATGTTACATTTTATTTTATCGATTATATTTTTGCTATTCTACCCTAATATATATATATATATATATATATATATATATATATATATATATATATATATATATATATATATATATATATATATGTCTGTGTGTGTGTGTTTGTGTGTGTGTGTGTGGTAGTGTGTTCTGTTTTCTACGCCATTTTATAGATACAATATTTAAGTAAATGCTCTATTTATAATAAACAGTATTAACTACTTTTATCGGCCTGAATGTCCGAGAAATGTTATAGAAAATATAAACTGGGGAAAGCCATTACAAAAATTCTAACCCGTCTCCTTGGAACAATCAGTTAATCTCATAAAAAACTCAGACAGCCTAGTTGAAAAACTAAGGGAAATGAATATGACCGACAAACGCATGGCCAGCCTAGATATAAATTCCCTCTACACCAACGACCCATTTGAAAAATGCCTAAATCTCCTGAAAAATATCTAACACAAACAACGATAAAGCTCCATCTACCAACAGTTAAAAATAAAACCTGCCGTCTCATAACTAATAAATTCTAATTCTGCAACTTCATATTCAATAATGATTGTTACAAACAAAACATTTTGATTCTACTTTTGTCTACTTAGGTATAATGTTCTAGACCCACATGCCTTGCCTCTTCTGGATGACACAGTTATCTCCCTTTAATTCAACTCGCCAGTGTTTTTTCTGAGCTAAAAAGCCTAGAAAAAAGATACCCTTAACTCCGATCTTGATATTTTAGAAAACCGCTGTGTTATTGAAAAATAGATTATTCAGAATGGGCCCAGCCAGAGGTTTATATTAGAAAGAAAAACTAATAAGATTCGTTTATGTGCAGATTTTTCGATTGAGTTGAATGACTGCCTCCTACCATATGTATACCCCCTACCAACTCCAGAAGATATATTTGTCAAATTAAAAAGTGGTAAGTGTTTTTTTTTCAAATATTGATATTTCTGAGGAATATCTTTAAATCGAAGTGGATAAGAAATGCCGGAAGTATTTGACTATTAATATACATAAATGACTCTACAAGTTTATAAGGTTACTCTTCAGTGTAAAATTAGCCGCAGGTATTTCCCAGCAAATAATGGATACGATGTTGGCTAAAGTAGACGTTGCAGTTTCTTACATAGATGATATACTTACTGAGAACGCTACATAAAATACATAATGTAAAACTGATGCAGTATTTCAGAGACTACATGATTACGGTTTCAAACTCAGTGAACAAAAAAAAGTCATTACTTCTGTGGATAAGATTAAATATTAGGTTGGTGCAAAAATAATGTCGTTTTACATATATAAGTTGAACGTCAAAAAAACGACATTATTTTTGCACCAACCTAATATTTAGTTCAGATAATCGACGAAAAAGGAAGAAGACCAGATCACGCTAGACATGTCTTTCCGGACAAATTTGGTGACCCTATAATCATTCCTCGGGTTAGAAAATGATTATAACATTTATTTTCCAGAAATGTACAAATTGCGAGCACCACTGAATAATTTACTTAAGAAAGGTAGGAAATAGAGTTGCTCGGCGTAATCTCACAAAGCTTTCGTTTTCATAAAAAAATGCTAACTTAAGAATTATCGCCGACACGTTACAACCGGCAACAACAGTAGCATCAGACGCCAGCGAATACGGCATAGGAGTGGTAATAGGCCATAAATCCGAAGACGATACAGTGAAGTTAGTCGCCCTCGCTTCAAGAAGTTTGACAAATACGGAAAACAGCTATAGTCAAATAGAAAAGGAAGCACTTGCTATAATTTTTGCCGTAAAGAAATTTCATAGGAAGACATTAGAAATAAAAATTTATAGTGAAAACTGATCATCACCATTATTAAGTATATTCGGTTCTAAGAAAGAGATTCCCAAAGTAACTGAAAAGCGACTACAGATTTGGGCTACGATTTTATTGAACTATGACTTCAAGATAGAATTTCAATCATCAAAGATATTGGGACACGCAGGTGGTTTGTCCAGATAGATATAGAAATGTAAAGGATATTTTGAACATAGTGTGATTGCATTGGTGCAGTCCGAAAACGAAATTAAAAGCCTGGTGAGTAACACTCTTAAAGAATTGCCGGTTAAGATAGATGACATCAAAATTCATTTTAAAAAGGATAAATTTATTAAAAAATATATGAATGACTTTAAGTCGAAATGGTCTGAAAGTAAAATTAAACAATATTACAGTATTTTGTATTTGTGCTGGAGTACTTTTGTATCATTACAAAAATGATTTTGAACCAAGTGCTCGTAGGATATCTGGAAATAGTGATAATGAAATCCCTGATGAGAAACTAGATATGTTGGCCAAATTTGGACAAAGATATTCAAAATACATATAGAAAATGTAATTGTTGTAATTCAGCAGGAATATCAGCACCTATAAATTATCAGGCCTGATAAATCGTGGGTAGGCTATATATTGATTTTAATGGGCTACTAAACTGTTCATACTATATAATTGTGGCTTTTTGGAATCTTTGTCTTCGAGCGGGAAGGAATTCAGATGAAATTATGCCGAAGGGCAGAGTCTCGTCTGGCGATGTAGACAGCCATCTGACCCTGTGTATGCGGGCTCTATGGGGAATTTTTGACAGAAAGTACACGCTCAAAATGCTTCACATTAAAATCTGGCCTTGTGCGGCATCCCACCTTTTTGGGGGGGGGTACTGAGCTAGCCGCACGCTAAGATCTTGGGGCTTGTCGGACTCGCTAAGTTGAAAACTGGACATATTATAATTCATAATTTATCGGACATTCAGGCCGGTAAATGTAATTAATACTATTTGTTTAAAAACAGCTTTTACCTAAATAAACTGCATCTATTGAAAATAACGTATAAACAGATAATATATTAAATAATTGTCGGACTTAATTGATTTCATAACATCTTGTCAGTGTTTACGTTAAGGTACGTTTGCTGAGCAGATATGATCGTTCTGAAAAATCGTCGAAGATTTGTTGCTTGAAAAAAGTAATTTTGACTTTGCTAACCAGACGCTTACGCTGTAGGTGATTGTTATAGCACGTCAAATCAAATGACGGTTCTGTATAGATACCTGTTGGAGATCGCATATTTTCTACGAAATTTCTCGAACATTCCGGCCGGTAAATGTAATTAATACTGGTTATTTAAAAAAAAAATCTTAACTAAAATAATAATATATTTTATCTGTTACAAATAACGTATAAACAGAATATATATATATATATATATATATATATATATATATATATATATATATATATATATATATATATATATATATATATATATATACACACACACACACATATATATATATATATATATATATATATATATATATATATATATATATATATATATATATATAGTAATGTTATGAAGGGTTTGGTAAACAGTGTGGATAATTCTAAAGAGGATGTGATACAGAGAGCTTAGTATAACTCCAGAGAAAATAATTAAGAAAGCGACAACCTTAAGGATCCATGACTATAATTAATTTTGTAACTAGAGATGTGACCTGATGAACCAAGAAAAATATATTTTCTGGGGAAATAAATTATAGTCATGGAACCTTAAGACTGTCGCTTTCTTAATTATATATATATATATATATATATATATATATATATATATATATATATATATATATATATATATATATATATATATATATATATATATATATATATATATATAGTTGATACTCGTATTTGAAATAGTCGACAGATTTTTTATTTTTATTTTAAACGGTGTGCGTTAGTCTATCGTTCTTCGGCAGGTATCGAATCTGCGTCTAGCATTGTTGGAGAAACGACCATATGATTTACCGCTTGGCCACATTTCAACCAAGCTCGATTTTTCTTTTTAAATAAACAAAGTAATATATAAATAATAAATGAATTTATTTTTTAATTCGACAATATATCTGATAATATTTTGGAAATATTTTTGTTTATGTTTTTGTAAAAAGAAGTGAGAAAATACAAATATCTGAAAAAGTTGACGCGCAGTCTTTAAAAGAGCCTTGCCGAAAAGTGACATTCACATCGGTATCCGCTATAATAACATTTGAAGTAATAAAAGTCAATTCCTTAATTATTTATTTTTTATCTTATATATATATATATATATATATATATATATATATATATATATATATATATATATATATATATATATATATATATATATATATATATATATATATATATTGGCGTGTTTATTCAAAGAGTAAGCACGCAAAAAATTCGCTTTCCTTTCACCGGAGCGCTGATAGCTCAGGGGTAAAATATCCAACTGATACCAAATCAGTCGGGTAGTTTCGCTCCCGGCTTGAGCCAACCAGATATCTATCCACACTGATAAGCCTGTGATACAACGAAACAGTCTGTCTGTGGAAGACAATATATATATATATATATATATATATATATATATATATATATATATATATATAAGGCTGCATCAATAAATTTTCTCCCTGCCAAATGGTAGTGTACGGGAGGTTTTGACAGTATATTTCTCGATCTATATGTTTAAAATTCTCCGCTGAATTCAGTGTATTGTAAAGAAATGAGAATATGTTGAAAATAAATAATTACTTATGCGAAATATATATTTGTTCGTTATTGCTGACAGGTAATTATTTTTATATTTATATTATCATACTTTGCCAGAATGGTTACCGATTCTGAAGAGTGTAACCTGCCGGAAGCAAAATAATAAACTCTTCGTTAATCTAACAACTATGATGAACATGGTGCTTCAGATAGAGAAACCTAAAGCAAAGTTAGTTTCTTACATGAAAAATTACGAGTGAATGTATCTCCATTTTAGGTTTCAAATTCGAATACAGTATTTTATTATTGTAATAGATGTCATAGATCAATCTGTTTTACTCCAAACTATCGGTTAATTTTTAGGTAGATTGGAGTCTTTATTTTTGTGTAAGTAGCAGTCTGAGTAAAGGAGAAGAAAATTCTAAACAAGTGGTGAAGGCAACAGAAAAGCACACCCCATCTTTCCAACTATGAATGTTAATTCAAAATCTTTGAATATATAACGTTTTTTTTTGTTTGTTTTTTTACAGTAATGTTCACCCTATAAAAATACAGCTACTCAGAGTTTTACATAGTAATGGTTGCATTTTATGCAGATATGTGGGAAGAATAATGATCAACCACAGACTCTAACAAGT
>OZ038475.1:116321581-116341581 GCA_964036315.1 Acanthosepion esculentum
CATTTTTACTCAAGCCCATTCATGCAAAGGGTTTCTACCTTAGAAAACCCTTGTGCCATATTCCGAGTCGGTGGAATCAACTCTATACCCCGATAGAGATGTTGATTTAGAAAAGAAAAGAAAATCCTAGCCAAGTTGGTTTGGTTTGGCTTGATTTGGTTCACGGCATATCAATATCAATGGGTTATTTAATGCCGACAAAGTTTTTTTATTGCTGGTTATATTTTGTTTTGTCAAAAATTTATTTCTGATAATATTTTCCTTCAAAAATGTGTTGCTGGTAATTTTATTTTTCAAATATATAATGCTGGTAATATTTTTTTCTTCAAAAATTTATTGCTGGAAATAATTTTTTATAAAGTATTTCTGGTATTAAAAACTATTTTTACACTTTCATAATGTTTTTAACCCAGTTTCGGGGTTAACTATTTTCCCATAGCTGGGACCCTAACAGGTGCTACCACCCGGGTCAGGGCGGACCTAGGAACATCAGCAATTAAGAGTTGGTTCCACGCTTCTCAAAACCTCCTGATCAGACCCCTTGCTGTTGGACGTAGTTTATCGTCTTACCCAGGACGCGAATATCGTTTATCGTCATACACAGGACGGGAGAAGTTGGTAAATGAAAGCGGGAAGAAAGGAGTAAATATAAGATGTAAGACAGGATGTATAGTTGACAGCAAGTGTTGTAGAGGGAAAGTACGAATTTGAGATACAAATATTTAAAAGAGTTTTTTAACAGAGGACGGAGACGATAGCCCCGAAACTCGAAGATGCATTGAAATAGCAAATAGAGATGTTGATTTACACAAATGTATATTAAGCATTTAATATATTCTCTAAAATGCATGAATAGCATTGCGAATTATTTAAACCTAATGCGTGTATGTTCACTGTACTGCGCATGCGTGTCTGTGTATATGAGTGCGCATGCGTGTCTGCGAGGAAAATGTTTTTAATGAAAATTTCGGCGATGGGGGAAGCTATGACAGGATATGTAAATGTTGCGGAGAGGAAATGAATACTGTAGTAGCAAGTGGTGCGCGGAAAAGAAGCTAAAATATTGTAGCTGCAGTGGTGAAGTTAAAAATCAAGAGACAATGAATGAAGAAAAGACATATTGAATAATGATGCTATTCACAGTTCATCTACATCGTGAACATTGATAACGTGTTGACTTCATAGAAATTTAAAATCCACGTTTTATTTACTAACAATATACCTGAAGAAGATGAGGGAATTCGAAATAAAGAATAAATGCATTAATGTAACAATTCATTATACGCGGTTTAAGTTTCAATGGTTTCAATTATCCGAGGTCACACGCAGATACAAAAATTATTTTGTTTTACAATAGAAGCGTGTGAAAATAATAGACTTTTGATGCAATATACCAAATAAAAAAAAATATTATATACTGAAAATTATGGGTGCCGGATCCCTTCTAACGTACCCGACCATGTGTCTCCACAACTTCCTAGCCTTTGTAGCTCTTTGTAAATTTTGTCTTTCCGCTGTCCTTCCCAAACAATATTCTCGTTGGATAGCTTACTCGCTGCTCTCCTTTGTCGCTCTTGTCTTCAATCTGACTTATGGGTGTTAAATTCTGCAAGCCCCCTTTCTTCATCATAATGTCACATAAATTCCAAATGTCTCTTTCTGGTGTGAAATAATTTTGGTTACCTTAAAACTTCCTCGAGGATCGTGTGTCGTGCCTATCTCATTCTTGGCATCTTTCCGTAAAACTATATTTCTACAGATTACTCCTGCAATTGTCTAAAATTCACTTTAGGATGACGACTATTATATAACAGTTCTATATTCTCTTTGTTTCTAATAAAATTTTATGCTTAGATCTTTGAAGCCACTGTTTACTATTTCAATGCATCTTCGAGTTTCGGGGCTATAGTCTCCGTCCTCTGTTAAAAAACTCTTTTAAATATTTGTATCTCAAATTCGTACTTTCCCTCTACAACACTTGCTGTCAACTATAAATCCTGTCTTACATCTTATATTTACTCCTTTCTTCCCGCTTTCATTTACCAACTTCTCCCGTCCTGTGTATGACGATAAACGACATTCGCGTCCTGGGTAAGACGATAAACTACGTCCAACAGCAAGGGGTCTGATCAGGAGGTTTTGAGAAGCGTGGAACCAACTCTTAATTGCTGATGTTCCCAGGTCCGCCCTGACCCGGGTGGTAGCACCTGTTAGGGTCCCAGCTATGGGAAAATAGTTAACCCCGAAACTGGGGTAAAAACACTATGAAATTGTTTTTAATACCAGAAATACTTTATAAAAAATTATTTCCAGCAATAAATTTTTGAAGAAAAAATTATTACCAGCATTATATATTTGAAAGAAAATATTACCAGCAACACATTTTTGAAGGAAAATATTATCAGAAATAAATTTTTGACAAAACAAAATATAACCAGCAAAAAAACTTTGTCGGCATTAAATAACCCATTGATGTTGATATGCCGTAAAATGAACCAAATCAAACGAAACCAAACCAACTTGGCTAGGATTTTCTTTTCTTTTCTGTATCTGCTATCAACATTTTCTCATCTGCATAGCAATAAGAAAAGGATAGGACTTCTACTTCTCTGAAAGAAGACTTCATTGGAAAGGTTGAATATGTATGGTGAGAAAACGCATCCTTGTTTTATACCCCTTTCTATTTTGGGGTATTTATTGAATTAATGCTCTCTCCGTACACAGGCGTTTTGCTCGCAATGTTCGTTGATTTTAATCTCTTATTTTATATGATTTATAAATGAAATGTTTAAAAAATTTTATCATAGGAACTGCATTTGGTATAAAAATTAAACATACATTTAGGTATGTGGGTTACACACGCACATGTTGATATACACAAAACTTGACGAATTGCATGAGACTTCATAAACCATTATGAACTCGGCAGAGCGGTCTATTAATAGACTTAGTAACCGTGCATAGTTTCTAGACGATAAAGTTGAGTCCGTCTGATCTCGCTGGCCATAACATAGACGGCATTATGTGTTCATACAGAGAGAACATTTAATCAATCAAAGGTCTCGACTTAGTATTCAAAATCCTTACGCCTGTGAGCTGGTAGTAATTTCGTATGCACACAGAAAAAAAAACGTCAGGCCGTCAGGCGGCTATTTGTAATGTCAGTAGATTCTCTCGCCTCAAAAGACCCACTTGTTACAACGGCGGCTTCAAAGCAAATCTACCGAACTTTTGCTTACAACCTCTACTGATAACGACATGAAAGCAATTTGACTACCTTCCTTTATCTCCTTCTGAATGCTTCAACAAAACATCTCTTTCTTGTTTGCATAAGATCTCTTTTCACACATATATTTGACCATTTTAATTGATATATCGCCAGAATTAAATCTGAAAACTGAAAATTAAATTTATCCAGCTCTGTTGCATCTCGTTCTTTAATGTGCCGTTTCCCGTCAATCTGTAGACAATCATGGCTTTTGACAACTTTCTATCCTTTATAGCTCTTAGAAGCGTTATATTTTTATTACTCATACAATTATCTGTTCTACAATCCATTTACAGAATTTAACTTGGTTTGTTGGCTATTTAATATTTCCAGTAATCGGTATTGCCTTCAGTCTATCGCGTTAGGATCAAATTATTCCATTTCTCTTACTTTAATATATGTTCTAGACATCTCTATCAGTATTTCTGATTCTAAATAATTGTTTGATTTCCATTTTGCTTAGAACCTCCTTGTTGATCACGTGCTTAGTTTATAGTATTCTGAACATTCACTTGTAAAGCCACGTCTCTTTTGCCCCAACTCTACGGAAATTGCCCAGTATCTCTGCTATATAGGATTGATAATGCATAGGTTGACACTCTGTTTTTATTTCTAGTGAAATATATCTGTTTTTTTTTTTTAAAGATTTGTTTAGATTTTGGAAGGCATCTTTCACTATTCTAATGTATTTCAGTGTTAAATTTCCTGTAATCTATTAAAACCCTTCCTAGATTTTTAAATAACTCTACTTAATTTATTATGACAATATCCAATTCGTAGCTCGTATCTTCGGTTGTTTCGCTTGCTGAAAAACTATATATTCTGTTTTCTTACAATTTATGTTTAGTTCTTTCTTCTCGCTTTCATTCTCTAGCTTGCCCCGTAGTTTTCTTTCTGCTGTGTAAATAACAATTTGTCGTATTTCTTCTTTGATTGCTGATGTTAGTTACGTTCGAAAAGAAAATACGTTTTTTTCCAGAAAGGTCATAAAAACCTATGCATGTTAAATTTATTTAAATATATTTAATTCAAAAAGCAATCACATTCGCATTCAATGACACCAGTAAAAACTAAAAGGCAGATATTCGATACCACATTTAAAGAAATATTGGTTTATCTCCAAAAGATTTTGAAAGAATATTTTCAATTTCTTTATTTCTTTGAATCTCCTGCCATTTATGAAATTTTTCCATTGATTGAAACAACTAAAAATATGCAGGTGCTTAATCTAGTAAGTAACTAGGGCTTGCTAGAACCTCCAATCTTCACGGTCGAAATATACTTTTTTTAATCATTTCTCTCAAGGAAAACGGCAATGTCACTAGTATGCAGGGGGTCACATGGATTGAAAGTGAAAAATGGGAGGATTGAGGAAAGGAAAAAAGATGAACGTGATTTAATAACTGAGAAGATAGCATTCACATTTTTGACGATTGTAGTTATCAGGGAAGCAAGTAAAGGGAAGGGAGCTCTACAGGTGGGAATTGCGGGGAAGGAAACGTCGGCGAGAAGAGAGTTCCTTTGCATTTCATTTCACTGATTCCATTTACAAATGCAGGACACATTCAACGCCATGATTCGTCTACGTGAACAAGTCGCTGGGAATAAAGTTATGCAGTACCTCGTACTGTACGTCACCTTTCATATTCCATTAGGCCATTCATTTTCTGTGAACTGAGTCCTGGTTTTGGTGTTAACACTTGTCTCTCACTTTATGATGAGCAGTGACTGTTTCATTTTCTGTTGACGCTTCGTTTTTCGTCAATACTAAGAATACGATAAAAAAATTAAAAGTCGATTTCCTGGCTGCTGGACATAGAGCGCTTTGGCTGGATCTTTTAGCGAAAGCCCATGAAGAAGCTGAGTTATATCTTTGTCTGTTTTCCTAGTTAAACTTTGAAATGCACCGTAAACGAAACACAATAGGATAGAAGAAATTCCACATTAACTCTAGGCGCAATTTTATGCTATTCAACATTAGCTCTGCTTTGAATGGTTGATTCAATTGTTTACGGTTAAATATGTAATTACTTTCTGAAAACACTGATATAGATAATATATTCTTGGTATTGTTTGAAGCTAAAACATTTTTTCCAAATTTCGTAGACTAACTCATGATTCATAGAATATTTGTCATCAGACTAAATATTATGGGGACTGACAATTACCTGGAGTGCTAACACGGCAACTAGGCGGCGTTTCTCAGGGCGGCTCAATTAAACCCTTCAACATTTTTTAAAACATGTAGCAATGTCACCGCTAGAAGAATTCTAATTCCACGGACGCCCACCATCTTCTTTATGTGCCGTGTACTTTCAGGGCGTAGGCAATCATTGCACTCCAGTTTTTTGTCCCTTGCAGCTTGAAATAAATTCTGTCTTTTCTTTATTTCTAAACCCTGTTCCGCCATTTATATTGTCAACCTCACCAAGTATGTTATGCGTTGTTATCATGTTTCCCTCTTGCCCTCAATCATTCCCGTGAGTAACATATTTTCCAAGTCATCCTTCCCCCTTATGAACCCCAGATTTTAAACTGTCTCTCTTTAACTGTAAGCATATTTACTTTTTGTTTCCATTTTGTCTTAAAATTCGACGTTGCTCACATGCACGGTCCATTGTATCCTCAGCATCTTTCTGTAGAACAACATTTCTGTTGAATTATGTCTCTTGTTAATTTACAAGGAAATTGTCCAGCATTCACTGACATACAGTCGGACAGTTATGACCTAGCAATTCAGCATTCTTTTCGTTGTTTCTAACGAAGTTTTCTATCTCTTAATACTTTGCTTATCTTTTGAAATGCATATTTGGCTATCTCAATGCGTCGTAGATTTTCAATGTCGCATTTTCCGTCCTCTTACCAGATATTTAATTTTTTCTGCTTATTCGATTTTGGTACCTTCGATTTGTACGAGGGTCATTCAATATATAATGTGAATTTTTCGGTATAAGGACTTCTAATACAGATAGAAGCTTACTCTTTTTTATTTTTATTTTTTTTACTTCTTCTTCACATGGATTTAATTTCTTTTGCAGATTAAAACAAAAACTTCGACACTTTTGGCGATTAACAAAGATGGCCGACCAAGAAGTATGCTTCAGGATTGAACAGTGGTCAGTTATCAAGTTTTTGGTTGCTGAAGGGTGCAAACCAGTTGAAATTCATAGGAGAATGTCAACTGTGTATGGTGCCACATGATTCAGCCCAAAAATGTCTACAAGTGGGCTAAATTGTTTAAAGAATTGACGGAGCAGTGTTGAGGATAAAGACAGTCCTGGTAGGCCTACAGAAGTGAGGTCTCCTGAGGTGATCGAATCAGTCAATGACTTCATTCAGTCTGACAGAAGGGTGACAGTGGATGACATTACAAGTACTTTGAAAGACATAAAGAACAAACGAAGGGGTCATCAGTCAGAAGGAGTCATCTTGCATCATGACAACGCAAGGCCTCACACAGCAGCCCAAACGGTGCAGACCATCAATGAGCTGGGCTGGAAACTGCTCCCTCATCCCCATTACAGCCCAGACCTTGCCCCTTCAGACTTTCACCTGTTTGGTCCCTTGAAAGCGTTCACGAGAGGCACGAAGTTTAAAAGTGACGATGAAGTCAAAAGTGTTGTGAGCGACTGGCTGAGACATCAGTCCAAATATTTTTACGCTGAGGGAATACGGAAGCTTGTGCACAGATGGGAAAAGTGTGTGACAGTGCTGGGAGACTACGTTGGAAAATTTAAAAAATAGGCTTCTATCGGTATTATACCGAAAAATTCACCTTATTTATTGAATGACCCTCGTAATTTGCATTTTGGGCTCATCGTTTTGATAATAACTATGCATTCAGTTTTCTTACAGTTTATGTTTAGTTCTTCCTTCTCGTTTTGCTTCCCTACTTTCTGTGGGAGCTTTTGTAGTTTCTTCCCGTATCTGCTATCAGTACTGCTTCATCTGCATAACTTACGTTCATAAGATTGTTGCCAGCAATACAGAATCCTTGTAGCACATCTAATTCTTTCAGAATCGTCTTGCTCTACAGGTTGAATAAGACTATGGAGGAGACATATCCTTGTCTTACACCTCTTTCTATTGTTGTATATCTGCTGAACTAATTTTTATCTGTATGCAGGCCGTTTGCTGCCAGTAAAGATTTTGATCATTATAATGTCCTTCCCAAATATATCTATGTTGTTAAGCAGATTCAACAGATCTTTTTAGCGTATTTTATCAAATGAATTTGCGTAATCTATAAAGCACAGGTACACGATTGCATTGCTCTTTTTTGATAACATACTGAGCATAAATATCACGTTCCTTGTTCTGGTGTTTTTGAAGAACCCGCATTGTTCTTGTCTGATTCTATTGCATGGTTTATTCACCAGAATTCGGATGATAATTTTTATTGCTAGATTTTAACTCACGTCCGCACATTCACCCTACCCACCACTCATGCACTTCCTAAGAACCAAACCCTGACTACTTTTCTTTCCCTTTTCAGCTTTCTCTTTCAAAAGAGTACATATCTCACTTCTTGTATTGTTACGGCATATGTGTTTTAGTAGGGTATAGAATACGAACAAAAGTTGAGAAATCAGACTAAGTGGAAAACCTTTTTTTATGGAAAGCGCATTAAGCAAGCAATAACGGTTTTAATATATATAAAACACACACACACACACATACAGATTTTGCCTTCCATTATAATGTGAAGACGCCGACTACATAACGAATGGGAAAAGCCTTTTCAATAAAAAGGTTTTCCACTTTATTTAATAATATATATATATATATATATATATATATATATATATATATATATATATATATATATATATATATATATATGATATTTATTGGAAAATGATGGATATAATTTCTTCGGCAGTTCTCAGAGGCAGTTCCGTTTTTACCCTGTAGACACACTATCCGTACGATATTAATCTTCTTATCCTTATAGTTATCATAACCTTGGGGTCGTAGAAAAGGTGGAAAAACAGGTCATCAGCTAATTTGAAACTATATCTTTAATAAGGAAGAGTTTACAGAATTCCATTAATTATACGTACAACTATCCTCATTGCTGTTATTTTGATCATCTAGTCACGGTTTGTATGCCTCTCCCATTTCTATTGGGAATTCTGGCATGAAATATTGTCATTATTTCATGAATAGTGTTGTGGTTTCCGGGAATGGAATCCTGCACATATAAATAAACAACCCCAGTAATTGAGATAGAAAAATAAGTGTGTTAAACGTAAGAATACAGACTTGAAGTGAAGATTAGTAGTCCAGGCATTCGAGTTAGTAGAAAGTATATGTACAAGTCTCTGTAAGTGAAGCCGTAATTATCTTTCTCTCTCTGGACTCTCGTATAAATCTCTGAGAATACCCTGTGTACTGTCTCCGTATCTCTCACCCTGACTCAACGTATCTCAACTTGCAGGTATTCTCACTGTCAGTATAAGTATACTTTGGACGAGTCCATCTTGTGTAAAAAGGCTCTGCCCCACAACACCCCGTCCCTAGTTTCTTTTTTGAGGTGAGTTAATATTTTTTTCGCTTATGGTCTTATTAATGGTTCCGTGAATTTTCTTTTTCGGCTTGTTCTTCTGATCTCCGTGGCTACTTGTGGTTTTTTGATTTCGAAAGCTTCGCAAATCGCTTCCATCGCGTCTTCATTTTCGGAAGGTGACGAGTTTGCTTCCTCTACCCGTCTTTTCTGTATCTGATTTATATGTCTCCTGTGAGTGAATCTATCACCTTGAATCGTGGATAGAACATTTCCCAGTTTGTTTATTATCGTACCTGGTTCCCAGTATGTCATATTATTCTTAAACATTCTGAAATAGACCCGTTCGCCTGATTTGAAGGATCTTATAGGCACTATCGGTGTATGCCGGTTTTTATTTTTGCGGGGTAATAGTTTATCAAAAACAGACCGTATTTTGCGGGCAAACATCACTTCAGCTGGCGAAAGGCCAGATGGTGTGTTTCCATTTGGGGTGATTCCGTAGACTTGTAGGAATTGTTGTATGGCTCTTTCTGTTGGTACGTCCTCTGCTTTTTTCAAGGCTCTCTTAATCGTGTCCACAAGTCTTTCGGCTTGCCCGTTAGATCGTGGATGGTATGGTGCTATTTTAATATGTTTAACTTGATAAGTCACACAGAATTCTTGAAAATCGCTCGATGTGAATTGGGTACCATTATCCGTTACAAGGCAATCTACAACGCCAAATCTTGCGAATAAATTGTGTAGACAATTAATAGTGTTTTCCGTCGTAGGGTTTTTGTATCTGAAAACTTCTGGCCACTTTAAAGCTATCTACCGTTATCAAGTCGTAATATCCATCTATGGGTCTTGCATAGTCCGCATGGAATCTAGACCAAGGTCTATCCACCTTAGGCCATGGTTTTTGTATAATAGGTGGTGCCTTTGCTGCCGCAGCACAGCCTCTACATTTTTCTACCATTTGAGTAATGTCGTTATCCATATTAGGCCAGCACACAAAGCTTCTCATTAACGCTTTCATGCGATTTTTCCCTGAGTGTCCTAGATGAAAGTCCTTCAGAATTCGTCTTTGTAAAGATTTGGGTATGATCACTCTTTCATTATAAAGTAATACGTGATCACAAATTGAAAAAACATTCTACTAGATTTCTTTTTTCTTCTTCTATTTTTCTCTTTATACTTTGTATGAATTCATCCATTTCAGCTTCTCTTCTGATTTCTAACAAGGTCACTGGTAATTCCCTTACTGTATTGTTTAGAACTTTACTAATTTCGTCTTCGGCTCGCAAAGCCACTATTACAGAGCCTTCCAGAGGTTCGCATTTCGCATGTACTAATCTAGATAATCCATCCACATGACCAATTTTCTTTGACGGTAGGAACTCTAGTTTGAAATTATAATTCAATACTATAGTCCCCCATCTCAGAAGTCTGTTGGCTGTGTAAATTGGTATTCCTTTTTTTATCCGAATATAGTGAGAAGAGGTTTATGGTCAGTTTGAAGAGTAAACTCTCTTCCATATATGTATCTGTGGAAGCGAGTTATGGCGAATATTATGCCTAATACTTCCTTCTCAATTTGCGAATAATTCCTCTCTGCTGGTAACAACGATCTAGATGTGTGAGCTATAGGTTTCCTTGTACCATCCTGCATATTGTGTAATATACAAGCTCCCACACCGTGTGAGCTTGCGTCACTACCAATGATAATTTCCAGTTTGGGATCAAGATGCGTCAGTGCTAGATCAGACGTTAATTTCTTTATGATCCCCTTAAAAGCTTTCTGACAATCTTCCGTCCAGTTGAATTTGTTACCTTTTTTCAATAATTCATTGAGGGGAGCCCTCAATTTGTGCATGTTTTCAATGAATTCGCCGTAATAGTTCGCTAAACCAAGAAAGCTTTGCAACTCTGCGACATTTTTCGGCTCAGGCATATTTTGTATTGCAGACGCCCTATCTGGATCTGGTTTCTGCAACTTACATTGATTATATGGCCTGGATACTTGATTTCTTTTAGAAAAAAATCGAATTTTTTTCCTTCACTTTAAAACCAAAACCCCGAATTATTTCGAAAACTTCTTTAATGTGCGCTGCGTGTTCTTCTATATTATCGCTTTTGATTGAAATGTCTTCTAAGTAAGCAGTAGAAAAGTTCTGTCCCATGAGCATGGTATCCATAGTCTGTTGGAAGATTGACGGTGCTACTTTTATCCCAAATGACAACTGTTAAATTTGTAAAGTCCTTTGTGAGTATTAATACATTTTAGTACTTTCTTTTTCTACTGGAATCTGAAGATAAGCTTCACTTAAATCAATCTTAGAAAATACCGTACCACCGTTAAGCTTGGTAAATATTTCCTCTGGGCTTGGCAATGGGTAGTGATAATCCTTGATAGCCTTGTTTAACCCACTCGAGAAATCTGCGCAAACACGGATTTCTCCGGATTTTTTCTTTACGTAGACCACTGATGCCGCCCATTCACTGAATTCGATTTGTGAAAAGATTCCAGTTTGTACCAATCTATCTAACTCCTTGTCAATTTTTTTCTATGGTTGCGAAAGGCACGTTTCGCTTTTTCTTGAATGCTGGCTGAACTTTTTCCTCTAGTTCAATTTTAGCTGCAACCTTATTACATCGTCCCAAACCGCTCGAGAATACTTCGGGAAATTAACTGTGTAGTTCTTCTTTTAATTTTTAGCTTCTGACGGCTTGCACTCTATTTTCTTACAAAATGAGCTAATGGGTAAATCCCATACTTCAAAACTTTGCATTCAGTCTGTGCCCACCAAATTTTCTGTGTCTTTCATTACAAATATCTTCAATTTTTACGTTTTTCCAAGCAATTCAACGTTTAGAATTACTTCTCCATCAAATTTGATACGCTTCCCTGTAACAGACTTGGCGATTTTCTGTGTATGCATCAGGGTCAGTCTATTTAGATTCCTCCATGTTTGTAAATTAATTATAGTTAGATCCGATCCTGAGTCTAACTGTAATTTTACCTTCTTATTTTAAATTTCGAGTTCCACGTATTTTCTTGTGTTTAGTTTGTTTTCGTAGTCCAATCTAGTAGTTCTTACCCTACTAGTGTGTTTTTCGTTTCTGCATTGAGATGATTTATATCCCATTTTCCCACAAGCTAAACAGTTCTTGTATTTAAATCGACAGTCTTTATTTCAGTGGAATCCACCACATCTGTAACATGCAGATGGGTAGGGCGTTATATTTGCTTTGATCTCTATCATTAATCACCTTATACCTTGTAATTTTTTCTTTATCATAAAATTTTTTTTTTCTTTCGGGGTGGTGGGGGGTGAAAAACGTAACATTTTGTTCAACTTACGTATGTGTGCTACTCCCGATTCCTCGATATACTTAGAGTCGTTTTTTATGCTCAAGCATTTTTGGCAGTCTTCTGACAATTTTTGTAGCGTTAATCCAGGCTCGTTTTGAAGCTTCGTGAGCATTCTTTTTCGCATTTCACTGTCCTTGGCTGAGACGAATCCCTGTACGAAAATAAGACACTTAAAATTCTCCGGAGTCAATTCTGCCAATTTAAAATTATCGCAATATTTGTTCACAATTGCGGCGAACGTGGAGTAGTGCTCATTTTCGTTTTTTACGAGGTTGAGACATTTCCACCTTTTGTGAAAAAGGGAAGTCTTTGAACTGAAAAGCTCCGTAAGGCCTGTAACTGCATCGTCAAACGTCAAATCATTTGTCTTTTTTGGTAGAATATAATTCACACATTTTGTGTACTGCTCTCCTTTCCCAATTGCCTGAGTAATAAACGTAGCTTCTTAGCTTCCGTCCAATTTTGGCAATCAATGTTGAAAATCTCTTCATGACGTCTATAATAATCCCCGAAATGTTTATCATCTACTGGAGAGTATTTAAATGTTTCTGTTGTGTTCAAAACTGCGTCTTGAGAAAAAGTCGTCTCTCTTTCGATATTCTTTTATTGTGCGTTAACCATTACTTTTAATATTAATTCCTGGAGTTGCATTTGTCTTTCTTCACTTCTTCTTATAAGCTCAAGCATTGCTTTTTGAAAATTTTCCAATTTTTAGGGAGTGACAAAATTTTTCTTCCTATCTCTTATGTACTTTCTTTTATTATCTTCGTTAATTTGTAGTTCTCAGTATGAGTTCCTTCGAGTCTTGTCGTCAAGTTGTTGAGGTCGACGTGACTCTCAAATTTCCGTCGACAGTTATTGTGTTGGCGAGCGAAAATGTTTTTTTTTTCGTACGTGTCCGTACTCTTCATCGTCAAAATATTGTGTTGACGAGAAAGAATTAATTTTTCTAGTGTGGGTCAGAAATCCTCGTCGCCAAGTTATTGTGGATTACGGGAATGGAATCCTGCACAAATAAATAAAAAACGCCAGTAATTGAGATAGAAAAATAAGTGTATTAAACGTAAGAATACAGACTTGAAGTGAAGATTAGTAGTTCAGGAATGCGGGTTAGTAGAAAGTATATGTAAAAGTCTCTATAAGTAAAGCCGTAATTATCTCTCTCTCTCTCTCTCTCTCTCTCTGGACTCTCGTATAACTCTCTGTGAACACCCTGTGTACTGTCTCCGTATCTCTCACCCTGACTCCACGTATCTCAACTTGCAGGTATTCTCTCTGTCAGTATAAGTATACTTTTGACGAGTCCATCTCATGTAAAAAGGGTCTGCCCCACAACAAATAGTTAGAAGCAGAATATTGCTATTTTCATCGTTATGTTTCAACCGGCACATACTCCAGCCTTCCGAAAGTGTATGTAGCTCCCGTTAATGAAGAAGGGATTGGGACGGAATTAGCAATGTTTTTTTTTTGTTAATGATTCCTCCACATAAAATTAATAATAAATGTTATGTATAAAGCGATATGAAACTGTTTTCTTGCAAGAAAACTAAATTTCCAGATTTATTACCTCTGAAAAACAACAAAAAAGACCCCCCCCCAAAAAAAAATGCAAATAAAGACGAAGCACATTTTCCTTAATTATGACGTAGATATTGATCCTTATAAAATAATGTTTGCTTTTATCGGTGCTAAATCAATCGCCATGTTTGACGACAGCTAATTCAATTAAAAACATGTGGATCCTCGGTAAGTAAATATTAACATTGCAATATCTTTGTCAATATTTCAGTTTGAGGTCTAATTTACTATGCTCCGTAAATCTGATGATGGAGGACACAGCTTCACCCAAAAGAATTATATTTAACTCAAACTATGAGTAAAACTGAAATAAATTACACGTAGTGAGATCAATTCTTATTTGGTTCCCAGTAATTTTGGCCTTACGCCAAATTAACCTAAACTAAGTATAAAACTGAACTTCTGTGGTTGCTGGTAGTCGGTGGACTCTCAATGAATGTCCAGTTCTTATGGCTTCATGTCAAACGTTGCTATGTAAATTACAACGGTGTCACAAGACTTTAATTTAGGCATCTTTCTTCTCCTGTGTTACTACACTGCTCTTAACAACTTCCTATTTATTGTACATCTAAGCAATGATTGTCACCCTGTTATATCTTCCTGTCTCTCTTTTGCAATCCATTTACTTAAGATAGTTATGGAGGTTACTTTATGTTTCCTCCTGTTCCTCTTGCTTTCCGTATGTCCTGTGATGGTTAATTTCTTCAAGACTTTTCCCCTCATTATGTGTCCTAGAAATTCTAAGTGGCAACATTCTAATATTATTCACGTATCCTTTCTTTTCTATTTTTTAAACTACCTAGTTGTTAACATGTTCCATTCATTTTATCATTCTCAGCCATCCATTTACTCAAGCACACTAAGCATGTTATACTTTTCTTTAAATTGTACCTCTTGCATTCAATCTCTACTGCGAGTATCAGATTTTCCAGGTCCTCTTTCCTCATCATGTGCCGTAGAAACTGTCTATTTCTGATGAGGTATAAGCTTTCTTTTCGATTCCATCTTCTCTAACACTTCGTTGTTGCTCACATGTTCTGTCTATAGTATCCTCATCATCCTCTGTAGAACCACATTTCTTCTGTTTCAAATCGCAAATGGAAATTTACAAGGAAGATGAGCAAATTAACAGTTAATCGAAACCCGACAAGGGCAACGATAAATCACAGAAATTTGATGAATATAGAAAACATAAAACTTGTGTAAGAAATAAAAATATAAAAAGAAGATATCAGCACATAATGTAGGCCATAAAACCTCCTGAGCCGACCAAGCATAGAAAAGAATAAAATATGGGAACCAGTAATAAGGAGTGCCAGAGAAACGCAATGAATATCAACAAAAATGTAATATAAACTCTTGTTGAAAATGCATAATAATAACAGAAAAAATTGCAATAGGAACACAGGTTAAAAGAAAAGGTTGCTGAGACATTAGGTTTATATATAAAGGGTTCGGTGGGAAATTCCAATCACCTGAAGAAATTCGGAGTGTACAACGACCGAAAAGTTGTGAATACGGCAATGAAAATGAGAATAACAGTCCGAATAATGTAAATAATGCAAGAAATCATATCAGAGATATAGACAAAATAAAAGAACTCGTGTCCAAAAGTGTTTACTCGACATTTATTTTTGACCCACCTTTTTATTTCCCTCAGACGAAATGTTGCAATTTTCTCGATACTCATTCGCTATTTCCATGGAAAATGTTCTGACGAGCTACATTTCTTAGACCTACTGAACCTTTATAGCTTTACAGCTGAAACCCACAACGCCACATACAGTCCCGTGAACCACCCACATATCCTTCCTATTCCATTAATTTCACTCGGTCAGTTTGTTCCACAAACTGCTACTTTGTGGAACAGGCTCCTAAGAAAATACTTCCCTGACCACTACAAATGTAACAATTTCATGACTCAGGTTAGCCGTTATTTTTCCCACATACCATCATAAACTCCGCCTCTTACATTTTACACAACAAAATCATTCAGTAACCATCTACCTTGGGTGGCTCTGGGACTTTCTATAAGATGAACATTAGTAAAAATTAAACAAAAAGTGATAACGATGAATGTCAAGATTTAAATTGCGATTATTTCAATTCAAAATCAATATGAAAATAATTCGGAATTCTTAAAGTGTTTTGCTTGTGTAAAGTTTATAGAAAATAACATACGTCATTTGCGAATAAAAGTATCTGTGATTATTTTACCTGAAATCTGTTAAATATTTCCATGCCATAGAACGTTCCATCTGTAGTAATTTTGTCTTTATATAGTCATATGACAACCTTTAACTATTAGTGGTTTACAAAGGCTTTTCACTTGCTACCATCGATTATTTTCACGGCTGACTCTACGAATACATGATACGAAAACTTCGACCATTAGTTTAGTCAGGCATTTTGCAAAAAACAAAATAAGTTGTTCTTTCGTGGAAATGGAATCAAACCTAAATGTAAGACAGCAGAGAGTTTATAGAAGTAGAAATGTTCCAAAACGTTCTTTTTTTCTCTATTGGATATTATAAAAAGAATCTCAGAGGCAACATATTTCGAGAGACAGGAAAAATATTAAAATGCTTTCTTTACAATGTAAGATAGAATTTCAGAGATTAGTAAAGAATAATTTATTTAAACACATAAAAATATTTCTTCATTTATATTCAACAAAATTATAGTTCAACCGACAGCCATAAAAGTATAAATGTCACAATTGCTTCTCTGAAAGAAATTCAATACTTAAAATATAACCCTGGCTGGCAAACCAGCATCACGTAATGCAAAAGAATGCATAGCTTTGTAACATATATTGACATGTAGCAAACAATTCACCGGTACAGGACAATGGTGCTATGATAACAAGAGTGAGCATTGCAGGGCACAGGAAACTAAGCATTATAAACAATTCACTTTTGCATTTCTTTTCGTGAATATTAAAATTTTACTTAACTTGAATTAAAAAATTTCCTTCGTTCTCGAGTGGAGAATGCATCCATCCATATATATATATAGTGTGTGTGTGTGTGTTTGTAATAGTAAAACATTAAAATATGTCAAAGCGACCAGAATTTTTTTACAAAAAATAGCTCAACTGTTATTATAACAAAAATATTAAAAGCACATATGATAATTATTCCACCAAAATATTGAAGGTTTGGTAAGTATATATATATATATATATATATATATATATATATATATATATATATATATATATATATATATATATATATATATATATATAAGAAGAAATATAGTCTTAAAGTGTGCTATATTTATGGGATAAAGTGCTCAATATCAGAGATAGAGCGTGTGTAAATATAAAAGTGGACATGGAAGTCAGCACTTAGAGGCCACAGTCTGTTGCTAGTGCAATCGTCAGGAGCTGCCTGACGATTGCACTAGCATGAAACAGACTGTCGCCTCTAAGTGTTGACTTCTATGCTCACTTTCATATATATATATATATATATATATATATATATATATATATATGCGTGTGCGTGTGTTTGTGTGCGTGTGTGCGTGTGCGTGTGTAAATGCTTAATGGATTTACTTTTAGTTCAAACGATATCATTGTGGACACTTCTTATTTCAAATAGAATCTACTATTTATTGGGAATATTTTTATTGTATATATATGTGTATTATATCTATCGGGAGAGGCATTCGAGAAATCTTAATAATGAAATGTCTTCCGTACACGATCTGTAAAGCATGCCTAATCAGATGTCAATTTCCCTATTTCTCGAATGTGCAAACCAATGGACGTAATACACACAGTTTAATAATAATAAAAAAAAATTGACGCTTATCTCAAATAAGAAGTTTCCAATATAATAACATTTATATATATATATATATAAGTATAAGTATACTTGCCTACACACACACACACACACACACACACACACACACACACACACATATATATATATATATATATGTATATTGCAATGTGGAAATCCCTTCGCTAATGAATTTTAATGATGCATTAACATACCAATCAATCGATGAATGTTATGATCTTTGTTTTTTTTTTAAATTATAAATGTCTTAGGTATTCCTTAAATACTGTTGTGGTAGGATCCACCTAATCTGCATAGGTGACTACCGACTATATAAATAATGGTTGGTACCGGAAGACGAGGATCCAACTAGAGACTCTGCCCGACTGCGACTTAGTCAACACATTCTCCAGGAACGGTCTTCCCAGAAATATACAGAAATACTTGATGTAAATATTGTGTACACTTTCTTGTTATAATACATTCTTGTTCTAAGTACATTTTGTGTTGCATTATTATTCCATGCATTAGTCGAGATTCAACAATGAGTCAAGACTCAACAAATACAATATTAGGTCTTCCTTAAAACATTCGATTCGCATGATATTTTTTTGTCTCGGATGCTACCTGAATTTGACCAAAAATAAAATAATTTCCACGCCTGAAGATGACTGAATATATACTATTTGGCTGGTTGATGCATCTTTAAAATTTGTCAGCGTAGTGATTTCGCCATTTTATATCATTTACTTATAACATTATTGTTTGTATGAATGATTCATTGTAATATAAATTGAACTGCTGCACCTAATATTTCACACACAAACATATATATATATATATATATATATATATATATATATATATATATATATATATATATACGTACACACACACACACACACACACACAAGAGAGAGTAAAGAAATATAGATCTTTTAATCACTCTGCGCTATTTTATATACACACATATATAATATATATATATAAATGTCTATCAATAAATATTTACAAGTATATATGGTTTTATATATATATATGGTTTTATATATATATATATATATATATATATATATATATATATATATATATTTATTTATACGGATTTTATCACAGTTACAATAGCAAGTTTGTCATTGAAATTTACCCCTGAAGATGATATTAGATAAGGTCGAAAGTACTTGGGTTAAAACCAACCGCGGAGCCTTCCTTGATGAATTTCCTCTCAACATCAAGAGACTGATTAGCCAACTGGAAAGGATCAGTATAAATATAAGCAGACACAATATGTCTATATTACTAAATGAAACATGTTTGAATACATACATATATATATATATATATATATATATATATATATATGTGTGTGTGTGTGTGTGTGTGTGTATGTGTGTCTATGTGTGTGTACGTGTGAGTGTGTCTGTAAAACACAGGAACTAGATTATATGCATAAAATAGCAGAGCAAATTGATAGCATATTATCTTTCTTTCTTTCCCATTTATGCTTCGCGTGTTTTCTTTATCAGAGACGGCATTTTGCCTGCGAAAACAAAGTTCTTTAAATCCAGAATAAACATGCAACGTTCATCTGTTAGCGATTTGTTCAGCTGCACACATTCCGTTCTGGTTTGTATGAGATCAGTTCTGGCATGCTGTTTCAAACCACTAGCATTTCTGGCGGACAAACTATATTTTGATTGGATCTATTGTAGCGAAAACTGGGTTGTTTACAACCATTCAATTGGGAGGGTGTCCAGGTTTGAAGCTAATGCATTTATCTCGGCTATATTTACGAACTGTGTAACATTGCTGATATTTTTGCAACCATAAAAAATCTTCATAACTTTTATAATACCGTTAATGAGACTGGCTTCATGTTAATACAAATAAATAAAATATCTGATTCCAAACGCACACTACCAAATTACTACGTTGTTTAGCATTATTAAAAATACTCTTTCCATATCAGGCAAAAGAATATAAAATAGAATACTTTGACTCAGTTGTAAATTAACGTTTCATATACCGAAAATGGGGTTAGCTTAAACTTTTCTGTCACTAACCGTCTCTTGGGTTAGAAATGGTTTCTTAGATTTGTGATTATCTTCGCATTTTTTTGTTCCATGTCTCAATATAAGCACTGTTTTCGTTTCTTTTATTCTTTAGAGAGAACGTGTGTTCATATTTTGCGACAGAAGTTTTCCCATATAAACTATCTATCTGATCAATTCAAAGAATAAGTGTTGATATAAATCATTATACGCGTAAACGTACCCACAATGCAATTACGGAAAAAAAACTGCTTTTAGTAATATGAATAACCTTGTTCAATAATGAAAATGATATAAGATAATATTTTTCTGGTCTCTAGATTTGTCCCACTTATTTATACATTATAATGTAGAAGTGTAATGAAAATAGATTTTAATAATTACATTTCTCTGAAGTTATCCTCTCTTTTTGGGTAACTGTTTTTAACTATATTGAAAGATCGAT
>OZ038475.1:116344081-116379081 GCA_964036315.1 Acanthosepion esculentum
TCCTGTCTGCAGTTTAGAATGGCAAGGGGATATGATATTTTCAATGAGTGTTTTGGAACAAAGAAATTTTTGTGTCCACCCTTTTGCTCGTAGGATGCTGACAGTGAGCAAAATGAAGGTCTCTAGGAATTGTCGAAATGCAGAGAAGTGCATTCATTTATTCCCTTAAGATAGTAAGCTGACATTTTATTTTTGGAAAGTGGCAGTTTTGGGGAGGAAAGATTTAATTCTCAGCGATGTCAAAACTCACATACTGCCAAACAGAATTAATGAGAGTGAAAAGAAGTCAAACATTTTTTTTCAAGCTCCCGCTGGTTCGTAAAATACAAAAAGAAACTTGCTGGCTTAAGAGTCTCTTTAAAATGGATTCATTTTCTCGTTTTCTTGAAAAGTGCTATATCATCTGTTGCAAATCGTTCATTCTTTTACTGTTGCTAAATACGATTGCACACCGAAAAACAAGGCGCAAAGGCCACTTAACCTAGGGTACTGAATGTGAATGTCGTCAGGGCGTAAATGAATGAAAAATACTATTACTATATGTAGGATTGATAAAGTTTGACCCTAGACTTTAAGTGAATAATATAATCGTGAATTTATCCCCTTGAGAACCTATTCTACAAAATAACAGTTCTCGGAAATAAACTGATAGAAAGGATTTTTCGTGCTTACTAGTGGAACAGGAAAGAAGTGAGGATAAGTCGGCCATGTATACATGGCATCGCGGATCCTAAATGTGAAATTCTGAACACTTTGAAGTAAGCAACATATAAATAGCGACAGAGTAGCATGAGTCTTAAAGCGTTGCGTCTGTGTGAAAGAAGTTGTAGGGTGAAAAATAATCCATCCCCCTCACAAGGCCGATTAAATTCTTTTGAACTCATTCAAGGCTCGAAAATGAAAACTGACTAGCTTCGATCCAGATATAGTCGAAATAATCTATGTTAGGTCTGATCTGATTCATGTAAAGCTAGAGTATGTCAAGTGTAGTCAGATATTTTGTTGAGAAGCACAAGAAATCAACCATTTTTTCGGCGTCTTTCGCGATTGATCGTAGTAATCGACGAAGCATCGGAAGTATTGGAAGACGTGACAGGCAAAGGGCCACATTGAAATGACAAATGTTTATCAGGTGGGGGGTTATTCAGTTACTGATGGCTCTGTTTACATTGTCCAAACACACACACACAGTTTCTTTGTCACCATATAAGGAGATTATACGGATCTACTAGGACCTAATTAAGGCGATGGTCAAAACGTTGTAACAATAAAAACAGTACCGAGGAGAATATTTCGCATGTAAATAACGCGTAACTTCCGAAATCTTTAAATGCCACGTCACATTAGGATATAAGTTCATTATAATCTGTAAAAGTTATGTTCGAGAAATTAGTGGAGATCTTTAATCAATTGAACTTTGGTCCAGGAGACATCCGAGTTCGGTGTACTTGGAGTCCTAAACCTAATCTGCCTGCTGACTTGTACTTTTGCTAACAAGTAAGATTTTAATTTGTGAACTGTACTTGTTATTATGTTTATTGATTTCTCTTAATAAAAGGGCTTAAAATTACACATTGAACATAACTCCAGCCGATTATTTAGTTTGTGATGCAGTTACATCTCTCCTTGTTATATATAAATATATATTCGCCTAATCCTTTTGATTTGGAAGAAAATCATTACTTATTTAGTTCTTATCTTAAAACTTTTTCGAAATTCAGTCTCACGTGAATACATAATTTTAAAAAAACCCCGACTTTTAATGATACAACACGCAGATATAAAATTCAATTTTCAATAAAAGCAGTGATAAGAGTTAAAGATACTTCACATAGAAAGCTGATAATAACGCGGCTTTTTACAACTTGAGTTAGAAGCTAAAAATTTCCAAATATAAAAGAAGAGTGAAGAGACAGACCAAGCATTTAAATGACATAAAGAAAGAATTGATGCGGCTACGTTACTTTGAAAGAAAAAAAAAGCTATAAATGAGAAGATGAAAAAGAAAATATATTATAGAAAACAAACTAAAAGATGACAAACATTTTTACCAACCTTTACATATATTCTTTGATATATATATATTGTAATCTTTAAAATTCTATTAATTACACCGGCACTGGCATTGATAACATTCTTATAAATAATTCAAATACGTGTCACAAAAGTGACATTTTCTTCTTTTATCAGATATTTTAGAAATCAAATCACTAGAGGATTTTCCCCGACAACAAAAACTGGACTTTATATCATATTTAACTCGAAGAGAAAATAATCACATAATGAAAATGGTGACATTCTACCCTACAATAAGAAAAAAAAGCCCCCATCAATACAGGAAAGAGCAATAACAGTTGTTTGACATGAGAAACCAATTTTACTGTAGAAACGTTTTCAAAAAAGATTTTTTTAAATTTAAACGGACTGCAGTACAGGCTGCCCACTCAGTGTATGTCCAGTGTTTTCTTATAACAATTGCCGTTACGTGTCCCTTAAGGAAATAGCTCATCCTGCATTTTGTTGCTCTAGCTAACATCTGGCGCTTTTTCTACCACTCTTTTCTCTATTCCATTCTATTTACTCGCTGTTTCTCGATGTCCTATGAGTGTGAAGACTTTCTTCAGGAGTAAGTATTCTATTTTTGTTTTAAATATAAGTCGTCTTCTAATTCTTATTCCTCAAAACTTCCTTGACTTCGTTGGTCACATGTTATGTCCAATGGAATCACTGCATTCATCTTTAGACCCCAAAACAAGTAACATTCAATCACCGTTGATCAGACACCGAACTACCGCCAGTCAATATGAACGAATATTCCCTCGAGGAGGCACATTGACTTGAGAGAATATTGGGTCTGAAACTTACACAAGACTTCAAGTGGAACTCTTATATACGATCGGTCGCTAAACATGAAGGTAAAATGATCAGCTCCCTGTAACGCTCCAGTATGTACCAGACTCCTTATGCTATATTCTACCTTTATTAGATCCATATCAGACCTAAAATGGAGTAATGTCGCCATATTTGGGCGGGAGCTGCCCAGTCCGGACTTTCTAGTCTTGATAGAGTTCAAAAGAGTATGCGAGTCCTTGTGGGTAATGAATTATTTTCCATCCTCCAACCTTTCTCACACAGGCAGGATGTGGCGAGTCCCTTACTGCTCTATCGCTAGTTCCATGCAAAGTGCTCGAACGAACTACATCCCTTGGCTACGCCAGGTGTAACCTTCACGACTAGTGTCGGCTATGCCACTTACATTGTAGCAAACCGCCTACATTCCCTCTGTATTCCGTCGGCGAGAAATAAGTTCCACTCAAACAGCTTCTTCCCACGAACCACTGCTCTGTGGAACAGTCTGCCAAGAGGATGTTTCCGAACAATCTTAACCTGTTCAAGTCTAGAGTTAACCGTTGTATTCCCTCTTTCAATATAAACTAACACTTACCATAATCTTCTAACTAGAGTGGTCCCCGGGCCTTGTGCAGGATAAACCTAACCGAAAAAAAATATATCTCGCTTCATATCTCTAAGAAAAATTCACAGCAATCACTTTCGTGTTGGAGATTGAACCTGGCTTGCTTATCCCATTTTCCGCATCGATAACTTACATTATCCTCACATCCAGTCATGTAATATAATTAAGAACAAAATATTATGCTCTAAATTGTTCATTTTCTCACATAAAATTAGTTCGTTACAAACTTCGTATAATAATATATGCAACATTTGACCTCAGAAGACCATTGTGATGTGCGTCAATGCAACACGTCAGTGTTACATGTGGTCGAATGAGGGTAGGACACAAAATAAGGCAAAGTTATTAAGTCTGTGTCATGGTAACTTCATCATGAAATCGATTATAACTTAACCAGCTAGTTAAAGTTTTCCTCGTCAGCGAAAGAAAAATCAACGAAAATAAGAGTATATAAGAATCTTGTATTGTCCACTCATTCTACTGACTGTCGGAGGTGAATGACGTGTGAAACGGGTTCATTTTATGACTGAAAAAAAAACAACAACTTTATCCAAACTTATCTCTCTAATAAATACAGCGAGAATACTCAACCAAAATAACTGAAAATGAGTGTTTTTATCTGTCATTATCTTTGAGATGAGGTATTTTTACATTATTTACGACTGTTATCCTAATCTTCATTGCTTTATTCACAACATTTCGACCGTTTTATTCTCTGGCCTTTTTCAAGAAACTTTGGGTCTAGTCACTGGATCTAGTTGTGAGATCACTACAAGGCTATAGCAGTGGTGAACCAAAAAACCGTGGAAAGGTGAGTTAAAGGGGAATAACATCCGGAAGAGGCATGGTACGTGGAACTAGAACAATCCACCCAGGTGGACAATATAAGGAGTTCGGTTCGAAATTCCAATCACCGTTTGTATGTGCGAGTATTATTGTGTTATCAATTAATATCTGATCTTAGTTAAATAATAATAATAGTTGAACTTAGTTAAAAAATAGCCATGTACATAATATTAAACATATATTAGTTGATAAAACAATAATACTCACAAATACACACAGTAAAAAAAAAAAACCTTCAGATATTGCAGGCCATCTACATTAAAAAAGCAACCCACACTCACCAAAATTACATTTCAAACTAGTCACAAAACATTACCTTGCATCTAGACATATGGTTCTGTTGTTAATATTTCAGTCTCTCGCGTGGTATGACGTCATAGAACCGCATCTTGAACTTACGAACTTCGAATGCTATTCCGCGACCGTTATCGTTGCATAGCAATCTTCTATGTCAACATAACAAAATGTTATCTTCGATGGTGAATATCATTGGCAAAATGTTCCTATAACCACTCTGAAGATGGTACATGTGAGTCGAAAGCTTAAATCAAGGACCAACTGAATAAAAAAATATCTAAATTTTGGACAATTTTTGTCTTTATTTTCACCAGAAATCAAAGCAAACATACGAACATTAGAACGGCTCATGATCAGACATCATATGTATTCATTGTCTGTTATATTTAACAATATTCAAATAATGGTCTGTTGCCCTAATACACTATATATATATATTTATATATATATATATATATATATATATATATATATATATATATATATATATATATATATTGTCATCCACAGACAGAATGTTTCGCTGTATCACAGCTTATCAGCGTGACTAGACGTACCGTTGCCTCTAGCTAGGATAGAACCCAGATGAATTGCCGTAAGTCAGAGATTATACCCCTAAGCCGTTGGCGTACGGCAGGGATGAAGTTGAATTTAAGCGTATTTATATTTAGATAAGTACACATGACTGAGATAACTAGAGTCGTTTTTACCGAAGAGTCTTGCATTATTAGCAGTAATAGTCACTGTTTACAAACTCACACTTCCTCCACCGAGAGCTCAACCGAAATAAATTTTTCAGGAGAATATATATTGTCCTCAGACTGACAGTTCGATGTATCACAGCTCATCTGTCTGGCTAGATGTCCCGTTGCATCTAGCTAGGACTGAACCTGGATGAATTTCCGTCAGTCAGAGATTGTATCCATAAGCCGTTGGCTCACGGAAAGGGATGAAGTTGAATTTAAGCGTATTTATTTTTAGATAAATATATTGTGACTGAGAGAAGTCGATTCTTTTTTACCGAAGAGTCTTGCATTATTAACAGTCATAGTAACTGTTTACAAACTCACACTTCCTTCCGTGAGACCTCAATCGAAATAAAATTTTCAGGAGCATATATATTGTTGTCCTCAGACAGCTCATCAGTGTGCCGTGATGTCCGGTTGCTTCTCTCTCTCTCTCTCTCTCTCCCTCTCTCTCTCTGTATATATATATATATATATATATATATATTTTTTTTTTCTGTACCAGTACATGAATAGGTTATAACAAAAGTGGTATAGATGATAAAAACATGTATGCACATATATTAGGCAGCACTAGAAGTATTTTTTTTACATTTAACGCAAATTGCTTCACAACCAAAATATTATATATCCGAAAATTTGACCATATCAGAGTCATTTTCGCACCTAAGAAGCGTGCAAGATACAAGACGATAACTCAAAATTGCAAAATCCAACGGACACCCAAACCTTTTTGTTTTCTTTTTTTTTGTCCCACCGCTAAAAGACAAACATTTTTTGGAAACTAATCTTTTTTTTTACATATAAGATAAATTCGGCATATAAGGTAAATTCTACCATAAGCTTTCTGCATTCTCTCATTACTTGAAGTCATGAGGGTTTTTTCCAAATACACCAGAATGAAGATAATGGAAATGTCCGAGGATATGAACCAACGAGCAATAGCTAAGGACAATGGAATATCAATAATCAGCAATTAAGTAATCCCCTCGAAGACTAAAAAAATCGACCTAATTATGATCGTCTTCTAAAGATAGCAAATAGGATAATACGTCGAGAAATCGGGACAGCAAAAAACGCAGGGAAAGTAAACTGATAAGCAAATGACGGATGAGTTCCACTTGTTCAGTTTGGTGTCAGTAGATAACAGTAAGTGCATCCTTCAAGAAGATGGACAGAAGAGGTTAATTTCAACTTAGAAACTGCTTCAAACGAAAACATTTTCGATGCAACATTAACTGCGTCATGTAGATGCTAAGGTTAAGATCAAATTCTGTGATGAAACGAAGATTGCATTCTTATAAGTTTGAAAGTGAAGTTTTCGGTATAGTAATCTATGTTTTCCAGAACATTAGTAAAAATCGGCAGTAGATTGAATAGTGCAAAATACATCATTCGCTGATGGAACATTTGATAAAAGACGTTGAGGAGGTGTTTTGGCACACTGGATGGAGACTGATTGATGAATTTGCAACTGTATTGACAGATTAGTCAGATTAGAGCCCTGGCGTAAATCATGGATCAAATATTGATCGAACTAATGAATATAATTCATCAGAAGGATCCACGCGATCTTCATGTGTAGGATCCCAACAACAGAGATCTAGCGCCTGTGAAAAATGGCGTAACATTTGTACGCATCCCATCCAAGACATATTGGAACCATTATTTAAACTACAGGAAGACATTCAAAATAGCTTCTTCAAATTAATAGTATATAATTAATCTGCACTACAAAGATATTTTCTGTTTTAAAATACATCCTTCTAGGTTTGAATGAGGTGACCGAAATCTATTGCACACTCCGCGGTTCGTCACACATTCTACTCACATTTACACTCCGGTATGGCGAAAGGTAGACCACCCAATAACAAAAAATCATGCACGTAGAATGTCGCATTTATTAGAATTAGGTAAAATACTATAAATAATCGAATACTTATCTATCTATCTATCTATCTATCTATCTATCTATCTATATATATATATATATATATATATATATATATATATATATATATATATATATATATATATAATAAAAATAAAATACGAGTGGCCAGCTATCATATATATATATATATATATATATATATATATATATATATATATAAATAAAAGTGGACATGGAAGTCAGCACTTAGAGGCGACAGTCTGTTTCATGCTAGTGCAATCGTCAGGCGACTAGTGCTGTTATTTTTCTCGGCTAGATAACATAAAAACTGTTCCCACCTAAATAATAGTCAGAAAAAACCACAACATCACACCCCAAAATTCAACAAACAGATTTAATCAATGACAAATAAACAAATATATAAGATAAAAAATAAAAATGAAAACAAATAAAAACAAGCAAATCAATTTGACCCAAATAAATAAGCGAACAAGCGACCTCCGGTAAATGACGGCCATTATAGACTACCAACAATAAGCTATATAAACAAATTTTTACTACGTTAACCAAAAACACCGAACAAAATAAAAGAATAAATAAATAAATATATAAGATAAAAAAAAAACAAAAAAAACAAAACAAACAAAAAACAAGCAAAATAATTTGACATAAATAAATAAACAAATAAGCGACTTCCGGTAAAAGTAACCGCCAAAATAGACTACCCATAATGCACCACTGACCCTTATATAAATAGCCGAGAAAAATAACAGCACTAGCCGCCTGACGATTGCACTAGCATGAAACAGACTGTCGCCTCTAAGTGCTGACTTCCATGTCCACTTTTATATTTACACACGCTCTATCTCTGATATTGAGCACTTTACCCCATAAATATAGCACACTTTAAGACTATATTTCTGTATATATATATATATATATATATATATATATATATATATATATATGATAAAATATAGTTTTAAGGTATTTGTGGATTAAAGTGCTCAATATCAGGGATAGAGTAACCTAAGAAAAATCTTTAGCTAGGAAAAATAAACTACATCCAATTCCAAAATTTAAATACGTAATCCCAATTCAACATAAATAAACAGTATATGGAAATATTATGGAGTAGGTCCTCCATTTGCTAGTCTCGGTGCTTGTATTCGATTTTTCATGGATTTGATCAAGTTATCAACAATCCATAATTTGCCATGCCTTTAGCGATGTTTCTTTAATGGTTGCCACTGACGTGATTTTGGTTGCAAGCTCTCCAAGTTTTCGGTCAAAATACTCCCAAACGTACTATATTGGATTCATGTCAGGATTGTGGGTTACCCATGGCAGTGATTTTATTCCTTGCGATTCCTTCAAGGAATTTGCTACTTTGGTCGTATCATATGGCGCTCCATCTTCTTGAAGAAGACACATTCTTGTCAATCCGATTGGTTTCAGATAGTGGTAGTAGTCCTTTCTCTATTTGACAGTACTTTGGACCATTCAACATCTCCTTAACAAGAATCAGCTGAGATTTCCTTCCAAATCAGACAGTGCCTCATACCATTACTCCAATCCCTCCATGTTTTACGGTCGCCTGCAGACATTCAGTGATCCAAGTCTCAGTCTGATTTCTCCAAACATAAACCTGTCTTGAATTCGAATATTGGCAGAATTTACTTTCATCTGAACAAATTACAGACTGCCAAAATTCAATTCTCTCGCACATTCCATATGCCTGTACTTCTGAAATCAAGGGCCCACTTTCTAGCAACTCTTCTTTGATAGCCTTGCTCTTTCAGAGTCTTTCTCACAACATATGGCGACATTTCCATGCTGTTGACGACTTCTTTGACGCTCCTACTAGGGTTTCTGATGACTAACCTCTTAGGAGCTCTTATCATTCCCTCAGACACAATGCTTGGTCTTCCTGTACGTTGTTCCACATGGCCTTATTCATTAAATTTCTTGAAAATATTATTAACCGTTTAATGATTAATTTGAAAAACCTAGCAATTTCTCTATTTGCCTTGCCACACTGATGCCATTCTATTATTTGCATTCGTTTAAATTCACCTATTTCCTTACTTCCGCAAACTTTCATTGCAAGATATATGTCAACTATTGTTCATAATTTGGAGTAGCTTGAAACTAACACGGTATTGTCTGAAAAAAAGAGATGTCATTACACCAGACAAAATTGCTATAGTCAAGTGTAGCTAAAAACTTATCATAGCCCACTGTATATATATAAAAACGGACATTGAAGTCAACAGCCATAGGCGATAGTCTGTTTCATGTTAAACGCAATCGTGAGGCCAGTCGATTGTGTTTAGCATGGAACAGGATTGACTATTGCGTTTAATAATTAACAAGACTTTCGCTTCTGGGTGCAGTCTTCAATCTACACCTGATGTGTGAAAGACAGGCCGTAAAAAACAAAAACGAATAACAGATTAAAGGAAATATATATATATATATATATATATATATATATATATATATATATATATATATATATATATATATATATATACCCAAGTGTGGGATTGGTATATACGGAGTAAATTCCAATAACCAACAATTATTATTCTTTAAAGAGTGCTCAATACAGAGTAGAGCAGATATAATCATTTATTTAAATATTATAACATAAATATGTTATAAAATCACTACAAAAATAGCCATTTCGTTTCGACACATCCAGTGTCTTATCAAGTGATTATGTTGAATGTTGAGTAAATGGTTTAAAAAAACAAAAGAAGGAATCTGCAATTTGCAGTGCGCATCCCCTACCGAGAATTGAAACCCTGAGAGTTAGGTTATCAAGCAACTGTTCCATCGGGCCTCGGTGACGAAGAGGTAGCAAATCAGACTCAATATAGCGCCGCTCGCTCACAGATTCCGTGGTGGAACTCTACTGAGTTTCTCTCTAACCATAGGACTGTGCCCCCTGGAACAACGACTACTATCACCAAGCCGCTCACACTAGAGAATTACAAGCCGGTTCAAGCAATAATATACATATGATAGAAATTATTAGGAGGATTTGATAATTATATTAAGTAATTCATCGAGTCTGAAACCTCAACAGAATGCAGATATTTGGGACTCATCAGCAGTGCGCATCCACTACCGAGAATTGAAACCCTGACAGTTTGGTTTTTAAGCAAACATCATACCAACTGTTTCAACGGGCCTCGGCGACGAAGAGATAGCAAATATCTATATATCTATATATCATATATATATATATATATATATATATATATATATATATATATATATATATATATATATGTGTGTGTGTGTGTGTGTATGTTTGTGTGTGTATTTATATATCTTTTGAACAATAAAAAATATTAAAAAAATAATTTTTCAGACACACTGAGTTGTGTATTAATATTATTTTTGTTTTATTATTTCAATTATGTTCCTCGACGAGTTTCGTCCAACATGGCATCATCAGGAGAAAAAAAATAGAGGAAAAATATTCCTTGTTATTAGCAATGAACTATAGGTTTGAATGACTGTTTTTGAAGAGAATACTTTATCTGTAGTTTTCATTTGTTTTTATCGTTAGTTTTGGTCGGGCCTTGTTTTGGTCAAACAGCATCTTTCAAGTTGTTTCTAAGATAGAGGCTGGGGAGATTCATGGCTTCGAATTCCCTTTTTGGTCATTTTGACAGTTTTATTAGTTGCTTGGAGGAGATGTGCGTGTTAAGTGTATGTCATCTTTTAATACTTTGGGAGTGTGTATGATGTGTGTATGTCTATATATTGGCATGAGTGTGCGTATAAATATGAGACCGTATATCTATCTATCTATCTATATATATATATATATATATATATATATATATATATATATACAAATGTGTGTGTGTAGAAATGTGAAACCTATGTGAGTATGTATGTATGTGTTTTAGTGTTTGTTAGTGTGTCTAAAGAGAGAAAACGAGTAAGAAGAGGGATGGATATATACTAGTAGTGAACAAAAAGGATTTGAAGGAAATATTTGTTTTTAAAATAGAAAAAATAGGTGGATATACATAGGTATATATATATATATATATATATATATATATATATATATATATATATATATATATATAAGAAAGATTGAAGTGTGTGGTGATGGATACGAGATGAATGCATGAAAGGGAATGGCTTCTTGCAGCATATCAAGAAAATTCGAAAAAATACAATGAAATGCGCAAAAATTACGATGCATTAAATTTCTTTTCCTTGGAGAAACAGATAAAAAATTATTAGAGAAAGAGAGAGAGAGAGAGGGAGACACAGAGAGAGAGAGAGAGAGAGAGAGAGAGAGAAACTATACAATACAGAAAAGCTTTCAATTTATTCATTCTTTTTTTCATATCTGGCACTAACCTTCATTTTTATAATATTTCGATAAAAACAGATGGGCAACGAAATTTGGTTGGGACAAGAAAAGGAATGAAATTATACAGACAAAGGTTACGAGAAGAATAAAGGCAATATCTAATGGATAAACTTAGCTGGAGAATTCTTAAAATTTCCAACTTATCATATCATGTCTCCCATAATGCTTTGAGCTCGTAAGGGCATCTACTATGGTGCAGACATAGATACAGTGTCATGTTTATGATGGAATACAACCCTCTTCAAGATGGTTTTCAATTCAGAGTTTTCCTTCTCCTAGGTTGGTTGTCAGATATCCCAGTCAGACTTACTATTTTACCCACTGATGTGAGCGGAGAAACGGCGGATCAATGCCTTCCCCATAGTAAATGTAACTTACTCTGCCGGAATCCTCTTTCCGTGTCGCCTAACTTTACCTCCTGCACTTGTACCTCATAAAAATTAATGTCAGCAACATGACTATTAGATACGAATCATTTACCTTAAACCAGTTCCCAGCGACTAATGGCTTGAAAATATAACATATATCCATACATAATTTGGACTAAAATTAATGTACATATTATGCTGTCACACATGAGATGACGAAATTTTTGGTTGGTTGTTGATTCGGTCGTTTAATGAAGTAACCTCCTTAGTATATAAATGTAATCTTGACTTATTCCTCATTTCCTTTCTTTCCAGATAAATATTCTTTCAGTATATAGTTACTCATAAGCCAAATGAAAATTATTACAGTGAAACAATGTCGAGTAATTTTACTGTATGAGTGAACAGTGATAAAAAAGAAACATTTTTGCATCGAATCGTTACATGCGATGAGAAATGAATACTCTTTGTCGACACTCAAAGAGTAGGCGAGTGGTTAGATGCAAGTGAATCTTCGAATCAATAACCCTAAAACCTCCACTGCACCATAAAATGTTAATGCGTATTGTAAGGTGGTCTTTCAAAGAGGTTATTTATGTTTCATTATTGCCTCAACGGATAACAATAACAGCAACCTCGTACTGAAGAGTAATTGAGTATATGCTCGAAAAATTGAAAAAGAACCTACCTAGACTTGTGAATAAGTAAGGCACAATTGTGTTGCATGACAAAGCACGGCCGCACGCTTCTCAGTCAACTGTCCAAAAGCTGAATTATGAATTATTTCCTTATCGTCCATATTCACCTTAATTATTATCATTTCTTTTAGCATTTTGAGCTTTTCATACGCAATAAAACATTCTCCAATAAGGAAGAGCTAATCGAAACGTTTGAACTTTATCACATGAGAATTTTCTTTAAAGATGGGATCAAGAATTTAGAGGTACGTTGGGGAACAATCATTCATCAACATTGTGACTATTTCAACTAGATAAATTAGTTATTTAGCTTTTCAGAAGGGTTCTATTTATGTCCGATAAAGTGCGTCATTTTATGTGTGACAACGTCATACTTATTTTCATAGGATGTCGATAACATAAATAAGTTTCTCCGTTGTGTTACAATCTTATTTATTTTTAGACTATCGGAAAGCGAAGTGTATATCTTTTTCTGCACTCGTGAATTGCAACTAGATTTATTTGCGTGAACCCACTGAAAATATTTCTTCAGATCTCTCGATGCCACAAAAGAAAAAAAGAAAACAACCTAACAAAACGGTTTTCTATATTGACATTCATATTTCTATATAATTCCGCTGAATTTCTATCGAAGACTTGAAAGAAGCAGAACACACCTGCAGACAAAATCTTGCATGTTTGGTTAAAAATTATTTAAGTTTAAAAAAAATCGATGAAAATCTCATTTCTAGTGTGTCTTTATTTTTGCTCGTGTCTGCTCAAGGCAGATACATCCACGAAACTTTGCGGTTAGGTCAACCGAGTTACTACGCGTTCAGTCGATACAAAAGAATGAAATCTATTAAATATCTTTCCTTGTTGAACTTGTGGAAAGCAACGTAAACATAAAGATGACATCTGCTACAATCCACTGAAAATGTTTGCTTATTCACGGTTCATTTTCTTTCTGATTCCATTCCGAGTCAAAAAGAAAAGAAGTTTAATATATCTATCACAGATTCCTTTATATGTGTCGTCATACCTATTGCTGTCATTTGTCGTTCTAAGCTAAGTTTTTCCCATGAAAATCCCTCAGGTTAATGATATGATGATAAAATACATCCGGCGACAAGGCCTCTGATCGGGGGTGGGGTATGAGGATCGTGGAAGCAGCTCTTAATAGCTGTTATGCCCCAAACTGGATTAAAAACACTATGAAAATATAAACATAAATTTTATATGAAAATACCAGTAACACATTTTCAAAAAAAAGATAACAGCAGTACTTTTTTGTAAAAAATTAAAAAAATACCAGCAATACATTTTTAAAAAAATAAATATAAAAATAAAAAAAATATTACCAGCAATACATTTAAAAATATTACCAACAATACATTTTTAAAAATAATAAAATATTACCACCAATTCATTAAAAAGAAAACAAAAATATTACCTCCATTATAATTTTTCTAAAAAAGAAGTATTACTAGCAATGTATTTTTCGAAAAAATATTTACCCGCAATAGATTTTCGTAAATGAGGTATTGATATACCCCTAAACAAAGAAACAAAACAAAATTCCTCCCAATCCATATTTTGCCATCCAATTTCATGTTTGTTACGTAGCGATAGAAAAAATCAAAAAATCATCACCTCTAAATATAGGTGTATCTTCAGAATCGCCAGACCATAAATCCATATTTCGACAAACCAATCAGAAAGATTTCACAACCAGGTTATAAGGACGTGCCTGAATCAGAAACGTAGCGGTACTTTTGAAGCCGATCTCTTGATAACGAAATTGAAAATCAATATAAATCAGAATCACTGAATTCATTTTGTCCATTCCCATATGCTACCGACATCGTAACATACTCAGAGCCGTAATACGACTCTTGCGCAACTCGCCGCTGACTTTAGACGGCCTTTTAGTTTTGATACTATAAAAACATAAATCCTTTCTTTCACTACTTTTCAATCGACCCGCTGCTACCTTTGAAAATA
The DNA here is from genome assembly GCA_964036315.1 of Acanthosepion esculentum. NCBI lineage: Eukaryota > Metazoa > Mollusca > Cephalopoda > Sepiida > Sepiidae > Acanthosepion > Acanthosepion esculentum. The sequence goes on from OZ038475.1 coordinate 116,358,797, forward strand.
TACATACTTTCTTTCACCCATATTATTAAGCTCACACACGAACACATACACAGAAACGAATACGCACACACATCTATGAACACACACACACAACAACACACACATCCATGAACACACGCAAAATGAACACAGACACATACACAAGAAATTACTAAGAAGCAAATAAACTGTTGCTGAATGTTAATGTAATATCGGAACTTCTATATGGTGGTGAATGTTGGACAATGTCCGCACAGATGGAGGAGAGACTTGGAACAACTGGAATGTGGTTCTACAGAAGGATGCTGAGAACACTATAGATAAGTCGAAAATAAATATATAATAAATTTATTGAAAATGATATGATTCATTATTTTATTTGTGAATATAAGTGAATTTATTTTCGAATTTGATCGAAGCGCCTAGTTAACGCTTAACGTTCTTGCAACAATACAATCGCTTTGCACTGTGGCTGGGAATATGTGGCGTTATTCTGTGTTGTGACGAAATAGTTTCTCTGCTCCAAACTGCCCGCTCATCCGGAACGTTTTCAAAAGCTGACGAGAACGTTACAAAGTCCTGCAACTGAGAAAATTCGACATTAGTTAAATGACATCAGGATACATATTCTTCTTTTAACCATATATATATATATAGAAGATATAAAATTACTTTTCCTATTTTTTCTTAAAAATTGAGAATCACTAATTTATATAAAGAATTCAATTTCGCACATCTTCCTAGAATTTGTTATCCATTTTCTGTTAATTAAACGTTAGAAGATAGCATATTTACAACATTAGATTTTAAAGTTGCATGCACTTTGTGAGGAGTCGCCAAACAGTTATTTTTAATGTTAATGTATTAATCCAAACCGCGAGAGTCACGCGTGGTAGAGCGTTATTTTGTGGTATTGTATGAACGTACGAAAAGGCAATATGTTATGTTCATAAGGTTATGTGTGAAAGAAAATGTTTAACCTTAAATTTGAAGAGGTCAGGATTGTAGAGGAATTTCTCTGCCGGGAGTCTGTCATACAAAACAAGAAGCTGTGAAAGTTACTTCTTAATAATGGAATACGTAGGGAATCAGAATGTTTTACAATTGTCTACGTGGCATGGCTGGTCACAGTTGGAAAGGTAATGGCTGATGGAACCAAGGAATGCAGCATGTCAGAAATCATATTATGGAAATAGCGATAGAGTAGTGAACTGCTTGTGATTCTTCGTCTTTTTGAAAGGGATTCTAGGTTGCAATATAATTCATAACCCACAAAACATTGTTGACATTTTTTTTAACTCTATCAAGATCGGAAAGTAAGACTAAGCAGTTCAAACTTTGATATGGATGCGATAAATCATTTTTTGATCTGACCTCACTCTTGTAAAGATATAGTTCAGCATGGGGAATTAGTTAGTTAGCTAGAGGGGTACAAGTTACCAAAATTTTCCAGTTACTTTTAGCAATAGATCGTATGTATAAGTTCCACTTGTTGTCTGAAGTGAACTTGAGACCCAATAGATAATAGTCAAGTCATTGAGAGAAGAGCCATCCATCATGGTAGCTGAAAATTCAGTGTCTGCTCGGCGACAGAGGAGAGTTACTAGTTTCGTTTTGCTCTTATTGAATTTTACAGGCCAGTCCATCCCCCATTGAGCTACCAGGGCTACTTGAGATATGGGCTACTAGGTTCTGCTCATCCAGACTTTGGGAGGTGCACCTTCCAAATCGTGCTAACGCCATTTTGTTAGCTGGAAACTGTGCACACGAAATGAGTTCTACAAAACGAAACACGTAATAGTCTAAACTTGCCATATTCTGGAGAATAAGATGCATGTGGAAGAGCCTTTCCTCAATGCTTCATCATGGTTCGATGTTTTGCATTCGAAGGTTGTCATACAGAAGAATCGCAGCTTAATTTCTTACCCCAGAGAAAATTTCCATACGGCATTCAGTAGAGGCAATAGTTCACTATCGATAGCACCTAGAAAACACCGACATTAAATGTTTTAATTTAACTTAAATGCATTCATGTTATATTTATTCAAATTAAGAACAGTTGGCAAATAAATAAAATTCTCTTTAATTATCGTTCAGATTAGCAAGCATTATATAGCAGTAATTTGTTTTCTACATATTCCCGACGACATAATATCAATAGGAAGAAGACGATTGAAAGCAGCACGGGAAACTTTTACCTGTGGAGGGTCGGAGGATAGATTATGCAGACCAGTATATAAAAGAAATGAAAAGTAAACGTGTGTATTTATAACAAGATATCAAAAATCATTTATTTTTTGTGGTTTTAAAATTCAAAATCATTTCAATGGGTAAATTTGTAAAATATTCATTCGCTTTAGTGTTATTTTGTTTACGGTTTTCAAATCAGATATTTTTCCAGACCGAAAACTTAAAACAACACAGAACATATTCACCCGTGGAGCGTCTTAGAATGAATTAACTAAATTATTATATAAAGGAAAACGAAGAATAAAAACATGAGGTTTTATGACATTTTATCAAAAATCTTCAATTATGTTGTTTTAAAGTTTTAAAACGTTTTCATCGTTCAGTTCACAAATATTCTTTAGTATAAGTTTTGAACTCGCCATATTCCGGAGAATAAGATGCATGTGGAAGAGTTATTCTTCAATGCTTCATCATAGTTCGATGTTTTGCATTCGAAGGTTGTCATAGAGAAGAATTGCTGCTTAAATTCCTATCCCAGAGAAAATTTCCATACGGCATTCAGTGGAGGCAATTGATCAGTATCTAGAGCACCTAGAAAACACCGACATTAAAACTTTAAATTTAACTTAAATGCATTCATGTTATATTTATTCAAATTAAGAACAGTTGGCAAATAAATAAAATTCTCTTTAATTATCGTGCCTGATATTACGAAATAAAAAGAAACGATTATATTGAATCAGTTGCTGCGTTTGCATCTCAGAAGCTTGGTGGAGGGGATTTTTTTCCGTCAGAATTCATCTTGCACATTTATAAATCTATCATTCCTCCGTGCATTGAATGCTGATGACATATCTGGTTTGATACTCCGACTATGTATCTCGTGATTCTAAAAATAGAAGGAAGTAAAATGTAATATTATCGGCCCAAACCTGGTATCTCGACTTCTGGTTCTTTAGCAAATTTGTCTTTTCACTTTTCCATATTTTCATGGCAATTGTTTTAATTAACTCCTTTACCTGCTGCTTCAACCGCATGAACTTAAGCGTACTACTAGATTGGCTATTAGGTCTAATAATTTTACTGTTGAAACCACTAGATGTCACCGTAATTTCTATTGTAATAGTGTTTTTCTCGTAATTCTCTCTTTTTCGACTTCTTGATTTCTTGTCACATACAATCTTCACCAGTATAAATGCAACGTAGCCCGCCATTGTCTTCCTGAAACTGTCGTTTCTTCTCACTAAAGTTTGCTCATTCTCTTCCATTTCCAGCAACCCATTGCGTCTTAGTGGCATTATCGCCTTGCTTTGGGCTGACATAATTAAAAATGATATTGCATTTGGCTTTAACATTCCCAGTATACCTACAATCCAATACTTTCTCAAAAAACGAGGAGCACGAAGATGTTTTGAATACGCCCCTTACTCAAAGAATACACATTATTATTTAAAGAACACATTATTTTCAAACCATACTATAAAGCATCAAGGCTTTACCATTCTTCAAAACTCTGTCTTCATTTACAGGAAGCTGAATCTTCTGAATGAACTGGTAACTACTTTAAAAAACGAAACTTAGATAAGGAATGTTAAATTGAATTTTTGGTCGCATCCATTTCTTAACCATGTTAAGTGAATATACCTAACATGAACACATTTATCTTCATGTATAAATTGATATTTTTTAATCTTTCACTCAACACAATTGACCTTGACAAATGTAAAGGTTAAAAAAAAGATTTCAGTCATGAATGGCGTAAAGAGTTAAGAAAAATGTACTAAATGCAACAAAATTATCTCAAAACAAAAACGTAAAACACTTTTGAAAGAAAACATCATTTAGAAAAGCATGATTTATCTATATGAGATTTCACCGGAAGAACACAGCTCATAATCGGAAAGGATTGAAAAGTGTGAAACAATACTGAGTGGTCGGAAAGTCTTGTCACCACTGCATAACATAATTTTCTATTTCAGATGGCTGACACGAGCTCCCAGAGTTTGGATGACTTTCGGACCACCCTGTATGGTATATTAAATATGTTTGTGTTGCTTTAATCTTTATATATGTTACGATCGGTCATTTTTTATTTTATATGTTAAGAAAGACGATAATGCCACTAATATGCAAGGGGCTACTGGGAGTGAAAGAGAAAGATAAAACTTCAGAAGGAATCGGAAACCCAATCATAGACAGGAAATAGGGGATAGAATTCTACCCCTCTTCAAAAGACTGGGGAGGAATATGAACCGGACGATAAACGATACTACCGCCGGTTCACACTGCTTTCCGATTAGCAAGCACTATATAGCAGGAATGTGTTTTCTACATATTCCCAATAAGATAATATCAATAAGAAGAAGACGATTGAAAGCAACACGGGAAATTTTTACCTGTGGAGGGTCGGAGGATAGATTATGCAGACCAGTATATAAAAGAAATGAGAAGTAAACGTGTGTATTTATAACAAGATATCAAAAATCATTTATTTTTTGTGGTTTTAAAATTCAAAATCAGTGGGTAAATTTGTAAAGTATTCATTCTCTTTGTGTTTTTTTTACGGTTTTCAAATGAGAATATTTTTCCAGACCGAAAACTAAAACCAACACAGGAAATATTCACCTGTGGAGTATCTTAGAATATATTAACCAAATTATTATATAAAGGAAAACGAAGAACATGAGGTTTTACGACATTTTATCAAAAATCTTCAATTGTGTTGTTTTAAAGTTTTAAAACGTTTTCATTGGCCAGTTCACAAACCATCTTTAGTATTAGTTTGTGTTTTACACTCACAAAAAATAGACCCCTTTCTGCTTCCTATTACTATGGCTGAGGTAACCTCTCGGAGAGCGACATGTTGCGCCTTCTCAGGCAAACATTCTAGGTTGATAAGAAATGGAAAAAATTATTTTGAATCCATTGCTAGATCTGCTGCTAAGAACATTCATCCACAGTTCTGTTTTTCTCTCAAGAATTTATCTTATATATTTAGAATTCTACCATTCACCCATTCTTTGAATATTGCTGCCACACATGGTTCGGTGCTTTACATTTAGTGACTCTTGATTAAATCCAAAGAAACTTTAGTTTTTCGGCTTCAGTCATTTACCCATCGCAATAATTTAGCTTCTGTGTACCTTTTCTATAATGACTTTTATAGTAATTGTTCAGATGAACTATTCGCTTGGTGTCCAGATATTTTAAATTTCAGCGCAGTACTAGAGTGGCGGAAAGGACTCATCAAAATTTGCAGGTGACTTGGCTAGATTTACATTCTAACAGCTTCTTTTCGCGAAATTTCCGCTTTTGAAACTTTCTTCCGGCTCCATGCTTTCCAGCAAATTTTGTTGTTCAAAAACTTAACTGGATTGTCAATCGTTATCAACGGTTTTCTTGATTGCCCTTCTATTGTTCTCACTCCTTAAAGTTTCTCGTTTTCATATTTATTCACACTCAGACTTTTGCATAAATGGCTTTCCTGCCCTGCTTAGAACGAAATGATTAAAAACATAACGCTGATCGGAAAATAAAACTAACACTAGAAATATTCACCTGTAGATGGTTGGAGAATAGATAAGTCATAATATTCTGCAAAAGAAAATTAACGACAAACATAATTATTTACAAAAATGCATCTCAAAATGTCAGGAGAAAAAAAGGCCACGAGGTTCAACAGTAGAGAAGGCCGGAAACATTAGTGACGGAAAAACTCATTAGCATAATCTAGAGATAATTTTGAAGCTGCAGTAGGCTGTCGATGCGAAACAATAGACTATGATGATTATGCTCGGAGCAAAAACGTTTTTCTGCAAATCAATAGGAAAAACAAAAGCCAACAGCCGCAAAGTGATAATGGAAGTCTACGAAAGCTTGGAGGATAGGAGTGGAATGTATAAAGGAATATGAAGAAAGTGGAATTTTGCATCAAATTACCGTTAATCATTGGGAAAGGATTGGCTTGGGATGGAATAACAAAACAATTTCCACTTGGAAAGAAAACACATACAAACATATACATCCTCAACTGAATATAATGGTAAAACTCAGACGCAGAAACTAGAATATAAATATTACATATATATATATATATATATATATATATATATATATACTTGCGAAATGTTTCACACATATACATTATCACACATGCATATATGTCAATAAAATCTAAATACATATGTGTTTGAGTGTGCATTTTTAATAATATGTACTTAATATATATATATATATATATATATATATATACATACATACATATATATATGGATATATATATATATATATATATATATATATATATGCCTAGAGTATATGATCTTATGTATGTATTCATGTGAGCGTATGTACATACTGCATAACAGAGACACAAACACTCTCATGTACCCTCATATATATATATATATATATATATATATATATATATATATATATATATATATATATATATATATATATATATATATATATCGAGATAGATAGAATGTATGTGTGTGTACTTAAATATATATTTATATATTTGCATACTCTTATATATTATAGGTTTTACCATTATAGATATATATATATATATATATATAATATATATATAATATATATATATATATATACATATATATATATCATATGCATACATACTCATATATATATATACATATTTATATTCATATATATATATATTTATATGAATGCACGTATATATATTTAACTATATAAAGTAATGAATATATATATATATATATATATATATATATATACACACACACATATATATATATATATATATATATATATATAATGCGAAAGTTTATGTGTGTGTGCATGTGTGTGTGTGTCTCTGTGTGTATCTATACACATATCCACTAATGTATGTCGGTGATAGACTGTTGTCTACCACTTAGAATGTAGGTTGGGTTTATCTTCAAAAAGTAGCATTTAACAGAACATTAGAAAAACAATTTCTTTTATAGCGAAAAATATCTTAGAAAATATTTTCAACATACAAGAAAAGAAAGTTGAATATAATAAGAAATTTAAACTTCATAGTTAGTTAAAAAAATAAAACTTGTTGATGTCAATGCATCTTAATATAAGCTTGAAACTTTAAATTTACAACATTTTATTCATGTTAACAAGAATGTAATTAAAAAAAAATCTAAACTTTTGGATTTTGAATTTCTGTATTTTGCAAGGTCATTTTCTATAGCATATTCTAAAACATCCCCAATTCTGACGATTTATAGATCTATTTATAGATAGATGTCCTTCCCGTAATACAATTAAAGTCAATGTAATACTTTAACTTTTGTTAAAAACAAAACAAAAGAAAAATACAAGGTAATAAAACATAAAAATACTATTTTTTTTAAATGTCTGTTCAATATCAATGTCTATATATATATCTTCAAATTCTCTGGGTGCATGACTGTCATTGATATGTTTGATGAATTTTTCTTTCGCCATCTTTATTATCATAAGGCAGTATTGTTATAATTTGTGTTATGTTTCTTGTTTTGAATCCTACATTACCGGGTCAAAACTATGGCCCTTAGGTCCTATAGGACAGTCGTCATGTAATTGATAACACTTTTCTTAGTAAATGTGATGATCCAGGTAGGGCAAATTTCTGGGAAACTTGTATTTTGGTGTTACCTTGGAGACTGTTAGTAAGATTGTCCATTCCTTTTCTCATTCTTCATTTCCCACATGCTGTTAATCTCGATCTCCAGGTCCTTGTATTTTGACATTTTCTCGATAATTTTCATGGAGGCGTTTCTCGCAGGTGGTACTGCAATATCAATACGCATATACTTCTTGAATTTCTTGTCTTTTATGATAATATCAGGTCTGCTGGGTTTATTTCCATGTCAGTTTGCATGACATGTCCCAGAGGATAGTTACATCATTATTTTGGCTAACTGTTACTGGTTGGTGCTCATACCTTCTCTCAGTGGTTTTCATTTTGCGCTTCTTGTATATCTTCCAGTGCACTTATATTGTTACGTTGTTATGTCTGTGGGTATAGTCAAAACATCAACAACTCCAGTTGCAGTAGCATCACTCGGAATGACTTGAAAAGTTTCCAATAGATTCATTGAATGGATTCCTGGTACCCATGTCTTAAAGAAATGCAAAATATTGTACTCACAAGTACAGTCCACACGTTACGAAGGCATTTATCTATGTAAAATATGTGTGATCGGAGGTATTTGTTCTTATTTTCTTTAAAATTGCTCAGTGGAAAATGTTATGATGTCATTTCTGACCGTAGGTCTATAGTTGGGAACAGGAAAGAAATGAGTACACACTATAAATCAAAGAAATAATAATAATAATAATAATAATAATAATAATAATAATAATCAGCAATAAATACCTTGGCTGTCCCTGTGGCGCAATACAACTTTAACATCCTTAACTGGACCATAGATGATATTAAGCGAACAGGCGCCAAAACGAGAAAGCTTGCTACTGCATGCATCATCCTAAAGCTGATGTTGACCGCCTGTATGTGCCCAGATCCGAAGGAGGCAGATGATTAGTTCAACTAGAACTTTCCTACTCAACTACAACAATTGGACTTCAAAGATACCTGGAAACTTCAGAAGACTGGATGATGATATGTGTCAAAGTACATGAAAGTAGTAATTGCCTTTATTCCGTAATAAAGGAAACCAACACGTTTAATTAACAAGTTTCAAATGAGTGCATAAATAACAGCAAAGCACAATATACCGACTGAAGATGCAAAATACTTTAAAAAAGAGAGCAAAGACAAATGCAACCGACCAGATACTGAAACAATTGCAAGATAAACCGGTTCATGGCCGATACCCTACCCGTACCAAACAAGCTGATGTAGATAAACCCTGTACCCATCAGTGGCTATGTAGTGCAGGGTAAAAAGCTGAAACTGAAGGTTTTGCTGCACAGGACCAACGTTGTTAACTAGAAATTATCAAGTAAATATACTAAAATATTGTGTTAGCCCAAAATGTAGATTATGTGATAAATATCCAGAAAAAATTGATCATCTTGTATCAGGTTGCACGGTATTGGCACCAACTGAATATAAAACCCAGCACGATAGATTGGGCCATTATCTGCACTGGAAAATCTGCAACTGAAATGAAAGAAATTGGTATGAACGCCCCCCAGACCCGGTTACGGATATAGGATCTGATATAATTTTATGAGACTATACAATACACATAGACAGAACAATCAAATCTTACCGACCAGACATTGTTATTAGAGACCACAAACAAAAAAGTGTCTCCTTATTGATATGGCTGTACCTGCAGACTGCAATGTATCTTTGAATATCTCCAAAAAGCTATCAAAATACAAGGACCTTGGAATCGAAATCTGTAGAATGTGGCATATTGGAACATCAACAATTACTGTTGTAGTTGGAGCCCTTCGATTGGTTGGAAAAGATTCCAGTAGACTAATTGAAGAGATTTCTGGAAGTCCATGCCTTAAAGAAAAAATTGTTCTCATGAGTACAGGCCACACCGTACGAAGGGGTTTATCGATGTAAAATAAGTGTGTGTGTGTGTGTGTGTGCGTGCGTGCGTGCGTGCGTGCGTGCGTGCGTGCGTGTGTGATTTTTTAAAAATTGGTCAGTAGAAATTGTCATGATGCCATTTCTAAACTTAGGTCTCTGGGTGGGACCGAGAAAGAAATATGTACACACAAGAAATCAAAGGAAATAAACTAATAATAATAATAATGATAATATTAATAATGAAATCGAAATCTCATAAATGTGAAGCATGGTAACATCAACAATCACTGTTGTAGTTGGAGCCCTCGGATTGGTTGAAAAAGATTCCAGTAGACTACTTGAAGGGATTTCTGGAAACCCATGTTTTAAAGAAATACAAAAAATTATTCTCACAAGTACAGCACAAACCTTACGAAGCGCTTTATCTATGTAAAATATGTCTTTTTTAATTGATCACTGGAAAATGTCACAATGCCATTTCTAACCTTAGGTGTCAGGGCGGGACCTGCAAAGAAATGTGTACACACCAGAAATCAAAGGAAATAATAATGATAATAATAATAATAATAACAATAATAATAACAATAATAATAATAATAATAATAATAATAATAACAATAGTAATAAAGAAATAAGAATATAATTATTAGATTGTTTGGAAAATACTGTCCAATTTTACAAGATATCATTTAATTGTGTTCAAATATATTAGTATAATAGTTGCGCAAAAACATATTACACAGTCCTAATGATTAAAATGTTCTCTTTGTTAATTTTATATCAATGTCTTTCAGAAGTTTACTTAAAACATTTATATACACGCACCTTAAGCATGATAAAAGAAGATAGATGTTTACTTTTTGCCATTAATTTTTGCCCTGAATTTTTGCCATGAAGTCTTTTCATAATGCTTCTCAAACTGCACTAATAGAAAATAGGGGGAAGGCTCCACTTGTCATTGGACAGTACGGCGTTGGTTTCTGAAATTCCATAGTGGGGATACAAGTTTTGAAGATCATGATGGTAGAGAATAGTCTGAAAATACTAGTCAATGTCTCAGAGTAGTGGTTCAGATAATGGTTGGCAGCATTTCTCCAACATCGGATCATTTCCAGAAAATTGGCAATGTGAAGAAAGTCGATAAATGAATTAGACGGTTCGTATGATTCATTTCTTGATCGAATAGTGACTTGTGATCAGAAATGGATCCATTATTGAAATCGTAAACGATCGGCTCAATGCCTTATTCATGACGAATTACCCAAACGCTTTCTGAAACTGACATGGCGCTAACAGTAGATTATGACGACCTTCTGGTGGTCCAGCATTGGCGTTATCCAGTACAACTATCTGGAATCTTACCAGAGCATCATTGCCGAAGTTTTCTGTCAGCAACTCGATGAAATACACATTCAGTTAAGCAAAGTGCGACCGGCACTGGTTAATCGACGTGGTTCATTTCTGCTTCATGAAAATGCTTTTCCGCATATTGCCAGGATAAGGCAGTAGAAGCTCGTCGATTTGGGATACAAGGCTTTGCCACACCCATCAACTTCCACTGACATCTCGCCCACTTTTCAAGCATGTTCCCAAATTTTCACGCCAAAAGTGACTCGGTTGAAAAGAACAAGTAGAAACTGTATTCAACGATTTCTTGGCATCTAAAACTTTAGACTTTTACCGTAAAGGCGTAACTCTATGACACTAATGTAATGTTCCTTTTTCGACTGATTTAAACACTGTTTTATTAATCAGGAAGGCACGGTGGAGTAATGGATAACCTCTCGGATTGAGGAATCGGAGAGACGGGTTCGAATTCCAGTCAAATCCATTACATTCACTTACGTGATAATACCCTTAGGAAAGGTATGAATCCTCTTCTTCTCCACACAGCTAGCAGGGCTGACCGTGTTCTATAGCCTTGGATGGCAACTTGTCTACCGCAGACATAAATGGCAACCTATTGCGGGAAAAAATCTGCTTCGTCTGTCATGTACCAAAAGATACATGACCGCCTAAGCGTGTATCACGCATGGCACATAACTGACTAAGAATAAATTATTTTCGGAGCAACCTAATATTATTATGACATAGATAATTTGACTCTCGCATTTGGGTAAAGACTTTCAAGTTAATATTTAATAAAGGCAGCAAATATTTAACTATTATAATATAATAAATATTACGGGATATGATACAAAAAATATTTACGAACACATATATCAATAGTAAATTTGTATTCAATATTTATTGTCTAATTGATCTAAATGTTGCATATTTCCTCAAGATACCTTTGCACCCTTAATTATTACAACTTGGGATTGCTAAGGTAAAGAGCGAAAAACGTTGCTATTACCCGTGAGATCAAATAGACGGATTGGCAGTTATTACATTGTGGGGAAAGTATCCACCCGGGATACTGTTATTCCACCTACCCCTTTAATTAAACATTTAGGCAATTTCCTCTTCACTAGGGCTTAATGTATGCAACCGGCATTATAGGACGAATCATTTCATAACTGAATAATTATTAAAATCTCTATCTATAAAAGGCAGGATGTGTTTGTGTGTGTAACGAATGCACGGCTGCAATTTTCGACTGATTTGAACCAAAATTTACATGTACATGCTCCAAATTAGCAGGAAGGCCAAGACCGATTTTGCATTTCCCAACTTCCATCGATAGTAGAAATAATCGATTTTTCATGCTTCTTCGGTTTTTCCAGTTACGAGTCCTTTTTTAAAGCTGATCATTTTGTTTAGTTCTTTTTTCATAACAGATTTCATGTTTAGTATAGAGCTTAGAAAAAATTCGCAGTGTGAGATAGGCAAGAAGTAAGGTATGTAGCAACATCAGCACGGCAAAGGGCACTCCTTTAAAGGCAAGGAAGGGCAAAAATATTTTAAGTCAAGTGATAGCGATTGCTGTGTGATTCGTACGATTTTAGAATCAAGCACGGGCAACGCCGGGCCATGCTGCTAGTAATTAATAATCGTAATAAATAGAAACATAACGAGTCCTTCTATTCGAAACTCAAATGCAGTTTATTATGCAAAATACGAAGGTGCTGTATGCATCAGGATGCGCTATTTCAGCAGTCATTCATTATGATATTTTTCTTTCAGGCTGTGGGTATTGCATACATTGTTTCCAGGTCCATCTTGAACCGGGGTGGTAGCAACTGTCCCAACTATGGGAAAATTGTGAACACCCAAACAAAAACACTATGAAATTATAAAAATACTTATTTATAAATTATTTACATTATTCGGACTATAGTCGCCATATTTATTACAACGTTTCGGCAGTTGTACGCTCCGGTCTTCTTCAGGTGGTTGGAATGTCGAACCGAACTCTTTATTTAGAATAAGAGTACGATTGTTCTATTTCCACCTGCCATGTTTAATGGATGCCAGTTATCTCCCGTTAATTCCCCTCTTCAGTTTCTCCGCTGCCTTAACCAGTTATTGAACTCGTACTCTTTGGGTCCTGTCACTGGATCTAACTAACGCATTTATCCCCTGTGCCATGTGTCCTTACAGACAGCTGTCTGTGAATTTCTGGGTTTTATAAACATATTGTCTTCAGCCATCATTTTCTTACCAGTGCTCATATTGCAATTTTTGCTGTTAAAAACATGTTTTTACCAGATCTCATATTACAAATTTTGTTGTTTTTGTTTTGTTACAATTAAGGCAGTGGGGAACTTTGAGAGGGGAATTAACAGGCGATAACTGACAACTGACAACTGCCATCTATTAAACATGGCACGTAGAACTAGAACAGTCTACCCCAGTGAGCGAAATAAAGGGTTCAGTTCGACATTCCGACCACCTGAAGAAGGCCGGAGCATACAACGGCCAAAACATTGTAATAAATATGGCGACAAAGATGAGGACAATAGTCCGAATAATGTAGATAGTGTACATAATACCTCATCTCTTAAATATAGACAGATAATTTTTTATATAAAAAATACCAACAATTCATATTTATATTAAAATTACCAACAATAAATTTTATGGTAGAATTATCAACGATACTTGTTATATCAAAATCAACAACAATACATTTGATCTATAGTTGAAGGCATGAAGCTGAACTCAAAATATTTAGATTTCGGCATTAAATAACCCATATAGGTGTTGCGATGCCGCTAAACAAAAACAACCAACGAACCAACCAACCAAATATATATCCGTTTACTTTTAAAGTATAAAATAATGTACAACATTTCTGTAGTAGAAGCCATAAAATAGCGAACAAAATATTTAGATTTCGGCATTAAATAACCCATATAGGTGTTGCGATTCCGCTAAACAAAAACAACCAACGAACCAACCAACCAAATATATATCCGTTTACTTTTAAAGTATAAAATAATGTACAACATATCTGTAGTAGAAGCCATAAAATAGCGAACAAAATATTTAGATTTCGGCATTAAATGACTAATAAAGGTGTTACTATGCCGCTAAACAATGTCAACCAAATTTTCAGGTTGATACATCGTAGAGAGTTTCTAGCCTACTTGGTATAGATGCTTTCATCGGGACACCATTTCAAGATAGATGTGTCAACTAAGGCAAACAAAATTATATCTGTCCTTTAGGTAAGGACTGGTGACATCGTGAGACCACAACCATCGATTTCACACACATTGCTTGGCCAAATGCGTGCTTTATGTTTACAGGCGTTTCTCAATGACGCTGAGTGTTGGGGATCATCTCTGAAGGCCGATATACTCAAGAAGCTATATCCTTGACTATTCGGCCATGGATAAATTTTAAGTTGGGCCTCTTGCCCCGAAGGCTAATGCTCTCATCTCCCGGCCATGGCAAAATGCAAATAGCATAATGTTTAAAAACTATACAGAAAAAACTATAATATATTAAATAAGACATCTCTTTATTTATACTGTTAATTCACCCAAACCCTAAAACAACTCCAATGAGCTCATCACGGTAGTGCTATAAGCGAAATTGTTGAAAGGGGGATGGAAAAATGGATGTATGAATTCACATTACGAGTACGTGTAGGATAGATATTGGTTGACATTGGATTTCAAGAGACCAACTTTATAGCTGCCAGGGAAAGCATCCTCTCGGGACCTTTTTATTACACAGTGTAACTGCTCAGAAAAAGCGGTGTCTGAGTGAAACATACTCCTGATCAAAAGAACAAGAACAGAATATATATGATTTGCCACTGTGAAGATGGAAGTTGCGTCATAAATGCTTGCCACTGTGAACATGGCAGCTGGGTTCTAGTTCTAAGAGTTAGACCTGTTGGGACTAAGGAATGTAACTCGTCTGAATATTTCTCAAAGTAATAGCTGTAGATTAGTGAGATGCTTGAAACATTTCGTGTGTGGGATAAGAGGGGGAGAATAATTTATCACCCACAAGGTCGCATAATCGCTACTGAACGTTGTCATGGCTTGACAGTGAAGACTGTGCAGAACAAGCCCAGATTATGGCTATTGTCTTTACTTCGAGCCCAGAATGCATAGTGCGGTGTTCATTAACGTAAGGTTTTACTCTAATGAAATATAGAACACCTCTATGAAGTTGCGGTGGCTGAAACGGTTCTTGAACCGATCCGCTTTCGAAAATTCGACCAAATGTTCAATTTATCTGAAACCCTTCTCAGTGAAGGAAGGGTTTCACATCAACTGGATATTTAATCGAATGAGAATGTTTCAGGTTGCTGATTTTGTTCCACATTGTAGATACCTGCTATATACCGAAAAGATCCTAGCAGTTACGATAGCGAGAAAATATATTTGTTGCTTTATTTAGTCGGTGAAAAAATATTATTAAATAAATATAGAAAAACAAATCCGCAGACATTTAAAACCCTGTAGATTTTTTAATGTGAGTATGTGAGACTTTTTTTCTTGTTGGTTGGAGATGCCACTACAATTCTGTCAAACGAATACATATCATATTTCCCCTTATAATCAACTATTATCAAATTTAGATAGTTTCAATGCATCAATCATTGCCAGACTATTTATCGAGATGAATACTTTTTAGCAGATCCTATCATCTGACACCAGATTGTGGAACTCATTAACTTGATTCAGTTTGGGTAATAAGCAAGTGTCTGATTGCAAAAGTTTTATTAACTCAGTTTTTTTTCCTCGACATCGTGAAGCAAGAAGTTGTTTAGTCAAGAAAGCTCTAATACCCGCCAGTATAAATAATCATCTGCCTAATAACATTGATTTCTTTTTATTCTCCTGATGTTTGTCGGCTTGTGGTCAAATCCGGCTGAAAACACAGACTACTGAAATTAAGCAGTATCGATAGGGAGTCCACTTCCGAACAATGACTACTATAAGCAACGTCTTAAATTTCGAAATATTTTTTCTGCTTAGAAAGGGTTGATAATCCTCAAAAACACAATCCAGTTAATCAATAATTCTGGTATGTTTATGTTGAGTCTTGACTCAATGTTGAATCTCGCCTATTGCATGGAATAATAATGCAACACAAAATGTACTTGGAACAAGAATGTATTATAACAAGAAAGTGTACACAATAAGTACATATAGTATTTCTGTATATTTCTGGGAAGTCGTTCCTGGAGAATGTGTTGACTAGTCGCAGTCGATCAGAGTCTCTAGTTGGATCTCGTGATTCCCCTCTCTCGTCTTCCGGTACCAACCATTATTTATATAGTTGGTAGTCACCTATGCAGATTAGGTGGATCCCACCACAACAGTTTATGAAGCCCATTTATTTTAATTCCAATTGACGTTCAATTTGCGATGCATTATTTAAACGAGAAGTTATACTGAAAATTCTCTAAATCGTTGTAAAACGTTTTTTTAAATCATTTCACGCCAAGCAAAGCGTGAATGCCACTATTACACAGGGGGTTAAAGAGAGTGAATGCGAGATTGTGTATAGGGATGATTGAGGAAAGGGCAAAATATTAACAGGATTCAAGAATATACAAGATGGTGATTGACGTGGCATTAAAATCTCTGTAGATTATATTTTTCCTTGAGGCATGTAAACGGGAGTTCCACGGGCGGGAAATACGAGAAAAGAAACTGTTGGAGTAAAAAGAGGCGATTTAATTTATCTACTTCATCATTAAACCGATGGAGCGTAGATGTCAATCGGTTAGCACGCTTAAATCCATGTAGTCGGAGCACCCAGACAAAAAGCTCGTCAGACCAGTTGCCTTGAAAATAATTGTAGAAAATACGGAGGCAAACCATATCGGTGAGAAAGTGACTGAAGTCGACATGATAAATCGGGATCGGGTAAATTACAGATCCTTTGGATTCTGTCAAGAACTTTTGATATGAATAGCAGGAGCCACCAGACTAGATACGGCATCAGTATTCAATGCACGGGTGCATAGTAGATTTGTAAATGTGCAAGATGGACTCTGACGAGAAAAATTTCTGGCACGACACAATGACTTAAATTTCCTTGCACCAGATACAGCTATTAAATTCAATGTAGTCGCCCCACTTCAAACGCGAGGCCAAAAAGGCGCAGCGTGTTGCTCTTCAGTAGTCTAGCCACGGTGTAATTGTACAAGATGGATTCTGACGAGAAAAAACATTTTTGGTACAGACGTTGAACAAATTCAGTTTGGAGATGAGATTAATTAGATAAACAATTTTTCTTTCAGGAATTTTTTTTTTGGTGCAGTCTGTAAACAGTCCGAGAATACATAAACATTAAGCGTTTCCGTAGTGCTTCTTCTTTGGAATTAACTGAATAGTGATCCCGTAGTTCATCACTTTAGACAGCGAATTCAAATAGCTGTCAATGGAAGAATATTTATCTCTTGGCTGCCGCTAGCAAATTATTTCCAGTAGCAGTCGAGCCTAAAAGCTGAGAAGAAATCTGTCGCATATGCTCACCAGCAATTTTAAACTTAAAATTGGCAAGAAGCTGCTATATATAATATTTTTACAACGCCCATGTGCCACTCAAGCTAATGTTACTAAATGGGGTTTTTGTAAGAAAGTCAAGCGTGGAGCATATTATTTGGATATCTAGGATAGACAAATGTTGAGCGTAAAGGTGAATGTTAATATCCTTGTAATCGGGGAAGTGTCTGCTTGGAAGTCTTTTCTACAATGTAACCGTTCTGGTGAACAAGGTGGCTTCGTGAAACTTCTCCATTACAAATGGTTTGATTGATTGAATGAAATCTTTTTCTTACTGCTTATTTGAAGTCGAGGCATATTTTGGATTGTATGAATAACTGTTTTTGCATTAATGTTACAGAGGAATAAAGAGTCGCTGCCGACATTTGAGTTTGAACATAGATCGCCACTGAGCAAATAGAGGCGATCCCATTATTGAATTAAGTAGACCACGTGACCCTAGAGGAAACTCATTATTAGAAGGTTGCGTATTCGCAATTTCTTGTCTATCCTCTATTACCATACGATTACTATTTTTACTCTATCCTTTATTGCTATACGGGACGACGTTCTCTATTATATTCATTGTAATATTTCTCTATTCGGATCACTATACGGATTACTATTCGAGCGTGTATTATCAAGTACTACTAGTGTGAGATTATTCGAAGGCGTCTAACACCAGCATTGTTCAACGGCGTTACGCTAGTTGTATCTGCGATTACAAAGTCTCTGCTACGACAAGCATTACGAAAGTGACAACGAGTATTCGTTGGCATCAAAAAAGCGGCAACAAGTGTTCGTTGGCATCAGAAAAATTAACAATTTGTGGAAACTAACAATATGTTTTTAGCATACATGTCCTGCTATTTAACCCATAGCTTGGACAAGAAAAAAGATTCAGACCTTTCACGAAGCTAATTGCGCGTAAGAAAATATGAGAAACTCGATTTGAATTTGAACATCTTCCTTACAAATGGAATACAAAGAGAATGATGTTGTAGCATGGTGGGTCTTTAAAGATTTGAATTTCTGGAATGTCTCTTTTCTGAATATTTGGTATGAAATTAGCAATAGTATAATCCAACGTTAGAAACGTTTTTTTTTTCTGTAGGATGGAGGTTTCAGTGTTTCAAAATATTGTTCCGCATCCACAAGGACGAACAATGCTAAAGTACTCTGCCAGCACTGGACAGTGTGGAATGTGCAGCATCCACCCGGATATGGCGCATACACCATTCTTGATCTCATCTGAGATGCAGCATGACAGTAAGTTTCAGCTAATTCCTGGATTTGTAAAAGTAATCAGCAATTATTCCATCATCTCTAGCAGTGGATCTTATATATTAGATCCACCGTTTATAGCTGGTGTAACAGCAACATTTTCAAAATCGTGTAACAGCAAAGGATTCCAACTTATACCAGATCATCATCGTCCTCTATAACCTTCTAACTTCCATTCTCAAGAAACAAGGTGCCTCACAGGTTTCACGTACGATTTCATTTTCAATTTTCTTTTCACCGCTCTTAAGACTGCCATAATTGAAAATTCTCTCACGTGCCAAACATCTCATGGATTTAGTTGGATCTTTTCTAAATGGATCTCCTTAGTTCTAAGTTGAAATGATGGTCTCTCTTACTGTGCCAGTTTTCCTCTGTACTATTCCTTATATTTTAAATTTATTCATCGATGGTACTTGAATGGAATTTGAAGATGGAAGCCAGAGTATGAATATTGGTAAGATTACTGAAGGACTGAATGATTTTTTCCTCGCACTATTGCTGAGTTGAGAAGACAGTGGGGCTGACACAAAACGATTTTAACCTGTTCTCTTTCTAGCTGAATAACTCAAATGGTTTTTCAGTGATTCTTAAGACAAATGGTGCCAAGATAGGTAAACGTCCTGGAAACCTTGAGAAAAGAAACTCAATTAGTTTAGTGTATTTTTTAGATATTAAATATTTTTTGAGATGAGCCATTATGCAGGAAAACGATTTGAACAATTTTGTTGTTACACTCGGTATAAAACATCGGTAAAAATGTCTTAAATACAAAATTTAATACACGTCCCCATTAGCAAATTTAATATAATATACGTCTTGATTAACAACTTCAATATAAGAGGTTTCTTATTTGTGTTTTTTTTTAATTAAACAGTATTAATTACATTTACCGGCCTGACTGTTAGAATTAATGAATTTGAATGTTTAATTAAAAACAGAGCATTTACTCAAATAAGTGTATATATAAAAAAACGTTTAAATAGAAAATATATTAAAATATTTGTAGGATTTAATCCATTTCATACAATATGTTGTCATTGTTTATGGTACAATTTCAGAGCAGATATAACGGATCGAGAAAGAACGACGACTGTGTGAGTTTAATATATATATATATATATATATATATATATATATATATACCCCAACACACACTAAAACATTTTTTCACCCTTGGAAGTTCGGGCTGGGGAAATAAATTATAACCAATGGACCCTTAATGTTGTCTGTTTTCTATTTAGACTGACTTTATATATATATATATATATATATATATATATATATATATATATATATATATATATATATATATATATATATATATATATATATTTATATGTATATATATATATGTATATGTATGTATATATATGTATGTATAAATAAATTCGGGCGAATGAATTGTAATCAATTTCTTT
>OZ038475.1:116384081-116409081 GCA_964036315.1 Acanthosepion esculentum
TGATTTGCGTCATCTTGCTCTTTTTCTAACAAAAGATGCCCATATGACCCTACTATATTGTGCAGACGATAAAAAAAAAGCAAACATACAACGCGCATGTGCGAAATAAAAAAATAAAAAATACAACAATCGCACCCTGTACACTATTCTACACAAAAATTGATTATAATATAACTTATCCCAGCTGGTTTGCACAATATGGCAACACCATTATTAAGTTTTCATTATTTTGTGTATACTCCTTTACCTTTTATTTGTCAGTTTTTTGGTGAACCACGCTAATAGCGTTTCTCCTCTCTAAGAATAATGGCGCGTGGAAAAGTCCTCAACGATGAAGAAATATCTGTCATAATCAAGGAAAGTCCTAAAGTCACCTCTGTTCATGTCTTTACGGAGAAGTTAGGAAGTCACGAGGACACGGTTAGACGACTCCTGAGGGATCTTTCAACAAAGGAAAAAAGGATTCTGTCTGGGGACCTCCAAGACTGTGACAGCTACGGATTTAAGTTATATTAGCTGCAAGTTCACGTGGAAAACCCGGATAAACAAGCAAAATCATTTTCATCACCGCTGGTCTTCCTTATATACCGAAAGTCACCAGAACTCGCATCTTCAGGACCATGGCTTCCATGCAAGCTCACCTGAGACTGCTTCCTTATATGCCCCGTCACACGAATTTGAGGCTGCAATGGGCTCGGTAGAATATGATGTTGGGTATGAGGTGTGTTCTGTTCGTCGACAAGATCAATGAGACTCTGGATGGATCTGGTGGTTGGGCAAATGGTTGGGTCTGTTTCGGAGATGAACGTCACCAACCTTTACTTCGTCAACAATAGTTTCCAGGAATTATGTTGTATGCTCGTATAATTGGTGACAGATTTGTTGACTAAGTCATGGTGCCTGAAGTGACCGAAACCGCCTAATTCAATTTAATGAAGGAGGTTTTGGATCCCTGGCTAGGTGACATACAACTGTCATTCTAAGGACTCCTGCATGACAACAATCCTTCCCACTCTGCCAGGGCCACCCAAGTATTCATAGGCTCTTACGGTATAGAAACCGAAAGCCTCTGTGGATTTCGGTTCTATTGAAAATCTTTTTTCCATCAATAAACAAGATATTTATGCCGATGGACGTCAATTAACGCCGAAAGATATTTTATGCGAGACCAATAAAAGTAACGGCAGAAGCAGTCCATCCTGCTACGATAAAAAAATTACAGATTCGATGACTAATAGGGTTTTTGGAGGTATCCGTTGAAATGGCCCTCATGTGGCCAAATAATTCATTATGTCAATAAATCTTATAATAATATTATGGTTTTCTCTTAAATATATACTCAAGGTAAGCTTAATATGTATCAGTATCCTTCATTTTCTCCCCAAAAATCTCTAGATGGACTATTTTCATTCAGTAGCTATTAGCGTGGGTAGGCCAAAAACTGTCGAATCTGAAATAAAAAAGTAAAAGACGTGACACAAAATAATGAAAACCTAACAATGGTATTGTCATATTGTGCAGACTAGCTGTAAAAAAAAATTATCAAAATAAATTCATAGAAAACAGATACATTCTAAATTTCAATACTAAGCTAGTAACGTGATTCGAGGTGTAGTCATATTGAGAAGATGATTATATCCACAATCTATCTATCTATCTATCTATCTATCTATCTATCTATCTATCTTTAGATAGCGTACGTGTATTATGACCGGTTAATTAAAAAAAATAAAATAGGTGGCTGTCTTGTTCGAGCATATTAGAATGATTCAGACTTAATTTAAAATTCGCGTAAAAAGTGTTTCATTAGTTTTTATGAAAATGTTATTGGCTCTGTTGTTGGTTATTTTAGAAATGTTACCTTTCAGCAACTTAAAAACATGCACACACACACACAGAAATATATTCATATATATATATGCGCGAGTTTTGTCTGTGTGTGTCATTGTCTCTGTGTATGTAAAATATATGCCTATACACACGTACGCATATGCGTTAGTATTATATAAACATTTCTTACACACAGTCTTAGACACACACACAAAGAGACATATATGCGTGTGCGTTTGTTTTATATACACATATATTTTACGCACACATACAGACACACGCATACAGACACATATATACACACACACATATATATATATTTATATATACACGATTTACATTATTCGCACTATTGTCTTCATTGTCGCCATATTTATCACAACGTTTCAGTCGTTGTACGTTAAGGCCTTCTTCAGGATGTTGGAATGTCAAACTGAACCCTTTATTTCACTCACTGCGGTAGGCTGTTCTAGTTCCACGTGCCATTTCTAACGGATCTCAGTTATCTCCTGGTAATTCCTCTCTCAAAATTATCCCCCACCTTAACCAGGTATTGAACTCACACTCTTTGGGTCATAATAACATTATTCGGACTATTGTCCTCATCTTTGTCGCCATATTTCAATACGACGTTCAACACCTGGTTACGGCGTTGTTCTACCGAGGCTATGACAGTTCGCAGCTCCTGTCGAACTCTCTGCTTTGGGCAGAGAGGAACCCGTGCGAGGCTGTGCCGAAGAGTAGAGTCTCGTTCGGGTTGGTAGACAGACCCGAACCCGTTTATGCGTGCTCTACCGGGATTTTTGATGACCCACGTTAAACTCGGCCTTGTGCCACATGTACCCTCATGGGGGGGGGGGCTGCTAAATATAACGGTGATATAGACTGAACGCTGGTCTTTCGACTCACACTCCCAAGTCGTGTAACACACTTCTGCTGTATATATTGTTCAATACTGTATTTATCTGGAACCCGCTCTTTTGTTATTCCTTAACCAATTTTTAAAAAATAATTATGCTCTAAACAAGACAATAAAGTCACCAAAACGCAAGATTCTACTGAGTGTGAGTGTATACGAGAAAAATAAAATATTATTGCGGTTGGCTTGTTCGTTCAGTTAGTCTATCGACATAGCAACATCTGTCTCATTTAGTGCAAAAACCTAATATTAACGCGATTGCATGTCTTCGCGATTGCATGAACGCGATTGCATATCTTCAACTACAAATATTTTGTATCTAATGCTATACTTTCAGAGTAAATAATGTTTTTTAAATATATAATTTGTAGATTCTAAAATGTATTCATGGTAGTTTTACTATAAAGAGGTATTATATGTTTGTTTTCTTTAGTTTTGCATTGTCATTTTGCTAAAAATTGTATTGTTGATCACTTAATTATGAACATGTATTGTTTGTGGGGGGAGGGTAACTATTTGCCCGTAGCTCGGACCATAAATGGTGCTGACATCCTGGGTCAGCGTGGACCTGATGAAAACAACAGTTTAGAGGTGGTTCCACGCTCTACAAAGGCCTTGCAGCTTGATGCAGTTTATTGTTATACTCGAGACGTATACTACTAAGGGGAGAGAAAAATAAAAGTACAGGAATTAAGAAGACCAAAGTTGACTAGAAAGCAAGAAGCTTCCACAAGCGAAGCGTGCGAGTGGAGAAACATATACTTTTAGCGTAGAACTTACGCTTATATCTAACAATTTATCAATAAAATATATGAGACTTTGCCGCAAATCTAGTACTGCGCTTAAACTTATAATGTCTACGTAACAAAACGTAAAGCTCATCGGAATAATTACCATTAAATTGTTTATTGAAAAGTTGCAGAGAAGCTACGTTACGACTGTGGGAAAGTGACTGGAGGACCAATAACATTGTAGTTTCTTTGTATTTTATCAAGAATCTCTAAATACATAGCAGAAACACTTGACCAGATTTGACGATATTCATTGCATGGACGAATGGTAAACTTGTAAAACATACTTGCGAGAACTTGTTCTAGCACGACATACGGAACCAACATTCCTAGCTGAAGAACTATCAAAAGATTCAGTACAATTGTATTTTATTGATAATCTCTAAATACATAGCAGACGCACCAACAAGATTTAAATATGCATGTACTTAAAAATGTGTTAAGTAGATTCTGCCGACAAAAAATAGTCTAGAACGGCACAGTGAAACACTCTCCTACCACAGACCTAGCAAATGATTCAGTATAATCTGAAATTTAATTTGAGCCTCGTTTTATTCATTGATGTACCATTTTCCTTTTATACGAGGGCAATTCCGACTTTGTATACCTTCATATCATTTGTAGCTTTGTGTAGTATTTATCGCTTTATTATTCTCCGGTTTATGTTATTTTATTACTTTACGTAAGTTTTTTATGTGTGCTATGCGATTTTTGTCTATGTGTCTCTTACCTCAATATATCCTGTTACTCTCAAATATGCAATCTCTCTTTGCTTATTTTATTACCAAGAAATTTTCAAATATTTCTGATCATAAACACAGCTGTTCTTTTCTTTAAACTACCTTGGTACTCGCATGTTCCGATAGGGGTATTCTTTTTTAACATCCTTATAAACAACCAAATATCTGTTGTCTGAAGTCTCTTCTTCTTTGAGAACATTGTCCAGCACTCAATGGCATATAAGTGGTTTGATTTTACATAGAACATTTATCATGTTTTTCTTCAACTAATCTTTCTTGTTTCTTCATATTTTGTTTCGTTTTTTAAAACATCGTACGCTATTTCAATGTATCCTGAGGTTAATGGGCCACATTTCCATCGTTTGTTATAACATTTTTCCAGAGATTTAATCTTCTGTACTTGCATGATTTTTACTATATACAATTTGTACTTCAAACCTTGAGTTGTGCCTCTTTCTAATTACCAGGACTTAGATGCCTAATCCTGTAATTTTCTTACTGCATCTGTCAACATCTCTGTGTTATCTGCATATCTTATGCAGATAAGATTGTGATAAACAAAACTAAATCCTAGATGGACTTCTATTTCTGTTAGGATTGCCTCACTGCAATATCATCATTTGTCGACCTATATACATTATCGAGCCGGTGCGAATGATCCTTTCCTTTAGCTGTATAGAATGTGATGCGCCAGGGCTACATACAGTTTTTAATTCAGAGCTACGTTTTCCTTCCACCCAATGCTAAAGAACCTAGTCTGTCCTGCTATTTACACATTGCTGGTGAGAGAAGAAGAGGTTTTCCAAGTGTATTAGCAAATAAGTGAATTAATGGATTCGACTCGGCTCTCCGATTCCTCAATCTGAGCCCTTATCCGTTATTCTGCCGTGCTAACAATTACATACCGTTATCACCAGTCTTTTTTCAACCCTTAATTAAAATTCAGGATTTCAACCAAAGATGAAATAGTCATAACCGGATGCATTCTCATTGCCCTAACGCTCTCTTTCTCTCGATTTAATATTAAATTAAGTTTTTTAATACTATCTTACACTTTGTAAATAATGGAGACCT
The DNA here is from genome assembly GCA_964036315.1 of Acanthosepion esculentum. Lineage (NCBI taxonomy): Eukaryota > Metazoa > Mollusca > Cephalopoda > Sepiida > Sepiidae > Acanthosepion > Acanthosepion esculentum. The sequence continues at coordinate 116,389,436 of OZ038475.1, forward strand.
GGTATATATTCGAAAATCTCAGGCACTCAATAAAAAATTTTGAAATCAAACTCGTTTGAATCCTTCCATCAATTTTCTTAATATATAAAGCACTAGATATACACGCAGTGAGTTCGTAAAATCTAAAATTAATGAAAAATTAATCTAAATATAACGGAAAGTTAAAAAAATAATTATTTTATTCCCCAAAATTATTTTACTCCCTAATTATACGTAATAATAATAAACATAAGCAGTACTTTTATTTCTTCGTCGTTTACATTATTCTGAATTCACTTTGAAAGATGTGTTCAGCATCACTATGGATCAATTGACTTTTTCTGTCAGTCGTGATATCATTAGTAATATTTGTTTAAGAAATACGTCAAAACTTTTCCTCAGTACGTATATAATGACACTGCAACTTCTGTTAGTCCCAGGAACAATGAGAAAATTACCCCGCGGTGGGATTTATTCAGCTTCTTCAGCGAGACAATAGTAACTAGATGAGAAGCTCCAGCAGGAGTTATCATCGGCTGACAAGCTTAACAATAGAAGATGCGCCGGTGACACTTTATGGCAGACTGGGAAAGTACACAGAAGAAACTCCTACATAAAATTAGAAGAGGAAAGTAAGAAAAGAGCAGTAACTATTATTGTAGGATGACTGTATGAAAAAAGAAATACACGTTGTTTTTTTCAGACAAAGGGTCCGCAAAATGATATGAACCTCGAAATCAATCCGGTCCAGAAATTAAACTATGAGGCAAGTCTAGCGACATACGGCAGAAGATATGACAGAAAAAAAGCGAAGGTGCATAGAAATAGCGAAAGTTGTTTTAGAAAATAAGCAAAGTATTAAGAGAATGGAAAATATCGTTAGAAACTTAGAAAAGAGTCCTGAACTGCTATGTAATATCTAATATTCTATATGGCATTTTCAATGTTGCACAATCTCCTCATGCCTTTCATAATCTAAGCAAAGTATCAAGAGAATGGAAAGTATAGTTAGAAACATAGAAAAGAGTCCTGAACTGCTGTGTAATATCTAATCTTCAATATGGCATTATCAATGTTGGACACTCTCCTCACAGATAAGAAACAGAATGTAAATAGCAGAAATATGGCAGTACCGTTTAATACTGCGAACGTATTAGTCCTGTTTTTTGAGCAACGAGTAAATTTTAAGGAAAGGTGTCACGAAAAGAAAGCTTTGGGAGTTTTTTACTTTTCATATTTTCGGTATATCGGTTTCATAACGATCTTTCAATATCTGTCTATATTTTTGAGATGAGGTATTTTAATTATTTATATTATTACATTGTTCGGACTGTTGTCCTCATCTTCATATTCACGATGTTTCGGCATACAGTATGGGAACCACTAATATCGAGTGTAAGAGAAAAGCAATAAAAACAACATACTGCAATATGAGTTCTTGAAAAAAAATTACTGGAACATTAAGTGTATAAGTCCCCAGAATTCATACACTGTTGTCCGCAAGGACACATGGCCCAACGGATAAAGGCGTTGGTTGCATCCAGTGACTTGACCCAAAGTGTTGTGAGTCGTGGACAAAAACTTGGATATTTGAGTTAAACTGAGATATACCAAGTAGAAGTAGAAGAATCTACCCCGCTGGACGAAATAAAGGGTTCATTTCGAAATTCCAGTCATCTGAAGAAGGCCAAAGCGTACAACGGCTGAAATGTCGTGAATATCGAAATAAAGATGAGGAGAATACTTAATAGCCTTGTGTGAATGGATGCTAGACCTAAAATGGGATGGCAAAGTGTCAAATGTTTGTAGTGCAATAGAAGGCAAGGAATTTTGGAGGGACATCATCACACACGGCACATAAAAAATATAGGTAAGTGATATAATATCGTTATGCTAGGAATATCTCAATTTACTTTCTCTCTCTCTCTCTCTCTCTGTTTTTTCTCGGTTATTTCATTGAGAATCCTAATGATCAAACATTGGATTTTACAAATTTTTAATATAGATTTGTTTTATCAGTTTTTAGCATATCAAGTCTCTTCCTGCTCTATCGCAATTCTCATTATAGATGAGCATAAAGTTCATACAATTACAGTTAGTATGCGCTATGCTAATTCCAAGGAATCAAATCAGCGTATTTCTCCTGTATTCCAAAATTAAAGAGAAAGTTGCATTTTTTCTTAAGAACTGATCCTTTTAGGAACACAATCTTCAGATATTTCTCTGAAAACTTCTTGGGAGTCGGTTCCATACAGCAGTGGTTCGCGGGAAGAAAACGGAGGAATTCTGGGTGAAAAATAATTTGTCTCAGAAGGACTCAGAGACGCTTTTGAACTGTATCGAGACTGAATAGTGAGGACTGGGCAGATCACGGCCAAATACGACAACAGTACAAGAGTACTCCATTTTCGGCCTTATCTGACTCTTTAAAACGTAGATGATAGCATGAGGAATCAGGTACTTACTGGAGCGGTCATTTAACCTGCATTTTTAGCGATGGATTGTATGTGCGGGTTCCAATTGAGATAAAGTAAATCCAAATTATTAAATCATTTTCAGAAAATTATTTTACAATGTCGATTTATTTTATTAAAAAATAAATTACATTTCGATTTAATTTATTAAACATAATTAAAATAAAAAACTCCTTCCTTTTGTTTTGCATTTTTCTATTTACTTTATTAAAAAAAATTTAAAACAAGTGTGGAGTAATGGATAATGAGGAATCGAAGAGCCGAGTTCGAATTCCAGTAAAATCCATTACATTCACTTACGTGCTAACACGCTTGGGAAAGGTATGAATCCTCTTCTTCCCCACCACAGCAGTTATGGGAAAATAGAAGGACAGACCGTGTTCTATAGCCTTGGGTGGCAACTTGTCTACCGTAGAAAGAAATGGCAACCTACTGCGGGAAAACTCTACCACATGAGTCATGTACTGAAAAATACATGATCGCGCATCGCACATATTGACTGACTGTGCTTTATTGAATTATTTTTATATGTCAATTTACTTTATTAAAAAATAAATTTCTTTACGATTTACTTTATTAAAAATAATTAAAAGCAAAAAAAATTCTTTCATATTTTACATAATGTCTTTTCAAATGTCTAATTTAAAGAAAGATATTCACTAATTAACGTCTTGATCATTGATAAATTACTTTCATTCGGTTATAAAAAAAAGTTGTTTGTCTGGTAATGAGTTGTCTTGGTCCTGAGCTGTCACCGTCTTGGGTTGTCCTGGCCCTCAGTCAGCGGTGTTGAGTTGGTGGTGTAGAGTTGTCCCTTCCCGTCTATTTCGTACGAGGAAATATCTTTTGGACGTGCGCTTAGCGTAGCGGATATCAGCGTACAAATTGGGATCAGTAAGCTGAATCCAAATTCTGGCTACGTTCACTTTCGTAAAAAAGTCCTTGGAAAAGATATGTATACATCTTTTCTCACCACTAGATATGGATTATATAAGCAGCACATACTGTTCTCAAGCATTGATAGAAACCAATCAAGAAGGACAATTCTGCATTCAAAAAACTGTTTGCGTGTGGGTCATCAACATGTGATTTACTTGTAGCTCTAGACTCCGAATGGAGTGTACAGGTTCATTGATTGATTGGTTCGTTTTTTTACCGCTTAACAACATTTTACAGGTTAGTGATGCTGACAAAGTTAACCTGACAGTTCTAATAGAAAAGGACTTCCAATCGGTTGTGAACTGGGGCAAGAAATGGATGGTTAACTTTAACGCTTCTAAAACAAAACTGCTCTCTATTAACCACCACAAGGATCCATCCCTGCATCCCATTAGAATGTCTGAAGACCAACTTCTCAAGAGCTCCACTCTGCGGCTGCTCGGTCTCACGCTGGCCGCTGATCTGAGATGGAACAAATACATCGAGTCAATTGCATCATCCACCGCAAGGAAAGTTGACTCCCTGTGCTGAGCCAGGAAATTTTTCTCCCCGGAATCGATTCTCCAAATCTATAAATCGACCATTCGCCCTTGCATGGAGTATTGATTCCATCTTTGGTCTGGAGCCCCTGCTGTTTGCCTCAGGGTTCTTGATAATATCCAGAGACGGATATGCAATGTAATTGGCTCAGATCTGTCATCTCGTCTGCAGTCGCTCTCTCACAGACGCGACGTTGCCTCGCTCTGTCTTTTTTACAAATACTTTCACGGTAATTGTTCCGAGGAGCTGCTTTCGCTAGTTCCTAGGCCTCATGAATTTAAACGTCCTACGAGGCTGGCATTCCGTTTCCACCCCTTCACCGTTGAAACTATTAGATGTAGACGTCTCTTCTACTCCAATAGCTTCATGTTTCGCACATCTCGCCTGTGGAACTCCCTTCCTTATTCCTGTTTCCCTGACAAATACAATCTCCAACTATTTAAGTGTAACGTCAATCGACATCTCAAGTTGCCTTGATCTATCCACTTCCCTTCTCTACATCCTTTCACCTTTCATTCCTATCTGCTCTCGCTCCTTATCTTCTGTTACCCCCTTGCCTTGATCAATCCACTATCTTTCTTCACATCCTCTCCTTTACCACTCCTATTTGCTCTTCCTCCAAAACTTCTGTAACCCCTTGCGTGCTAGTGGCTTCCAGCCTTGCTTGGGGTGATAAGCTTAAAAAAAAAAATTAAAGCCAAGAAATATTTTTAGATTTTAATAATATTTTAAGAGAATAATGATTTAGTAATAAAAGTGTTACTAATTAACACATAGATGTGAAGGAGAAGAGATGAATTCGTATCTTTTTCAATAGTATTTAAGCGTAAGTAAATGTAACGAACCCAACTGGAATTAGAACTCAACTCTCCGATTAGCAACTCCGAACTATTATCCATTATATACCTCGCGCATCCCAACGTACATCAGTCACCCATCTAGGTACTGACCAGACTCGGTAATCATTACGTGAAGCAGTCTTTCAACAGAATATGACTGTAAGCATCTCTACAGGTTCAAGCAGTGTGAATGAATATTCATAAAACATTTGAATGGACTCAGATCAATGCTACCGACTTGCGTGAGGAAATCTGCGTTAGTTCTTCTACTTAATATAATTTCCAACTAAAATTACATCCCATTACTACGTTTTAGATTTGAAAAATATTCAGAAGTGAATTCTTGAAATCAATTAACGGAAATAATTGAATAGCTATAATTTTCAATAGTCGACTAGATATGTTTCTTGATTCGGCTTGCCAAACATCGAAAGAAAGATATGAAAACTTTAATGGCATTTGGTATTTCTGGAAATATCTTTAAATAGTTTATAGTGCTTTTACTAAATGCAAACATTGTTGGATACATGTTATTTTCAATTTTTAAGCGATTATATTTTTAGATAAGGCTTCAGGTTTTGACTCAGATACTAAAACTCGTGTAACCTAGGGAGGGTTACTGAATAGAACACGAAGGTTGGTAATGAACGATAATACTAAGGACAAGAACGACACATATAAGATTCGCCAGCGGCGGGTAGAAGTAGTCAACTGCTAGAAATGAGTCAAGTGAATTCCACAATGAATCTCCATCTGCAGGATATCTACCAACCGGCCCACGCAGTCAGATGTGGCACAAGGCCGAATTTAATGTGCGGCATCCGAGCCCGTAGGCTCAGACAAAAATTCCCCGTTGACCCAGTATAAAACGAGGTTGGGTGGCTGTATCCCGAGACAAGACTCTGCCCTTCGACATACGCTTGCATGGGGACTCTCTCTGCCCGGTGATAGAGACTTTGACCAGCACAGCTGAAGACGAATCTCCAACTGCAGGATATCTACCAACTACCCCACGCGGTCAGATGTGGCACAAGGCCGAATTTAATGTGAGGTGTCCGAGCCCGTAAGGCTCGGCCAAAATTTCCCAAGAGACCCCGTATAAAAAGGGGCCGGGTAGCTGTTTCCCGTGACGGGACTCTGTCCTTCGACAGAGCCCCGTCTTGGGATCCTCTCTGCCTGGAGGCCAAGAGCTTGATGAGAACAGCTGGATACGAATCTCCAAATGCAGACCAACATACAGTATTTACTAGTGTATTTATATGAATGGGGACATATCCATTATCGCCCTTAGGTATGCTGCAACAAAGACCTTCTTAAAATACATCAGTGAAAATCTTATTGAAAGTAATGTAGCAAAATATAGCATTTTAAAACATAATGAACAGTCCACGAGTTATTGAGACTAGATTTCGCCATATAATATATTCAGTAATGGCGCTAGATCAGAGAAGTCAGGAATGGCTAAATCATATATTCAGTAATATTATATGGCTGAACGGGGACACGGCACGTTGCGAATAGCAACTAAATACAAATGATCAACTAAGTACAAGTCGACATGCGCCAATATGAATCCAGCTATGGGATGCATATAAAATACAGTAATCATTAAGGCACTCATATATCAAGGTTACTTTCATTCTTTTCAAGTGACAATTACTTCGACACAAGGATTATAAATAGATGATTTGAAACAAGGAATTCATGTCTTTTGTCCGCAATTCTTTTTTGTTCATACTACGCCCGTATAAAACGAAGGATTCAATTGTATTTATCTTTAATATGAAAGAAAAGCATTTCGTGTTACACAACTTATGATCATTACATTTTGTGTCTAACCATGAATTATATGTTTATCTAAAAGTTTATAAGGAAGGATATACGAATTTGTAAACGATGAAATTATATTGAATACATTTAAATGATAAAATAAAGAAACATACAGTCTTATATAAATAACGAATTTATCAGTTTTTCCACATTTATTACTGTCATGCCCAAATTTCGAATAAGCTACATGTATGCTTTCCGGCGTTATTTTATCGTTATAACCCGGTTTAAGTAAATAAGTATTTAATGACATACGAACACAATATAGATTTCCATTCTGTTACATTTTATTTTCTGCTTATTTCCCCGGGATTACAATGCATTCGATAAAGATTAAGATTTCTTGTTTTGCTTTGATGAAAATTACCAGATTGTACATTAAACAGACTCAGGTTAACGTAGCGAAACGTGTAATGTTGTAGGCAATAGTCACACTGAATTGAGCCGGAGGTGAATTGCTCAAGTGAGATTAAACCTCCTACTGACTCTTAGTCTCATCAGGTAATATAATACAAAGAGACGGATCAATAGAAGAAGAAGAAGAAGAAGAAGAAGTCTGGCGATTTGAAAAGCCTCGATTAATGGCGATGGGTGTGTGCCAATGATTGGCTGTCACGGGCCTCACCGCTCGCTAACTACCCACAGATATTCATTGGTTGACTAATTCTTTGGCTATTTGCCGATTCGTTTGTCTACGCTGGCCTCTCCACGAGACGCTTTTGGTGCGAAGAGAGGTAGACTGCCTTCTTTCCAATTTGCTTCGATAAAGAAAGAATGTTAAAAAGAAAAAGAAAAATGAGCCGACAAATGAGTGATTCATCGATTTTTTTTTATTTTCCCTTTGAATCGGGTGATTTATCAGTGGTTTGAAATGACTCGGGTTGTCATCTGATCACAATATTAGGCCTTGCATTCAAAGCCGTAATAAAAGGCTAAGATTCAACAAAAAGTATTTGTCACAGAGGTAAATAAAAATAATGACAGTCTAATTTAGTTTGAAACCGTATATCAGTCTTGTTAGCAATGAATCATATACGCTTTTTTGTAAAGGCGTCATCTTCCTTGTAATACTTTTTTTAAAAATTTAGTGTTAATTCTAATCATTGTTTTTGTTTTATTATTAATTAAATCTCTTGTGTTTAATTTCTAGCAAAACATTAATTATCGTTATAATACCGTCTTGTGCGAATTGTGAGGACCTACTGAGAAATTTATAAAAATTGTGAGCTTTAAAAAACGTTTCGAAGTCTTCAGTTACCTTAAACAGAAAACCAACAGGCCTTCCTTAACGATACAAAAATAGAAGCTGTTAATTTGCAAATGTATTTCAAAGGGATTATATCTCGTAACAGAAGGAGATAGCCATTTCAATTGATCTGTATGAGGATACCTCCTACCTAAACTGAGGTTGAGTTTTAATGTTTGGACTCTTCTTTAAAAGAGAGCCAGCTCCTTATTACCTTTGTCAAATAAAAAGAGGCTTGGCTTAAACTGTTCTATATAAACTGTCTCAATAATCTCTAGACGTCTTTTATAATTAAATCCCTTCATCATGAGGATTTTATCAATTAGATTTCTTTAGAATGATGGTACGACTTTTAAAAGACACTCCAACATGTAATCAGAACCACATTTATGATAGCAGAGCTTATAATTTCTACCACTACCACGCAATACAATCAAGAACATAAACGCAGGAAAAGTTATTAAGAACTAACTTCTTATAGTTAATGAATTTGCTGAAAGCGTTAGGGACAATAATCATTAAGGGCACTTTCTACACTATCGACCAAAACAATAAAAAGAAGGAAAACAATATAAAATTATATTAGCAAAAGCTTGTTAAAAACATATGAGACATATACCATTCAATAATATCAAAATATAGTCAAAAAGAAAATAATATACCTACTAGAGTTAAATGAGAAATTTTAAAAAATCCTATTATCAATAGGAATTGCAGAATGTTTTGAAGAAAAATGATCAATATTAATTTTTAATAATCCATTTAAATAATTAAATAAGAAAGAATGAGATAATGGTTCTATGCCGACATATTAAAAAATATTTACGTTTTACTTTAATAATAATATAGAATAATAAAATAAAATCAAATATTATAATTTAATTGACAATACAAATACAACATTAAATATTATAATCTAACTAATATACAAATTAACAAAAATTACAATTAAGTTACTAATATAACAAACATATCAAATTCCATCTAAACCATGAAAAATTTTAATTTAATTTCGAAAAACATTACAACTGGAAGAAAATTCTACAATTGAAAGAAAGAAAATTTATGAATGTGAACATGCAAAAGAACGTTAAATGCATGAAGGCACACGTATGAAGAACGGATTGAAAAAGACGCGGAATAAATTAAAAAAAATGGAAATATCATTTAAAAAATAGTAACCCTTAAACAATGGTCATTACTAAGAAACTTCGAAGTCGGTGAAAACAACAACAATATATATATATATATATATTTAAAAGTTAAGTAATCTTTTCTATAATTTATATACCTACACACACACACATACACACACACACACACACACACATATATATATATGCATATATAAATTTATAAAAAAATAATTAATTTAAATTTATAAATTAAATTATAATGGTTAATTTAAAATTATAAATTAAGCAGCCAAATAAAAATGTCAAAAACATTTCACCATTGGAAAACTAAGTCGACACGCGAAAAACGGATGTCATTTTTGTGAGCAGGCACCCCTACCCCACCTGAACTTAACCTGATTTTGAAAGTAACTTATATTTGACAGTTAAGTCGTCTAGGGAAATTAAAATCCAACCACCCCTTATCGAATTGATAGAATTTTCCGTAACCTTAAGAAATTAAATTATTAATATTGTCTTCGCTTATAAAAGAAGCATTTTTCTTAATAGGTTATTCAAAGAAATCGCTTGAGAATAGAACGGAGCTATGAATTTTAAATTTAATTTTGTAATCAAATTTAACATTTTAATTTATGTTTTGAAACATGGTAATTCCTGTGTAACGATGGAACGATATTTTTAAAATAGAAAATAACTATAATATTATGTTCTATTGTTTTGTACATAACACTGTTTTTTTTTTATTATAAAGATAATTACTATGAATACCGGATTGTAAATCTTACTCTTCTTTCTTATTCTTTTAATATATATATATATATATATATATATATATATATATATATATATATATATATATATATATATTCTCGCAAAACTGCGGTGATTACATTTGCATATAAGAGATTTTTCAGGTAAATTAAAACAACAGAGAACTGTAGCGAGAAATTTCTTGTTACTCGGCAGACTGACAGAATATCATCAGTATCAATAATGAGTTATGAAGCCCCCAAGATAATGTGTAAAGTTAAAAAATAAAACAAAATAAATAAAAACAAAACAATGAAATATCAGTAGAAATTGGCGAAAATGTAAATGGCATACACATAAATAATTAAAGGCATTGTTATAAATAAATATATGAATAGGATATTTGCTGGGCTTATAATACTAACCATTCTATCTCTCTCATTATTTCTTTCTCTGTACATATATATATATATATATATATATATATAATGACGCCAAGGGACTAATTAACTATATTTAAAATACCAATATATAAAAATAAATAAAATATACATAACAATAAATTAAAAATTTAATAGAAAGCAACAAAATAATTATCAGCATCAGTACAGATATAAATGTATTCCTAATTATCGGACTATTATCAATCTAACTCTCTCTCTCTCACTATTTCTCTCTCTTTCTCTCTCTTTCTCACTCTCTCTATCTATCTATAACACATTGTTAATATCTATTTTTGACGTCACACAAGTCGAATAATGTAAATCTTAAAAAGCAAAGAAAATATATGTAGGAAATCTCTCTCTCTTTTTTCTTACCATTTCTCTTCACATCTCCCTCTCTCTCTCTCTCTCTCTCTCTCTCTATATATATATATATATATATATATATATATATACACACACATGCACACACACACACACACGCACACACACACTATATATATATATATATAGTGTGCGATGAATAAATGGTCGTCTAAATTACGCAAAAATGGAAATAACACTGACATCTCATTTTAACAAATATATTTACTAATATTACACAAATATATTTTGAAAATGTAAAGATAAATTTACTCAACAAAATCGCCATGGTTTCAACTAGTGCCTGCTGAGAATTTCGGAATCTTCTATATATTCTGAACGGTTTCTTTGTTTAAGGTGTTGAATGCTGATATGATCCTTGCCTTCAGTTTATCTTTGGTATTACAATGGGTTTTGTTGGTCTCTCACTCATCCGCACATAATAATCAAATAGGAGTGCAGTCGGGAGCGTTAGGTTGGCAGGTTAAGGCGTGATGTGCTTGCAGAAATTTTCTGACAGATATAGCTGCGTTCACCTGCTTGTGTGGTAAAGTGCCGAGTCCTTTTGCCAGATATAGGGTCTTCCAGCAGATATCGTCTTGAACCAGGGCAGCACTATATCCCTGGCTATGAACCTGACTGACATGGAGTGATAGTTTTAAATCATGGCTTGTGTCTCACCACCACATTAGGGATTTCTTTTCACCATTAGATTCATGCAACTCCTTCCAAATCCTCAGCACTGTCCTCAGACCCAGTGAGGCACTACTTCCTCAAACCACTTGATATAGCCCTCCGTGTTGAGCATGAGGCCTTCACCAACACATTTAGTTCCTTTCCTATCAGAACAATCAGAGTTTTTCGAGCTGCTGTGCCTTCGTAACCACCATTAGACGCATGTAACTGTTTCTAAATCCTCTGCACTTTTCCCCAGATTGATATACAAACACTTTGAAATGTTCTTATTGGAGCTTCCGACGCGAATGCCAAGTAGAGGTTAGTTTCCAAATTTCTGGCAGAGTGAATTGCGTCATCCTGTTCTTTTTTCTTGCAGAAGGTGCCCAACTGCCCTTACTGCAATGTGCAATCGACAGAATCACAACCGACCTACGCGCATGGGCGAAATTAAAAATATAATATGACGACATTTTACCCATCCCGCCCTGTATATATTTAATTGATTGATTTGTTTTTACAGCTTATCCACCTTTTTGTAACTTATAAAAAGCTAGAAAATATTTTGAGATTTTAAGCAGGTTTGGAGATAATGATTTACTGATTTTATGTCCTACTAATTAACTCGAAGCTAATGAGACAAAGTGGGAAAGCTTTTTAACGACACGTTCAACTGACATGTGTTAGTTTCATCCTTTTCAGTTTGAAATGACAAAATTGTAAGAAAATCCGTTGTAATATTTGAGGATAAGCGGAGCAATAAATGAAATTCCCTTATCAGATCCGACGTACAGAGATTAGAAAGTTATTTTTAGATATATATAATTGGAGCCACTGGTGTCTGTTGGATTTTAAATCAGCCCACTCTAAGTACAGTGTAACCCGGATATAAGAGAGTTGTCGGGACCGGAGAAGAAGTATCTTATATCCGGGTTTCTCTTATATCCGGGTTTGGTCTATTATATATACATTAACACAGGCTCTAATTTGGAACCAGAGAAAATCACTCTTATATCCGTGTTTCTCTTATATCCGGGTTAAACTGTATATCTTTTTTTTAGCTCGGATACCATATTATACTTCTAATGCTTCTGCGATGATGGAAAATATTTTGTATTGTCCTGATATTAGGTATATTGCCCAGTATTGTGAAATTACTCCCCCTTCTCTCTCTCTCTCTCTCTCTCTCTCTCTCTCTCTCTCTCTCTCTCAATGCATTTTCGTCTTAGTGACTATTTTTCTCTCTTGATGAACTACTAGAGCATTTAAAGTGTTGATATGCACCTTATGTCTACGAAGCTCATAAATTCTTCTTTTAACATCCTGGGTGTTACGCCGCTACACACCATTTGGCATTTTGTATAATTTATTTCGTAAATTCTTACCTCTGTCCTTTTCTAAATTCTTACCTCTGTCCTCTTGTTTGGTGGTCGATTTTATTGTTGTACAGGTGGAGTTGATTAATTTTAGATTTAGGATGGATGTTATTTTCGATTTCAGCTGTTAGGAGATAGTGAGTGAATGTAAGGAGAGAGGGAGGGAGAGAGAGATGTGGACAGATAACTTGCTTGATATCTAAGAATCCCCAATAATAAAAAACAATATTTATTAAATACAAGAAAAAATCGTATTTCCGGAAAAATGTTTCCGGGAAAATTCCCAAAAGGAAACCTTGAATTTTTCAGCCCACCGATCAATACATTGAATCCCTGTTAATGAATTGATGAGAAGGCTTATCATTATATTCCCTCCCAACATTTCACACATCATCAGTTACTCTCCAGTTATCGCCCTTGTTTAAATGTTGTTCGCTTCACGTCTTGCCTGACTACTTGAATTTAGCGCAATTGTTTTTTTCCGTAATTTTAAAGGATTTTGTTTTTAAATCGTCCGGTATTAAATAAATTAAAAAAATAGTAAAAAAGCAATAATTTCTCTAGGTACATTTTAAAAATATCATTGTATTTATTGCATAATATTTAGTTAATATAGATTTTTGCAATTCATTATTGTTTATACGTAAACAACCTTTCGCACTGTCTCTTTCACAAATACGTCAATACGATTGAGTGAAATGCAAATAATGTTCATAGCCGATATTTCAATAATCTTCCTTATTTATAATCGATGAAGGCACGGTGGAGTAATGGATAGTAGCTTGGTTTGATGAATCGGAAATCCGAGTACAAATTCCAGTCGAATTCATCACATTCACTTAACAGCTAATATCTTTGGAAAAGTATGACACAAAGCTAAAGTCCTATAGATTTGGTTGGCGACGAGTCCATGTGGAAGAAAGCTTTGAATTCAAACCAGCTTGGAGAGCTGATTTTGGCTTTGTCAGACTAATTGTCCAAGATTCATCACTACTACTACGGCTGCAGTTCGTGTTGGACCCCTACGAACCTAATGGCTTACGGGCACTCGTAATCGATTTATAACGGCACAAGACATTTACGTTTTTTTTTTCAGATTATTTCATCCTAATCGAGGCAATAAAGTCATTAAGACACAAAGGGCTACTGATGTGAGAAATATGAGAAAACGAAAAATATTAGGAAGGAGAGAGAACTATAAAAGAACAAAGAATTATAACAGAAAATATCGATTGATGTTGCATTTATGTTTTTGAATATCAAAATTGACTGGAAAAAGATCCACAAACAATAAATGCCATAGAAGAAACTCTTCGCATAGAATATTCAGTTATATCTCGCAATTTCAACTGTACAATGATGAGACCGACTTGCTAATCTAGTACTGCCCATAAATTCGTAAATTCGAGATACCAAAAAAGAAAGAGCATCAACAAAATTACCATGAAGATATTTATAAAAGGGCACTATAAACTTAGGTTAGAGCGGTGGGAAAGAGATTAAAGGCGAGTTACCGGGTCAAGACCGATAACATTGCGTGTTAGCGGAAAAGGATTAGTACAAGAAGGTGCAGTGAGTCACTATTGTGGCGGTTATCTTCATCTATGTTTCTCTCAGCCGATTTTACAGAAGTTTGTATTTTCCATGACAACTGTATAACACATATTTACACCTTACTTACCATTATTGTCTGCTTTAATCTCGAATAATCTAATTTTGGTTAAAATAAACGAAAATTTAAATGATTTAACAACCAAAAATAGACCTCGAAGAAGAAATGTGATTTGGTTTAAGCCGGCACTTAACTTGGCGGGTAAAAGAAAAATTAGCGTAGCGTTTTGTTAGCTATTGAAAAAGTATTAAAATATATATATATATATATATATATATATATATATATATATATATATATATATATATATATATATGACATTTTTAACAAAAATGCAATAAATATATGACGTATGCACAGTTTTGGCAGAGATATACAGCAAATATCAATATGCACAATTTTGACATTTACCAATTTAATTGATAAATTTAAAGATGCAACGATTAAACTTGCACAGCTTGATGAGGCGATAACGATGCAACTTAAGTTATTTGTGAATGTAACTCGTTTTTATTTCCTTATCTAACATATGCTATTTTACTTGCTTTATAATTTAGTGCAGTTCAAATTATATTGAGCAATTTTCAATATTTTTTATTGTTTAGCTGGTTCGTATTAAAATTATTGATGGATCTTATATATATATGTGTGTGTGTGTGTCTGTGTGTGTGTATGTGTGTGTGTTTGTGTGTCTGTACATATGCGCATGTCTGTGTTTGTAAGTTTGTACAAATTTTAGATATGACAAGAATATGTCAGTAAAAGTACAATATGAATAAAGACAAGAGGAATACTTATCTTAGCAGAGGCGCTCCGACCTCTATTAAACTTTATCGATACAAATGTCATGATAAATTCTATAAAAGGACGAAATGCGTCGATTAAGACACCTTTTCCTTTTGTCTTTATATATATATATATATATATATATATATATATATATATATTTGTGTATTTAGGCAGCAATCCTTCTTTCAAGCACATTTCATTAAAAACGACTGACAAGGTGCTTTTATTTAGTTTTTTATATAATTTCTCGTGCAATCTAATAAAGTTTTTCTTTTCAGAGGATAAATTATATAAAAATTGTCCGAATGTTCTTTTCCGAGCGCTTTCGGCTATACTTTTCGCCATTATCATAATAATTAATCTAATTTTTTTGCTATTATCAACTGGTGCTAAGTATTTTTTTTTTATAATGTTATTCATTCGGCATTCATCCTGTTTGTTCATGCCGAATGAATAACATTATAAAAAAATACATAGCACCAGTTGATAATAGCAAAAAAATTAGATTAATTATTTATTATAAAAAATTTAAAACTTGTAACCTCATAGTTAAAAATAATAATTCACCTCCTACAACAAAATTAAATAGAGCAAATATTATTTACGAATTCAAATGTCCATTAACGAATTGTATTCCTCAAGAATCAACTTTCGTAAATAATTATATAGGCCACACTACAAATCGTTTAACACGCAGATTAACCCTACACCTTTCTGACAATAGCTCAATTAGATCTCATTTAAATATTCATGGAGACCTACCGGACACTATTCGGAATATACTTGTAGACAACACTAATATAATAGCATCATCCACTTGCAAAAAAAGGCTAAAAATAATGGAAGCCTTACTTATAAAATTAAACAAACCAACCCTTAATAATATTAACTATGAACATGGACATAATATCTTGACCGTGTTTTGAAACAAAAAAAATGAATCACTTTATAAAACACACACAAACTATTTCTAATTCTAACAGTTGAAATACAATCCTTGATAATGGCTAAAAGTATAGCCGAAACCGCTCGGAAAAGAACATTCGGACAATATATATATATATATATATATATATATATATATATATATATATATATATATATATATATATATATATATATATACAACCTTGTGCAATTGTAACAAAACGAATAATTCCGTTAGTATTTACTGTTTTTTCGTATATTCCTTTGAAACATGACTCAGTGCACATGTTAGTACTTAGTATGTCTATTCCATGAAGTCGTTCCTTGCAGATTGACCATAGATTCTCGATAGGATTTAAATCAAGAGAGTTTCTGGGCCAGTCAATAGTAATTTGATTTGCTCACTGGTGAGGCTTGCCAGTGTGTTCGAGCAGCGTTACAATTTTAGTACGTTTACTTGATGTAAGAAGAGTTGCGGACAATGGCCAAAGGACAACTAATCGACAATCGAGATAATAATGTCTAGGCGTGTTAAAAATCTGTAACAATCACGGATGACGCAATATTTTTAAAGTCCAAACAAATTTCATCATACACTCCGAAAATAGATTCATATTGCTGCATACCATGACCTAATAGAAATCGATTAGCAATCGTCATCCTAGTGGGTTTAAAACTGACCGCATGGTGAAAGAAAGTGTGTGTGTGTGTGTGTGTGTGTGTGTGTGTGTGTGTGTGTGTGTGTGTTGCAGATCAAATGTAGATCAAATATGGATTCGAACCCGACTGGGTGTTAAAATAAAAGAACAAATAGGAAACGTATATCAATCTAACATGTTTCACTTTTGTTAAATCTTCGTCAGAGATTGAGAGAAAACAGACAAAAAGACAGAAAACACTGGTATTTTCAATTATGTTTAGGTCAATTCTCATTGGTCAGACACGTGTCCTGTGTATCTAGACTGTGGATAATTCTGTGTGTTTTTCACAATTCTTTTATATCTAAGTGGGCAGCGGATGGTAATGTGTATTTGTAATTGTGTGTGTTTGTCTAGTTAGGTTTTTTCTATCTTCACCTTTGTGCGGACAACACTTGCAGCGGGGAGTCGTAGTGTTGTAGTTTATGGCTCGCTTGTTTAAGAATATATTCATTGTATTAGATATAAGTTAGAATCTTTAAGAATGGATTCAAAGAAAGACGTTTATGTAATGACTTTGGCGTATGCAGTTAGTAATAATATTGGTCTTAAGTTTTCAATGTATTTTCTCCTTAAAGAATTATGTTCTTTTTAATTAGAGTGCCATTAATGAAATCAGAATTATATCCAGCATCGTTTCGATGCAACACGAGAGAGTTAGATAGATAGTCCAAACGCAAGTCTCTCTTGTGTTCGTAATGGCTGGCTTTTAGATCACGTGATTTATTATCCACGTAAACATTTTTGCATTATAAACAATTTATTTGATTGTCTTGGGGCTGGGTAACAATCAGAATATTGGGAATGACTAATTTGTTTCCGAGTTTAGCAGAAAGAGTGTTGGAGGGCAGGATTATGAATTGTGGGTAATTTTTCTCTGTTTTATGGCTTTGAAGATTTGTAAGCTCTCCCTTTTGTGTAGAGGATAAAATGATGTGGGTAGTTGTTTAGTGTTTGAAAGATTTCTCAATATATTTACCTTCTTCATTTAGCTATTCTAGGCTATATATACTAAGGGTTCTAAGGTAAAATCCTATAACTAGTCCAGATTTTATTTTTTCGTTGTTATATATATATATATATATATATATATATATATATATATTAAAGGAAAATAAAAGCAGTTGATGTAACCAACGGCCAACTTGCCAAAACCTAAAACACTTATCCAGATATAGTCTTTAATTAAATGAAAATATTGAACAAAAAAATAAAAAAGGCCTAAGAACAAACTTAATTACACAGTAAATTATTAGAAGGCTAGATTGCCTAGATTGCCTAGACCGAGCAAAAACGCTTAACAAGGTTAAATTCTTTGAAATGATGGCTAGTCGCAACTTGAGTTTCACGCTCACGAGATCTTGAGACCACTTATACGTGGTCTATCATAAATACTTTTACAAACTTTGGGTGCGCGTCCCTTACACCAAGATAAGTACAAAAGTCCATATAGATACATGTCATAAAATCCTTCTTTCTTGAGTTATTAAGTTTAGAGTTTACGGTAGACAGGGTTAATTGTACAATCGGTTTTACTCGATCCATAGTTTGTCGTGCCACGGATACGGACTCAGCAACACAACGATAAACAGCAGCAAAGGTTGGATGACTCGGATGCCTTCGGTATAGAAACGCAATCGTATACAGCCGTGTAGCCTCGTGTCCATTACCATTCGTGAACTCGCCATTGCACATGATAAACGTTGGAGACAGATTAAGCACAAATATACACGAATGTTAAATGTAACCTAGTCTATATAGCAACACAGCTCCATCTACCGTAAATTTTCCTTAAATTTAATAACTCAAAAACAAAGGATTTGTGGACGTATGTTTATATGGGGTTTTGTCCTTGTTTTACTGTGAGAAACCCACCTCCAAGTTTGTAAAAGGTATTTCGATACACCCTCCAAATATACACTCATGTCGTGTCCCGCAGCTCTCTTCTCTTGGCAACAATAGTCCGTATGTCTTTCTCCTCTGCCATCAGTCACGGAAGTTTTTCTGCTATCAATGCTCTGATTAGGACTAGACCGTGATTTCTCTCGAGAGCCACTTGGAATGATATTATTAATGATCCGCTTCAGAAATGTGACGCTTAGCTTTCTGGGTGAAAGCCACCATAGAAGCAATCGTTCCAGGATACCAAGTGAAACCACAACCATCTCCTTGGTTCTCACCTGCCGCCAAAACCAACAGCATTCACCTCTTCCACCTATACGAGAGCAACTGGTGTGATTGTAATAGATGTATCTTTGTCATTGGTCGTAATCAGTGCAAGCATTTCCCTAAATAAGCAAAGACACTATTTATTAGAAGGGAAAATGGACACTGTATCCTTCTCATACGTTTGATCCTAGATATTACTGGCGACTCTGCAAGAAGGTGTTGAACAACAGAACATCATCAGTCCCTGATCTCTCCAATTAATTTGAAGTCTTGACATCGACTGCCGATAAGACTGAGTGCTATACTCGAAAGTTCTCTTCCAACTGCACTGTCGATTCATTTGGACTACTCTGGCATATTCCTTTTTTTTAAGCTTATCACCCCAAGGAAGGCTGGAGGCCACTAGCACGCAAGGGGTTACAGAAGGTTTGGAGGAAGAGCAGATAGGAGTGGTAAAGGTGAGGATGTGGAGAAAGATAGTGGATCGATCAAGGCAAGGGGGTTACAGAAGATTTGGAGCGAGAGCAGATAGGAATGAAAGGTGAAAGGAGATGTCGATTGACGTTACACTTAAATCGTCGAGATTGTATTTGTCAGGGAAACAGGAATAAGGAAGGGAGTTCCACAGGCTAGATGTGCGAGACATGAAGCTATTGGAGTAGAAGAGACGTCTACATCTAACAGTTTCAATTCATGAGGCCTAAGAACCAGCGAAAGCAGCTCATCGGAGCAATTACCGTGAAAGTATTTGTAAACAGAGGCTCTACTGAGTGATATGCACATAACTCCTATCATTGTTTTCTGATATTTCTAAATTAGATCCCTACAAGATAAGCAAATGTGCTCCTTAGCTGCCTCTTG
>OZ038475.1:116414081-116534081 GCA_964036315.1 Acanthosepion esculentum
GCTCGACGTTGCTTAACTTCGGTGATCATCCTGGAACCGTTGTATTACCTGATGAGGGCGTAAACCTCACACAATAATCCTGTCGAGGAACATATATTTCTGCAATTAACCGTAATAATAAACGCTAGGTTCGCAAACGTTCCCCATGTTTTGAGGAGTAGAGGTTTATCACTTGTCTCCCAAAAAGTGTCCTCTGCCCAGCCATGTTCACGTGATTTCGTCTATGGTTTATTTGTTTTGTCTCTTAAAATCACCATGGATTTTCCCCTTTTCATTTTAAGCTCCTGTTTGGACAGCTAACATATTATCGAATAATTGTCAGTTCTATTGTCACTATTGACTGCCATCCTTATTATTATTATTATTATTAGTAGTAGTAGTAGTATTAGTATAAGCGTGATTAACTTTGTCTGTGTGTATTTTAAAGTCACATATTATTGTTACAGGTCCCACATCTGTAACCGGGTCTAAGTGATGTTCATACTCGTTTCTTGCAGTTTCATTCATGTAAAAGTTGCATATTTTCCAGTGAAGATATTGTCCCACTCTATCATGCCGGGTTCGATTGCTAACAACGTGCAACTTGATACAGGATGTTCAATATTGATATTTATCAGAGAATCTGCATTTCAGCTTAACACGATTCTTCAGTATGAGTGCTTAAAAATTTCTAGTTAGCAATCATTGGCCCTGTGCAGCATGAATAAATGCTACTGTTTCAGCTTTTTAACCCTGCACCACGTAACCAACTATAAGTAGGGAGTTTATCTATATCAACTTGATTGGTACGAGCAGAGTAGTGGTCATGAAGAGGCTTATCTTGCCATAGTTTCTTCATTTGGTACATTGTATTTGTTTTTCCTTTTTTTTAGGTTCTTTGCCGCTGCAGAAAATGTATTATGATTTATTTGCACTTCTTCATTCACTTGAAATTCCATTTAGAATTTGTTGGTTTCCTTTATTACTGAATCTTATCTTTCTTACTGAATCTTATCTTTCTTACTTCTTTCACGTTCTGTTTTATATCCCAGATCATCATCCAGTCTTCTGTAGTTTTTGTTACAATTATGTGTACCATTATGTATGTGATTAGTGAGCAAACCTAAATGACTGGACTCACTTTATAGTTCCCCGAAATGAAGGTTAACCAATCAGAAGGCGTAAAATATTCAATCCGTCTTATATAAAGGCGGCCATTTTGGTTACTCTCTACGAATGTCCAATGCGAACCTGTCAGAACCAAAGATGACCAGAACAGACGGAACTACGCTCTGCTACTGAAACGAGATATCCACTGCTAACCTGAACTACGCTTCCCTACTGTCTTCGAAATATTCACTGCCAACCTCTGGATTCTATACTCAGAGATTACCGTCATCATGAATAACAGTTTTCATGTAATTTTGAAGAAGGATTGTTGCGGTTTTGTAAGACAGTTCTAGTTGAACAATTCCTCTGACTCCTTCGGATCTGGTCACATGCAGACGCTGAACCTCAGCTTTAGGATGATGCATGTTGTAGCAAGGGAGAATCTTTTTTTCGTTTTGACATCCATTGGCTCTATGTCAGCTATGACCCAATTAAGGATGTTGAATCTGTATTGACCCACAGGACAGCCAAAGTGTTTATGGATGATATTCTGTTTTGTGAATTCAAATCGTTATTTAATATCAGACGCACACGCCTGTAGTATTCTTTTCTTAATTTCTCCTTCATTTGGCTATGTTATATTCCATCATCCTCTATGCCCCTTCTTGTTCCAGTTCTCAATCTTTGTGACAAATCTAGATCTATTGAGTGTGTTTCTTGAAGGCTACTTTTGAACTTTTATGGAAATACGAAATCCATACAATTGTCGTCAGTGAATCATTTTACAGCACCGAGGAAACCCTTCAAACCATTGTCGACTATGTCAAAGGGTTTGATATAATCCATGTAGAATAGGTGATTAAAAACTTTCCTTTTTGCTTGTATCAACAGTTATTACTGCTTATTTCATGGGAAAAATGAGGTTAAGAACAAACCAAACAGAGGGGATGACAGGGTGTCCCGTTGAAAGATTCCACGTCGGATATTCAAACAAGTGGTATAAATTGGTTTTGCACAATTTCATGCTATAGTTAAGGACATTTACCATCATCGAGGAGACTTTGTACATTTCCAAAGCCTTAAGGATCCAAAGGTATGGCACAAGGCTTTACGGTAACCTATCAAATATATGCGGAGATTTCTGCTATTGTTCCTCTAATTCTTCAGGATTTTTTTATTTATTAGTTGTTTGAAAACATATGAACCCCTCCAATATCCTTTTTGTTACAAGGAAAATGCCGTTTTTACCGAGAAAAGCATAAGTTCAGTTCGTTCGTCAGACATGATCAATTTATAAGAGGTTGACATATATGTTAATGGTCCGTAATATTTTGGATCATCTTTCACCTGTTTTTGGCAGGAATATGTAATACATTCTGTGATCAATTCTGCAATTTCATTGGGGTTATAAATTAGCATTTATAAAGCTTGTGCAAGTGTTTTATGAATTGATGATAGATTATAGGGCAAAAGTTGGTTACTTTGTCATTTCTTGGGGATTTCCATATTGGGGATTTTGTTAGAGAAAACAAATAATCTAAGATCACCCACATTTTACACAGAGAAAGCCCTTCGCAATGAGTGAGTTGTACTTGTGAGGACACCTTTTCTGTATTTCTTTAAGACGTGGACTAACAGGAATACCTTCGATGGGAACCTTTTTCCGATGGTTCTAATTTCAACTTGAGTTATTGATGCTCGCATGTTCCACATTCTGTAGATATTCCCTTCAAGATCCTTGTATTTTGATAGCTATTATTATTATTATTATTATTATTATTATTATTATTATTATTATTAATAATAATAATAATAATAATAATAATAATAATAATAATAATAACTAATCTACATGGATGATCTCAAACTCTTTGCCAAAGACGACAATGAGTTGAAGGGCCTCCTCAATATTGTAAAATACTTCAGTGACGACATAGGTATGAATTTCGGATTAGATAAATGTGCAAAAGTTACATTCTAGAAAGGTAGAATTACAGAAGCACCCTTAATAGATTTAGATTTTGTCACAAAGATTAGGGAACTGGAACATGATGAAGCTTGTAAGTACCTAGGAATTAGCGAAGGAGATGGCATACAACACCCCCAAATGAAGGGGAAGGTAAGAAAGGAGTACTACTGGCGTGTACGACTGGTACTAAATACCGAGCTAAACTCAAAAAACAGAATATCAGCCAAAAACACCTTTGCTCTCCCTGTGGTGCAATACAGCATTAATGTCCTTAACTGGATCATAGCTGAAATTAAGCGAATGGACGCCAAAACGAGAAAGCTCCTCACTTGCTACCGCATGCATCATCCCAAACCTGATGCGGATCGCCTGTATGTGCCCAGATCCGAAGGATTAGTTCAGCTCGAACTGTCCTAGAAAACTACAACAATTGGCCTCCAAAGATACCTGGAAACTACAGAAGACTGGATGATAATATGTGTCAATGAACATGAAAGTAGTAAGCGTCTTTACTCCGTAATAAAGGAAGCCAACAAATTCAAAATGGAGTTTCAAATGGGCGCAGAAATACAATTACAACACGGTAAACCGGCTGAAGCTGCAAAATACTTAAAAAAGAAAGCAAAGACAGATGCAACCGATAAGATACAGATACAATGGCAAGATAAACCGCTTCATGGCCAATACTCTGCCCGTACCAAACCGTACCCATCAGTGGCTACGTAGTGCAGGGTTCAAAGCTGAAACTGAAGGTTTTATCCTTGCTGAACAGGGCCAATGCTTGTTAACTAGGAATTATAAAGCACATATACGAAAATACTCTGTTAGCCCAAAATGCAGATTCTGTGATAAATATCAAGAAACCATTGATCCTCTTGTATCAGGTTGCACGTTATTGGCACCCACTGAATATAAAAACCGGCATGACAGAATGGGCCAATATCTGCACTGGGAAATCTGCAACTTCTACGGGAAGGAAACTGAAAGAAACTGGTTCGAACACCACCCAGACCCGGTTACGGAGATAGGACCTGTTACAATTCTATGGTACTACACAATACACATTGACAGAACAATCAAAGCCAACCGCCCAGACATTGTTATTGAAGATCACAAACAAAAAAATGCTTCTTTATTGATATGGCAGTCCCTGCAGACTGCAATGTATCTTTGAAGATATTCGAAAAGCTGTCAAAATACAAGGACCTTGAAATAGAAATCTCAAAAATGTGGCACATGGGAACATCAACAATCCCTGTTGTAGATGGAGCCTTAGAATTGGTTAGAAAAGATTCCAGTAGACTAATTGAAGGGATCCCTGGAAGTCCATGCCTCAAAGAGATAGAAAACGTTATTCTGACAAGTACAGCCCACACTTTACGAAGGGCTTTATCTATGTAATATTTTTTTATTTTTTATTTTTGCAGTGGAAAGTGTCATGATACCATTTCTAACCTTAGGTCCCTGGGCGGGACCCTGAAAGAAATGTGTAAACGCCAGATATCAAAGAAAATAAAAACAATAATAATAATAATATTTGGAGATCCTCTCCGACTCTCGGGTGTTTTAGCCAAGCTATGATCATTATATCCCAGTTTCTACACGCAAATTAAATCACAAAATTTTCCTTGTCTGTATCGTCACTACGTTCTTCGAGGCAGGGATTATTATTATTATTATTATTATTATTATTATTATTATTATTATTATTATTATTCACTTAATTTGCCATAACTGTTTATCGTAATAGGTTCATGAATATAATCTTAAAATATTCTCAGCACTTATATTTGGAAAGCAGATTCTGACTTAATACGTCTCCGGAATTGAAAACTATATAAAATGCAAAAAGCACTAAGAAATAAGGAACACATTGGCCTTAGCTGATTTATTTTTAAATTCAATTAACCTTGCGTGTGTATATTACTAAGATGAGCCAGTTTTGAGACGTTGTGCAATAAATAGCATTGGCCATGAATTATAAACTGTTGCTTATAGACTACAGCGAGCAAGTAGAGTTAATAGAATCTAACAATTTGAAGGAAATATTTCGGTGAAGTGTGCTATGAAAAAATACAACTTCATTTCGGAATGCATTTCATAACTTAAATTGGCTTCGTCAAATCAAAACTAATATATGAGAAAAAAATTAATATATTTTTCATCTGTTTTGCTGTCAGAATGAGAGAGGAAATGTTATTAATTTTATATGTTAGGGACAGTGTCTACCATTTCAAAGAAAATATTCCACAAAAACAAATTCACTCAAGCCAAAAATAAATTCGCTCTTATCAGAAATTGGTTGGCCAAAATATAGTGATTTGAAAGATAACGAAAATCATTGAGTGTATTTACTAGTTAAGGCGAGTTTAGAACAAAGTTACAATTGCAGAGGGTTTCAAATTCACTGCAGTATCGAGACAGACCGGTTAAAGTTCGTAAACATTTGAAATTATTTAAGGATGTTCCTTTTATGTGACAGATTTGATCTCGCTACATCAAGAATGGTCTCAAGCTTACACAACGAACAGCACAGCTCTAAAGTATCCATATAGAAAATTGTATGACATCCGATACTGCGTTCGTCTGTTCGTCTGTCACAATCTCTAAAATCGCCGTACATTGAGCGATCGACACCAGATTTGGAGAAGATGTGCAAACAGTTAAGGGGTTACAGAGTACACTAAGTACAACATTATTTTTTTTGTACATTTGACTTTACATAAGCAGCCTAAACAAGCTGAAATTAGCAGTTTTCGAGCGAAAACAATTCGATTTTATTACTTTTAGGGGTTTTTCGTAACTTTGGAAACAGCATTTATTTAACAAGAATCTAATTTCTAGTTTTACCTGCGTTTGCGAGGACTATAGACAATTCACAAGGCCAAAACGCTTGAAAATGTTCGAATTTTATCCAGAAATACATATTTTGCATTGTCAAGAGTAAGAAATCCTAAGAAATTATTCTTCATTGTTAAAAATGAAAAAAGAAAAAAAATATTTTCATAAAAATATTATTTACCATGAAGTGCTCTTGAAATAAATTAAAGAAATTATTAAACCACAAAGTAAGGTTTTTGTCAAAGTTTTTACCGAAACAAATCAGCTTATTCAAATTTCATTAATTGGTTTGCGAAATTGAACAAAAAGTAGATTTTGTAAATCTCGACAAAAATTTCAACAATAATTTCAACAACACTAAATATTGTGATGATTTCAACACGCGTCGGCGTATTTAAAAAAAAAATTCTAGTTATTAAAAACTCGAAATAAAATGAACCTACTTAAACTGACAGGTCCATGCCTAAAAACAAAAATTAGGGAAAATTTGTAAGGGGATAGCTTTTGTATATAAACATTGACAATAACTTGCTTTACCCACATAATTCATCAAAATAAAAGAAAATATGTTGATTTTTCTCTATTTTAGGAAGAGGGTTTTGTTCAAATTGTTAAATCGATCATTGGGTTCTTAAAGTCTCATCTTCATCTTGTTTATGGAATGCGGCCGGATGGCATTACATCTTCCCTTTTAAAATGGGTAAGTCGTTGATTTGGTATGCGACCTGTGCGGATACATTTTCGGCCGGTAATGTGATCAGGTCCGCGGTTGAACCGGAGTCTGTCGCCCGAGACACAGAGATGAAATAAATAGTTAAATATTCTTCTCTTCCTGATAGATTTTTTTTACTCCTGTGGCAGTGGAGACATCAGGGGTTATTGGCCCTGGTTCGATGGCGTTCCTTCGGAGGATTATCGCGATTGCGTCTCGATTAAGGAACGAGCCTCGCGAAACGGAGTGACTCTTGCAGCGTGTCTCACTGGCGATAGTACGAGGTAATACTTTCTCCATCATTGCGGCTGGCAGAGGATAGAAAAATTGTTTATAGTTACGTTGTTCTGGAATTGTCATCAATGGTCGACTGAACTTGCTTTGTTTCAATGACTTTTGTTTTGGTATTATTAGTTACATTGTTCAATAAATGATTTCTTTTTTGTACAAATGTGAATTTCGAAAATCTCCTTACGTCATTGATAACTGCGTACTAATGATGTCATTTTCCCCTAATACGCAATAGACGTAAGCACACTGTAAAGCATCGTATTTTCAAATCCAAATTCCCTACAGATAAATCTAATAATTCAAGTATCGATTTGGCACTGTATTTATATTAAAAATTCTACCCACCACCTAATGTAGTATAAATCAATATCTATTTTATCCTGACAAAGCCGCAGCTTCAGGAATGTCCAAGGTACACTATTCTACAAAAGCCTTTCCATAAGAAAACGTTTTTTATATTGTTAAAGATAGGATCAGTCAATATAAGTATTGCCAACAAAATTTAAAATTCATAGCATATAACTTGTCAAAATATTTCACTTTCGAATTATGAGAATCAGTAAAAAATTAAACCGGACAAATGTAAATATTTAGAAAAATCAACATGAGTTAATCATGCTTATGTCTAGTTGGAAACTTTATTAACGATAGTTCGTGACAAATCGAATATGAATGTTTTAGGTATTAAATAAATAAAAAAAGATCTTCGAGACTGAAAATAACTAATTACATATAAAGTTTACTCTGACAAAACATCATATCCATCCATATATTTTATTACGTTCTTCTGAATCTGTGTTTGACTTACAAGCAAATAACTTTTATTTTGTTTGAATTTCAAAATTGGTATTCCTAATGAAATGAACCACAGGCAAGTTATAAACTTAAATTACTGTGCTATTTCTATAGATACGGATAAACATCAATTCATATTTTTATGGAGAATTCCTGTCAGTATGACTCTAAACATCACGATACTGGTCATGATGAGCTTCTTTCTAAAATTGACTTGTCATTTTGATTTTTACTCAAGGTTACTTTACCACTGTTTGCTATATTTTGAGAGTATAGTCAATTGTTTTCACAATAAATACAGGTGACACCCTGCAAAAAATGTTTACCTCTTTCATAATTGTATTAATTTACTATGAATAGAAAACGATTATGGAAACTGTTTATAGAAGTTTATGTAATATCATTTTTTGAAACATAACCCATCAATTTATAAAGATAAGAGAAAAGTAATTGTTTTACACATATTAAGATTAAAGAGAAAGTGATCATTTCTTACATGCAACTTACCGTTTGTATTTTTTTACCCACGCAAATGTATGGAATTTATTTTAGAAATATTGTTGCAAAATATAATCCTTATATTTGCTTTCATAACGTACATAAGAGAACGAAACGCGTTGGTAAAGAAAAGTTTTACTTTACTTTTCTCTTCATCAATATATGTATATATATATATATATATGTATATATATATATATATATATATATATATATATATATATATATATATATATTACGCGAATCATTCATACGAAAAGCAGATAATGAAGTTAATGATATAAATGGCAATATATTAACTTAATTATCTGCTTTTCGTATGAATGATTCGCGTAATATAAATTGAAACTGCACCACATAATTGATATATACATATATATATATATTCCAATTTGTCATAATATTTCTTTAAATACTGTTTGTTGATATATAAAATAATTATACAAAATTATACACATATATATATATATATATATATATATATATATATATATATATATATATATATATATATGTATATATATATATATATATATATATATATATATATATATATATATATATTAAGGTAGTGAATTGTTTGGTAATCAGTTTCTTTATTCCAGGTTTTCAGATAAGACGCTTAGCCAAATTGACAAAATTTGTCGTAAGAATTACTGAACAAATTTGTGTTAATTATCTAGAAAGAGAACAGGTTAACATCGTTTTTTGTGTAGGCCTGTTTGTTTTCCCAAATTACCAATGTTGAGAGGAAAAAGATCATTCAAACATTCAGTAACGGGACCAACGTTCATACTCTGGTTTCATCATCTAAGTCCATTCAAAACCATCAAAAGAACAGTGAATAAATTTAAAAAATTGTTAACCGTAGAGAGCGAAAAGTGGAACAGGAGGTAACAACAGGAAGAGGGATCGTCATTACAACTTATAGCTAAAGAGACGTTTGGCACGTGATAGAGGAATTTCAGCTTTGACAGTCCAAAGAGCAGCGAAAAATGACATGAACAATTTCATCACTATTCTTCTGTTAAGCTTGGAGAGTAACTATACATTCTTATCGTCAAAAGTAGAGTCCAATAGTGTTATAAAAAAGGAGAATTGCAGTAAAATATATTTAATCATTTCTAAAATGCGACAGTTCAAAGCTTAATCTAATAAACGGACAGTTTTGGTTTCACACGATTTGGACAATTCTGCTGTTACTGCCGGCACATATATATATATATATATATATATATATATATATATATATATATATATATAATTATCACAGACAGAGTGTTTCGTTATTTCACAGCTCATCAGTGTGATAGACATCCAGTTGCCTCAAGCTGGTATCATTTAAGCTATTAGCGGTCGGCAGAGATGAAGGTGAATCTAGAGGTATTTATTATAAACACGCCAGTGAGCGGAGAAGTCGATTCGTCTTAACGAAGAGTCTTGCATCAGTAAGAAATTGATTAAAAATTCACTTTTCTCCCCGAAGAGCTCAACCGAAATATTTTTTCTGGATCATATATAATTTATATATATATATTTATATTTATATATATATATATATATATATATAGTCATCCACAGACAGATTGTTTCATCATTGTGGTAAGATTTTCTCCAGCCTGGATCGAAACCCGACTTATTTCAGGTAGGCATGAAGGTGAATTTAGACGTATTTATGTTTAGACAAACACGCCAGTGATCGGAGAACACTATTCGTCTTAACGAAGAGCCATATATATATATATATATATATATATATATATATATATATATATATATATATATATATATATATATATATAATTAAATATGATTTAATGTCATGGGTTATGTGACATTGTAATGTCATTATTATACTTGTGCAATTAAATTTAATATATAACTACAAACTAATTGCTAAATTTATGGTGTCGTTGAAAAGTTCTTTTGCTGAAAAATTCCGCTCTGATCAAAATACTTTCTTTCATTTAACTATAACCATTCGATGTTTTAACATTTGCTTTTGCATTTTTCTATTTTTCTATTTTTGATAACTTTTATTTTTTCTATTTTTCATATTTTCTATTTTTCTTTTTTTTTTCTATTTTTCGTATTTTTCTATTTATCTTTTGTCTTGTATAATCTATTTTTCCGAATTTTTCTATTTTTTCTATTTTACGTATTTTTTCTATTTTTCGTATTTTTCGATTTTTCGATTTTTTCGTATTTTTTCTATTTTTCGAATTTTCGTACTTTTCTATTTTTCGTATGTTTCTATTTTTCTTTTTTTCCTATTTTTCGTATTTTTCGATTTTTCATATTTTTCTATTTTTTTTCTTTTCTATGATTCGTATTTTTGTATTTTTTGTATTTTTTTTAATTTTCTAGAAAGTTTCGGGAATTTATCAGTTTTTTGTCAATGTAGCGTTACAATGCCAATTATTTGCAACTTTACTTTGTAACGTTGTCAGCTATTTGTGGCAAATATAAAAAACAATTTTGCAAATATTTAAATATTGTTTCAATGTCTTGCTTGCTGATTATCTATGCTGGCTTAAAACTAAGGTTTTATGAGGATCTGCCTTGATTTTGCAGATCTTGCGAGGACCGAATATCATCCATGTGATAGACATCCAGTTGCCTCAAGCTGGTATCAGTCCGAGATTTTACCATTAAGCTATTAGCGGTCGGCAGGGATGAAGGTGAATTTAGAGGTATTTATTTTTAGACAAACACGCCAGTGAGCGGAGAACTCGATTCGTCTTAACGAAGAGTCTTGCATCAGCAAGAAATTGATTAAAAATTCACTTTTCTCCCCGAAGAGCTCAACCGAAATATTTTTTCTGGAGCATATATATATATATATATATATATATATATATATATATATATATATATATATATATATATATATATATAGATAGATAGATAGATAGATAGATATTTATATATATAGGCAACTAGATGTCTATCACATGGATGATATTCGTTTATGTTTTTATCAGAAAGCCTTCAGGAGAATATGGAAACCTAAAGGATATTCGGTTTATAGCGGCGATTTCTTTCGCTCAGGGGTATATTGTGGAAGAGAAAGTTTCCTGTTCGATTTAATTTCCATATGACTTCCAAACCAGCAGATTGTTACCTGGGTGTAGTTAAATCAACAAGCTTCTTTTTACGGAATACTGTATATTTTCACTGGTGACTCCGCTACTCCATCAGCCTATAACAAGTTTATTGGAAAATAATTGCTTTTCACCGACGCCATATTAACTGCCCATTACAGGGAAGTGTACTGCTGTATAGATTCAGCTGCGGTAAACTCGAGGACTTTACTGGTTGTGATGAAGTCACTCCAGTGCACATTGAAAATAGACGTTGATGGAAAGATTCCAAAGTGCCGTATATGGAGGTTGCGTATGACAAATGATCGATAAATAAGGCCAGACAGCATGGTGGTTTGGTAAGTTGCGTATGTTGTTGCGTGTTAGATGCAATCGTATTTTGCCGATTGTTATCTTAAGTCATTTAAATGGATGCATCCCTTTCTTCTAAAACCACTTTTGTTCTACGGATAAGCTCATAAGAGATGGCTTCATATACTTAGCACTAACTTCTATAACGAGCGAACGTCAGTAGATATTTGGTATTTAATTTCTCTTGAACCGGGTTAATTGGCTTTATTTTGTCGTTTGTAACTAACGTTCCAGAGTGTATTTTAAATTAATAATTACATATATTTACTAGACTTAGCTTAGTCTAGTATGGGTCGTAGTAGTGACGCATCCAGTGGCTATCAAACTCACTCCTGTAGTAATTGCTAAGTTGTGTGACATCCAATTACCCGTATTTAATAATGTGAGCCTCGCTTGGAAAAAATAAGAAAAGTAAGGGTAGTGAAATGTTACGTGATATCAATCTTCCTATATGGCACTGAATGCTGGGCAAATGATGAAGAAGAGACGTAAAGCAACAGAAGGTTCTACAGAAGGATGCTGACGATAACATGCATCGAACATGTGAGCAGCGACGAAGTTTTAGAGAAAAATGGAAACAAAATGGAAACTTATACTTCAGGTCAGGAAGAGATAGTTGAGATTTCTTGGGCACATAATGATGAAAGAGAGCTTGTAAAATCTAGTATTCACATGACAGATTAACAACAACAGGGACAGAACGCATAACATATTTGATGAGATTAATTAATGGATAACGGAAAATTGTTTAGGAGAAATAACGAAAAGATAAAATTTATTAAGAGCTATAAAGGAAATTGTGGAGAGCCACGATAGCCTAATCCTGAAGGGTTATGGAACATAAAGAATAATAAAAAACTGAGTCAGAAAGAAGTTGGTGGTGTATACAAGTGGAATTTAAAGACATCATTTACAGCAATGTACATATATTATTTAGTCACATTTTTACATTACTTTTAACCGTCTCTGGGGCAGCGTCATGATTCTATCCTCCAAGGATTTCTGGGAGATTCACCAGTCTACGCTGGTTTTGTAGATTTCCAGAGAATTTTTAATTTATTCGCATTAAGTCAATTTTGTAGTGTTCGAAATCATTCGTAATCCGCAGGTTCAAGGTCTAACTGGGTTTGCAAAGGTACCTGAGGTTTGACATTGTCATGAGGGAGCAGCGCGTCATTTTCATTGGCCAATTGGGTAAGTGTTATAGGATCTTACCTGTAATGATACAATGAACTCTTCCTGACACTATAAAGACTGCGCCTCTCAAGAGAGACGATAGAACGAAGTGGAACGTGTCGAGACAAAAGTAGTTCACTCTAAACCAGACTGACAATCATACTAACACCTTCAACTTCTTGTATTATTATTCTGTTGTAATATATCTTTGTTATTCCTACTCTTGTGTTCGTGTTGCTCTTCCTTGGTCCTAACCTTGGACCATAACCGTGGTGCGAGGATATTGGACCATAACAGTAAGATCTTCATTGATGTATGCTTTTAATCTGTTTAAATAGGCGGATTCACTGCATTCTAAGTCAAATATTTCAGAAGATACTTATAATACACATTACCTCGCCATTCCCATATACAGCATCAACTTCTTTACAGTTGCTAACAGGGACTCATTTCTTTCTCAGAATATTTTTCACTTTACATCTTTGTAAACAATCCACGCTTCATTTCCTGAGAGAGTTCCTTTCAGAAATTGTATAGTTTTTTTTTTTAAAGTTTCGGTAGAGAATTGTTTAGGCTATTAAAAGAGCGTCTCCTATGATGTCTTTCTTGCCAGAGAATATTTTAGCTGATTACCTAAGTTTCTTGAGATGCCTCCGCTCGTACTCGCAAATTACTACCTTCTAGCCATCGTTCATCCAATTTCATGGTGCCTTTATACCGAGGTGAATGTTTTAAGAAGCAGTTCTTCATACAGAGGCCCTATAGATATACACCTTTCGCTCGACAACTATCTTCCCATAGCTATTAAATAATTTTTTTTTCAATGTGGGTGAAAAGAGTGTTAATTAAATACAATTTCTGCTTCCTGTTTACCCGCACCGATGTCACTATTGCTTTCGATGCAGTTACGGAAAATTGCGCAAGGAGACATTAAATATATTGGGTATTTTTTGCTTCGTTTTTACACACGGCGTGTGTGATATTTATTGACGTTGGTTCTTCTATGATCAAATTTTATATTACATTGTTGAAAGATGTGTGTGTATTAACAGATGACAGCATACTCATTTTGATCTTTGATTTCAAATGAGTTGCTGTTGTGTTTGATGTGAAATGTTAGTTTAAATTTATCTATACGTCTTGTTTTCGAATGCTGCATTCAAATTTCATCTCAGGTTCCTGGGTAAGACGACGAACTACATTCGCGTCCTGGGTAAGAGGATAAACTACATCCATCAGCAATGCTTCTGATCAGGAGGTTTTGAGGAGCGTGGACCACCTATGATTTGCTGGTGTTCCCAGGTCCACCCTGACCCGGGGTGGTAACACCTGTTAGGGCTCCAGTTATGGGCAAATAATTAAACCCAAACTGGAGTCAAAACACTATGAAAGTATAAAAATAGGTTTTAATAATATCAATGCACTTTTGTAAAAATATTATCAGCAATGAAGTTTTGAAAAAAAAATACCAGCAATATATTTTTGAATAAAAAACATTACCAGGGCTACATTATGGAGGAAAAAAATATTACCAGCAATACATTTTTGAATAAAAGCATTACCAACATTACATTTTTGAAGATAAAAAGTTAACAACAATACATTTTTGAAGAAAAATAACATTACAATACATTTTTGACAAAAAAATATTACCAGCAATACTTTTATGGTTAAAATATTGCCAGCAATACTTTTTGGTTAAAATATTGCCATCAATAAAACCCTTGTGGGCATTTAATAATTGCGGTTCATATGCTGTAAAACAAACCAATCAGTTTAAATGGAATTTAATAACTACTTTATTTTTAGAAATTCTCACATCCATTATTTTAATCATTCCAATTTTCTCTCTGACGACGTGGGCTCTTTTCAAATATAGTAGTTTCACGTTCAACAAAAACATTACTTTAGTATTCAGAACACTGATGTTATATGCAAGTGACGAAAGGATAAGTTTCACATCATGTGCTTGTCGCCTCTGATTGTCCAAATATTTACATATAACGCTGCAAACCAATATATTTCCATTTCTTTTTTAATCATTTCAACCTAAGCCAGGCGAAAAGTCACTAAGGTGTTACTAAGTGTGAAAGAACATGAGAAAAAAAGACAGTATAAGGAGAGAGAATTATATCCGAACAGGATTAACTTTGCATTTAAATTTCTGAAGACCAAATTGACTGGGAAGCAAGAAGCGAGTTCCACAAGAGAGAATTTCAGAGAAGATATTAGCATAGCACTCACGATTAGATCTAGACATTCCAACTGTTAATGGTGCGACCTTTACGCCACTCTAGTACTGCGGGGAAATTCATACAGTTTAGATGCTGAACAGGAAAGTTCATCAGAACAATTATCATGAATGTATTTATAGAAAATACAGAGATAAACTATGTAAAGGTGGTGGACACGTGACTAGAAACATTGCAGATTCTTCTTTAGATTTTATCAAGAATCTCTAGATATAGAGCAGGAGTAGCAGACCAGATGTTGCAGCAATATTCAAATCATAGACGAATGATAGACTTGTCAATACGCAAGATAGTTTCTGGCAAGAGATATTGTCTAACTCGAGAGCGTGAACTAACTTTCTAAGTAGTAGATCTAGCAAGTGATTCAATATAAACTTTCCACTTCATGTCAACGTTAGCCCGCGAAGGCGCAATGTGTCACTCTCGTGGGCATGAGCAAAAAGGGGTTCTCTAACATGATTAAAATTCCAAAATAAGAATTAAAATCTACTTAAAGAATATGCATTCAGACAGCCTTTTCAATTTCCTCGATTATAACCAGATTCTAGATCCTGTCACGTTCAAAATGTTTGTTACACTGGAAATTTCCACATTTATTAAGCCTAGTCGTGAACAAGTCAAGCACATGGAGAGTAACGGTAGAAAGAGTGTGCCGTGCAAGCCTATCACGCGGGGGAAAAACTTACGTGCTTGAATATCATTATTCGAAATAGGAGATATTTTCCGAGGACTGAACACCGAACAATGACGTTGGCGGATATTACACTACATCTTTATATACAATACAAATTGTATATATATGTATATATATATATATATATATATATATATATATATATATATATATATATATATATATATATATATATATATATTACGCGAATATATATATATATATATATATAATATTTTTTATGTCTTTATCTTTGTTAAAACACGGTAATATTTTATGTACACATTTGACTATATAATTAACCGGCACCCAGTTTTACTCTCTTCATATCTATGTATTCCTTATTTTCTCTGCTCCTATATTCGCAAAAAACTCTTCACAGACTCATATTGTTTTATATTTGTAAAGAGAACATCTCACAGACGGCAGTAGATTTTATTACACTTTGTCTTGATAAAAAAAAAAAAATTCTGATAAAAAAAGAAAACAAACAAATTATTAATATTTTAGGAATAGTAGACTAAGAGATGTGTCAGAAATATTCTACCATTATTTTTAAAATATGTAAAAAAATCCTAACAGGTTGGTAAATCTTGGAGCTTGAAAGAATAAACCTGAAGTGAAAATATATGTGTTTTGATTGAAAACTATATTTATATGACCGTAATAAAATAATATCACCGAAAACAACATCAGCAAGAACGAATAAGTAAATATATATATTGGGAAAGTTAAAAAATACGTTTAGTTTATAAAGTGAAAATAAAATATTTTTTTTCTATATTTAATTTTCGATATTAACTTTATTGAACGGCCTCTTATCTACCGTTGTATCTTCAGACATATTTGAAATAAGTTCATCATTCTATCTTCTCCTGTGTCTTCTTTAGCGTTCCAAATAAATGAAGCGTTTATTTTCATTAAGAGAATTTTAAAGTAAAATGAACAGGTGAAATAAATTTTGAATTTCGCTACTTCAGACTTCTGGAGCGATATTTTTCTTAACAAACTGCTCGAATGTGTTTAGACACCAGACAAATATCAGTATAAAATATAACAACGCTGGTCACTACAATCTTCTTAATCATTTCACCATTAACAAGTCAATAAATTGCAAGGGGTTACTGAGTGTAAGGGAATATGAGAATGAAAAATCCATTAAGGGGAGGGAGGGAGAGAGAGCAATAAAAGAGAAGACATTTAGAAGTTAGAAGATAACGATTGACACTGCATTTAAATGTTTGAAGATCACAGTTTATTTGGAAGAACTGTAGAATAATTCACTACTTTTAGCTCAATCTGGTAACTCTGTGTCAGAATAGATGCTAAGCCTAAGATGAGTTATCAAGAGAATACAGTAGACGAATTAAAATTTTCTAACTAACCTGGCGTGAATTAACGCTTAAATATTACGATTACTTGCTGCAGTTAAACATTAGTTAAGTAAAGACAGAATGTATGGTTGTCTGCAAGAGGAACGTGACAGGAAGTAAAGTGAGAATTGAATATGTCAAAATCGAGCAAGTACTAAAATTCAAATACCTGGATAGTGTTTCACCAGAGGGCGGAAAATTTGACATTGGAAAGACAGTCGAAGGTGCATTGCGAAGATGCATTATAAGAACTAAACTAAGCATTAAGAAACAGAGAAATTCCGTTAGAAACAATTAAAGATTGCGGAACTGTTATATAATATCAGACTTCTATATGACAGCGAATGCTTGAAATCTCCACACAGATGAAAAGAATTTATGCAACTGCAATATCGCTGTGCAGAAGAATTCTGAGAATACTATGGATGGAATACGTAGGTAACGAGGATGTTTTATGGAAAATGTAAACGAAAGAGCCATATATTTAGAATCTGAAACAAGTAGATTGAATTTTTAGGACAGATATTAGAGAAAGAAGACTCGCAAAATTTGACACACGTGTGGCATATTTAAGATAAGTTGGACTGGTGGAAACAGAAAGTAACATACTTACAAGCTCATGTAAACTGATACAGAACAGAGAGGTAGAGATATGGAAAAGTGCTTACTAAGCGCTGTAAGAGGTAAGAAATTGTGGGTTCGGGACGCCAGCTTGCATCGGCCTTCCGACTTCTTGTACGGAGAACGTCTTGACCGACTACACTCCGGGGGTTGGATCGTGCTCAGCCTGGTCCCATCCCTTAATCATTACCGTCATGGTGACCATACAAGGAGACGGAGCCTCCGACGCCATTGCATTCAGGTTTTTCCACTATGGCACTCTGTATAGACACTATATATACATTACGTGTTTTAAAAGATCAAACTAACGGTTTTTAAGTACACAAAACGTTAGGTAAACAAAGTACTAGAAAGCATTCCGAAGAGTACGATGCCGGAAAGAAGAGTTGATTGAAGCACCGCTTGCATTCTCAGAAACACGCCTATCGTAGACCGATCACTTCCAATACCAGCATCAAAGACATGAGTGTTAAACTGCTATGGAAGTTAAACCCTCCTATATGGAACTGAATGCGGTAGACTTCATCAGAAAGTGGAGAGTTGGCGCAACAGAAAAGGGAACCTACAGAAGGACGGTGAGAATGCAAAGGACAAAACAATATCAATTCAGAAAGAGAGAGTATAGATTTATAAGATATATTACGAGGAAAGTTGGCTTGGAGAAGCTGAGGAAAACTTTATATAACCTACCTAATCATCAACAGTAAATGGATAGGAGAATGGGTCGGTAAATGGGCAATATTTATTAAAGCTAAAACGGATATGAAATTGGGAAGAACTATCGACGCTCACGTTTTGAAAGGACACAGCACATAAAAACGAGCCAACAATGATTCATTTCTCTTGGCCAACTATATACTCCTGTTGCAATATATTCTCTCTTCATGTCTTTTAATTTATTTGCATATTTATTTATTTTTTTTGGAAGCTGCACACCAAAGTGAATAACATAACGAAAATTGTTCAAATGTTTTTTGAGTGGTTGATTTGGATATTCTGAGTTAGAAGACTTTCTTCTGCGTTATGCACGTATATCGATACGGTCGATCAAACCCAAGACAATCTCTCTAAACTTCACAAAACGTTTTGTTTGTATTAAGGCATGTTTCTTTATCATAATTAATTGTATGTAGCATAATATTACGGAAATGTTGAACATTTTTATGTTTCCTCGGTGATTGAATCGATAAACAAAAACCTACCAATTTTCAAAAGACAAGACATGCATGATAGCAAAACTGACAAAATACAAGTAAAAACCCTTATTTGAAGTAAGTTATTTAAAAGTTAACCGTATTAATGCCATTTAATTAGAAAAAAACGAGCATTTAGACTAAGCGTAAAATTAATTATTATATTTCCCAGTTTTGAGGAAGTTTTGAATTGAAGGTTGCACTCCAAATTTATCTTGCAAATTCTTCAACAAAAATATACAGAAAATTGATTAAGCTGATGAAAAAATAACTTTCGATATTTAGGGCTAAGTGTATATTGGTAATATGTATTTCTAGAAAAATGCATCTTTGTCTCTGGAAAATACGATGAATAGAAAGACATCTAAAGAGTAAACAGACTATAAAGAAAAGGAAGAAATATTTTGTTTCAAGGGCAAAACAGTTAGAGTTATGCTTTAAACATGATGCTAAGTGATGCGTTTTACGATTGTTTCGTTTTTAATCAATACTAAATTTGACAGGCATCCAATTATGGTAAAAACGAGGTTTGCCTTTTTATTTAAATCCCGGGGATATTGCAAGGATCAGGTTTAATTTCACACAGAACTTAACAATTACCTCGAACCGGCTGAATAAGTATCAGGCCAAAAGTTCTGTTTTATGTGTCCATAAATAAGATGACAGTTTGTTTCGCTATTGTGCCGAAAACAATCCCGATTTAAAAATCTAATAACTATAAGGCCTTCGCTGCATTTTGAATAATTTTCTGAGTCATAAACATATAAAATTTTCACTAGTGAAAAGACTTAGAAACACGCCTACACGTTAAACAACCATTAAAACACACACAAAACATTTACAATTGTGTAAACAGAAAGTAAGTTCGATTCCATAGGCACACAAACAGAACAAGAAGCATAGGCTTTCGGTCGTTGTCTCATGGTGTAATGAACAGTAATCTAATTTTGTTGACAATTATTATTGTATTCGATTCTCAATGGATTCCCTATACTTATGGTCTTGTCGCGAAATATTTGTAGAAAAGGTACAAACGTTGGAAAGTTGTATGGATTTGCATGTATCTAAATACAGTAGTTTCATAGTGAAAGACCCAGAGATGAGCAAGCATCGGCGCTTTTGAAAAGCAGTGATGCATGAAATAAGTAACGAAAGCCTCATTTTTTGTCTTACTTCTGTTGAGGGATGCGTTGAATTATTGTTTAAATCTTTTCAGCTTTGAGTTTTTGATAAAAACGACAACGAAAACTTTTAGTTCATGAAACAACTGATAAATAATGAAACACACAATCGAGATATACTTTTAAATATAAGGTTCCAATAATTACTAAACATGTCCAAAACAGTACGTTTTAGAAACATAAGCTGTGAAACAGCTTGATCAAAGACCCCAGCTGAAATCTTGGACACGTCGTCATTGACGACAACCGGAGATTACTTTATATATATATATATATATATATATATATATATATATATATATATATATATATATATATATATATATATATATATATGGTATAAAATGACAATTGGAAAAATCTTAGATCTTGCCGACGCGTTTCGTCTTCCGACTTTTTCAAGGCAAAAATGAAATCGAAATATCTCTGTTGTTATAGTTACATTAAAATCCAAATTTAAAAACACAGACGCTTCTGTCCAAGCCTTTTTTTCTGGTTAATGTAAATTACATTTATAGTAAGAGATTTTTTTCCATGTCGACAATATTGATCTGGGAATTTAACTATATATATATATATATATATATATATATATATATATATATATATATATATATATATATATATATATATATATATATATATATATATTCATGCGTGCGTGTGTGTGTGTGTGTGTGTGTGTGTGTGTGCCTCAAAAATTATTTTACAAACATTGCAGCGCGCTCATCACCCCAAAACAAAGATAAAGTCTACCAGACAATGCCCTACAATTCCAACACACACATTAATCTTAAACTGATGATGGTGCCCAGTCTGTATTGTACCCTAGCGATTCCAAACTGCCGAAAAATATTGGTTGTATAAATCTGTTATTCAATCTCTTTCAAATGTTGCCTTATCCGTAAACAAGACTGAGACAAACAACGCACCGGCAGTTTCTGCACTAAACTATTGGCAAATTTCTCCCGTGGTGAGTGATCAGAGGGCGAAAGACCCTCCACACGTTGCAAATGATAGGGATAAAGGAGCTGCTTTTGAAGTACACTCCATTGAGATGTACGATATGCTAGAGCCACTTGAGGGGTGTTGATATATTTATAAGGACTATTGTCCTTGTTTTGACATGAGGAAGCTCTCAAATTTTGTAAAAGTATTTTTGTTACACCCTATATATATATATATATATATATATATATATATATATATATACATGTGTGTGTTTGTATGAATGTATGTATATTGTGTAATACTTCTTTTATTACATTTCTCTATCCTCAGATCGTAGTTCAATTAAACAGACAAGGAAACCTACCAAAAACGGTCCGTGTCGTACTTGTGGTAAATACGACCATAATAGTATCATCAACACGTATAAAAGTGCTAAATAATGGAAGCATTAATGACAAAAAAGAAAAAAAATCAACACTCAATAATATCAAAGGTGATCACGGTCACAACATTATAACCATGTTTGGAAAATAAAAATAACATTCCCATCACTAGATACAGACATGTAAAAATTTACTTGAAAACAAATCGTTGATAATGTCTGACAAAATAGCAGTAAGAGGTCGGATATATAGAACATTTCGAAAGGTTTTGCATAGTTTATGTTCGGCAAAGAACACACTTGTACGAAAGCAAGAAAAATTGAATAAAATGCTTAATCTCATTACATTGTCAGTCCTCTTTAATGAAAGTCGTCTTTATATATATACATACATACATATATATATATATATATATATATATATATATATATATATATGTCTGTGTGTGTATATGTGTATGTGTGTGTGTTTGTCTGTGTGTGCGTGCGTGTAAACTGAGAAATACCATATTATGTATAACTATATGGTAATATATTAGGTTAAAATATTCCTCCCATTTTTGGATCATGATATTGCAGTCTAGGAAAGGAGCGAAGATCATAAAAAATACAAAAATAGACAGAGAAGTGAACGAACACAATCTATAAAAATACTAAAATACGTTTCATTTGTAAATTTGAACACAAGTGGAAAAGATGCCAAAACAGACAGAAATTCTATCTTTGCTTTGCGTAATTTAGACGCCTCACTACATACAATATCAGTGTATAAAGATAACGCCTTACATATACATAAATATAGATGGAGAGGCATTACACACAGACATACACATCACACGCACGTGTGTGTGTGGGTTTGTGTACGTCTGTATGTCTGCGTCTGTGCGTGTATAGAAATTTACAAAATAATGATATTCGATCACGCAGCCCTGAGGTACTGTCTACAAAAGTTTATATCTGGGACCGGAACTACACTATATGCCCACCGGCCTATAGGTACTCCTACATACATAAATGTCATTAAAAGCAGATACAATGTTTCAGTAATATAATTTATGTGATCCGATGTATAAGTTGTAGGGATCTCTAAATAGATATTAATTGGTGTATCAGTCGTAGTAGTAAGCTAATTTTGTTCGTTATATATATACATATAGGAGGGTCGTTTGGGGACCTTGTGGCATTCGTTGCACCAGGTCCCTGTATTCGTCCCCCCAAAAAGTGTGGATGGCCCTGCACAAAGCCTTCACCACTATAATCAAATCTGGTGTGGCTGTCCGGCTTTCAGTTTCTGGGAATTGATCTGTCTGGCCCTCATACGTCGAGTTCGACGGGAGAAGTAATATATATATATATATATATATATATATATATATATATATATATATATATATATATATATAAGTAGGTAATGATCCCATTTATACAACAAAAAGTGGACGTTTATGTATCTCCATAGCTTCCAGTTTCAGTTTCTCCTATATATATTTGTAATGCATGAACTTTTGTAATACTTGTTACCCAAATTATTTGCTCAACGTTTTCAAATGGGTTTCTCGAAACTTTTGCAGGTCTATCATGCACAAGCTTAGTATTGTCTTGCGGACCCACGCTGGAAGGCTGTGGTACAAGATCGGTTTAACGTGGAGAACCCGTGTACGTACCCCCGGGTCAGGTTCAAAAATAGCCCAGCGCCAGCAACCGTCGTTTAGGCTGGCGTCGCTATCATTACTGATACCTGCATTTAGTGGAATGATGGAGGTACTGTTTCCTGAGAAGGAGCACCTCTCAGTAATATTTTCTGTTGCGCTCTGAGACACAATTCTAAGATAAAACGTTGTTTATCCACTGGAGAGCATATACTACACTTTGATCCCAGCCTAAAGGCTAAGGGTTAAAGATGTATATTTTGTGGCAATATCTATTCGGTCACTGAATGCCAAATAATTCTTGATTATATATGTATGTATAGCTGGCCACTCGTATTCGATGATACCCGTCTACTAGGGCGGTTAACCAATCCTTATTGCAGGCGCTTCCTCAGACGCATATGTGTTTATTCAACACCCACTGAGCCCACCTGTGGTTCATACTGCAACTCTGTTGGGCAGACTTTTTTTTTCTGGGAAATAAATTTTATCTCGCGTGATCAACAATTTGAACAAGACCAGCACGCTCCAGCCTCGGTCACGATGACTTGTGACTTCAGCTATCGACGGCCCCCAAGGGTTCCGTCTATCCACTTTCACACGTAAGGCTTAAGTCAACTCGCGGTATAGTTTTCAGGCACTTTCCCTACAGTCCGATAACATCAGGAAGTTTCCTTCTTGACAAATGGACCATGGTGAGATTCGAAACCGAGTCTCATGGTCAGAATACGAACGTTCTAACCACTCAGCCACATACATTTCTTTGTTATGGAACGCTTTATATCACAATTATCATTATATTTCATATAAACTGAATGATAATATAAATTATTTTCAGAATTTTAGCTCTGTAAAACAATGGTCGTCAGTTCAAGCTGAAACTGGTCAATTTCTAAATCATACATGTACATTTCAATACTAAACAATTCTTGGTTTATGTTTATTGTAATTAACTGTTAATTTTGTATAATACTAGACATGCAATGAATGCACTATAACTTTTTTAATTTTCAATTCTTGTGGTGATTTTACGCTTTATATTTAGGTATTTAAGGTAAACCATTGATAATGTATTCTTCGCATCGAACAAATGATTTCGAAAAGAGTGGAATAACCTGAAACTCATCTTAATAAAAAATATTGTAAAATTATTGATCATTTGTATGGGGTTTAATGAAAATGAGCGCAATGTGCTATTTCAAAGAATGTTTACTGGTAAATGTGGAAACAAAGCGTTTAAAAAACAAAAAAAATTCAAAGACATAATGAAATTTACCATTCCTTTCAATAAAATTCTAAGCGTTAACTTTACTTTCAAGGTTTGGCTTCAAATCCTCTTGCTGAAGCTCTTAACGCAAAAACTTATCGGGATTGATTGAAATGTTTCTGGGGAAAAATATCTAAAAGAAAGATATAGTCAAGAAGATAAAGATGAAGAAGCTAAAAAACCAAAGCAGAGATTAAATTTTCTTACGGGATTGGCTTTCAATGCAAAACAATTTAATATTTAATGCTAAATAAATATTTTATGCAGTGAAGAAATTAGGAAGATAAGATATTCGTCGTGATTATTTTGAATTTGCAAAAATGGCGGAGATATGAGACATACTTATGGTGTCGTATGACTTCAGTGTAGAAACTTATACTACAGACGATTTATTCTAACATCCATTTCCACAAAAGCAGTATACAGTTTGAGCAAACAAACGGTTTTTGTTGATGTTGTTTAGAAGCATATCAACAACTATAGGTTATTTAATGCCGAAATCTAAATAATTTGAACACAATTTTATGGTTTAAACTAAATATATTTTGTGTGCCTTCGACTAAAAATAAAATGTATTGCTGGTTATGTATTGCCGTTTTTTATATAAAAAAGGTTTTTCTGTAATTTTTACTATTAAAATGTATTTTTATATTTTCATAGTGTTTTTGCTGGAGAGTGGGAGGTCATTATTTACCTCTAGCTGAGACTCTAAAAGGTGCTACCACCCCAAGTTAGTGTGGACTTTGGAACAACAGAAATTAAGAGGTCCTTCCTCAAGACCAACAATCTCCCAATCAGAGAACTTGCTGCCAGATGTAGTTTATCATCATACCCAGAAATGCAGACGCAT
This sequence comes from Acanthosepion esculentum, assembly GCA_964036315.1. NCBI lineage: Eukaryota > Metazoa > Mollusca > Cephalopoda > Sepiida > Sepiidae > Acanthosepion > Acanthosepion esculentum. The sequence continues at coordinate 116,439,300 of OZ038475.1, forward strand.
TTAGAGAATAATGAGGATATAATGTGCGGTTCAAATGTGTGATTTTATCTATCGTGTATTTATTAATACTACAAACAAGGGTGTCCTGCCATGTGGTGTACTTTCTTCTTCTCCGTGGCGTGCCTATTGATGACGTTGGCGATCATGTCTCTGCATAATTTTCTGTCTTTTCTAACTTTTAGTAAATTTTGTGTTTTCCTTTTTCTCTCCTAAACTTTATTCCGCCGTCCGTTCACTCAAGCTCAGTTGCCTTCACTGTGTCCTGAGAGTGTCAAATTTTACAAGCTCCTTTTGCTCATTATGTGCTTTAGAAATTTCAACTTTCTCTTCCGGATGTAATATCTAAGTGTCCTTTTTGTTTCCATTTTCCCTAAAACTTCTTCGTCGTTGCTCACAAATTCAGTCTATGTTATTCTGAGCATCCTTCTGTAGAACCGCCTTTCTGTTGCTTCTTCTTCATTTGTGAAAAGATTGCTAGTCATTCATTGTCGTATTGGAAGATTGCTATGACATAACAGTTCAATATTGTTTTTCTTTGTTTTTCTTAATACATTGCTCAGGTTTTGGAAGGCATCTTGTCTTATCTCAATGCCTCTTCGTATTTCAGTGTCGCAATTCATATTTATATGTACATATATTCAAGTGTATATAAAATGATGTTCCAAACGTGATGGCTGAGACAAAGTTTGTGTGACAGTATTATGTCACAGTGTCTGTCAGTCTTTATTGCAGTATTCTTCTTTTATTTAAAGCAGCATTTAGTATTAGAATGTTTGGATTTATGAGCGTGGACGCTTCTAGGAATATAAAGAGGCATGAAACAACGATAATATATTACTGTAAATTAACTCTATTTTTCTGCATACCGACAAGTAAAATACAGCTGCTGAACACCCATCGTCATTATCGATAAGCTTAACACGTTGAAAAATCGTTTCCCGTACCTAGATGGCGGGAGGCACTGGAGAATACTGTAATACATGTTTAATGTAGTTTGAATGTAGCAATCCGACGTAGGAAGTAATTTGTTCAATGTAACAGCAACAATGTCTAGTAGCAGCTATTCAAGAATTCTTAAGGTCTTTCATATCAGAGATTGGCAGTGGATATTCGGAGAGAGTAGGAAAACGTAGTTGTGCAGGTCTTTTCATCTGAGAGGTTAGCAGTGGATATTCCGACAAGAAAAGAACACAAAATGGCCGCCTTTATATACATCGGATCGAATATTTCAAGTCTTCTGATTGGTTAACCTCTTATGGGTGGACTATAAAATGAGTCAGCTCATTTTGGTTTGCTCACTAGTACATCATGTACACAAAATAACCCAACAAATACTAGGTGTTGTAAGCCTGGACTTGTGGTTGATTTAATGGATAACGGCTCGCAACTGGAAATCGGGAAGCCGAGATTCAATTCCAGTCGTGTGCATTGTATTCGCTTAGAAGGAAATACCTTTCGAGAAGGTATGAATTAAACTCCTCTCTCCAGATATGGATTAATTAGTAGGACTTGTATCAGGAGATAATTACTATTTCCAAAAATTCTTACAATCTAAAATTATTTTTGACTTTAAATAACCTGCGAAACGTTGATAAGCCGTTAAAAAAATAATTTAAATAAATCAATGGATTTGGCACGACGAGCTTTCTGTTTGTTCCTGAAACTGACAATGGCGCCGAAACAAATGCCCAAGTTGAATTTGCTGCGTGCGACTGTACTAAATATAAACCGGAAATTTTCCTCAGAAACAAAATGAAATAGTAGATAGAAATTTTGGAATGTGGCCAGTATAAAATAATTAAAAATAAAACTTCTCTTTCTAAACTTCTGGCAGTAAATCAGTGTTTTGTTTTTTCTAACTGCTGTCCAACTTGACCTAGAGGGTACATGCCTATCTTCCCTTTCAGACTATATGAAGACAATTCTTACTTTGTATTACGTCTACTACAAACTTTAAACAACAACTAATCTAATATTGTAGCCACATATATTAATTTTTGTTTTCTTAGATGCCATTTGTCGCGAGATACTAGCAAGCTTGGTAGAAATAAGTTATCATTATGTTGCGGGTGTCACCTTTTTGGTTGTGGTGTATATAGACATTTTATATTAAATATTTATGGGCTCCTGGACAATTTATCCCGACAACAATACTGGCGGACTCGTGTGATCCCAGGTAAAAAAAATAAGTAACACAAAAACGTGTATAAAACAAACGATATTACTTGTTATTAACAAAAGGAACTACATATGTACAGAGTTAAAATAGAAGGAAAATATTACAAATAACTATCAGAAGAATATGCTTGTTTTTGTGTGTTTGTTAAACAAGCGTGTGTGATAGACACGTGTGTGTATGCGTGTGTGTGTGAGGGAGTTCAAATGTCAACAGAGGACCAAGGAAGGGAACGCGCCTTGTCGCCAGCGTTGTTCGTCTGCGTTTAACTATATCTGGAAGCAAGAGTTAAAAAGAGGAAAAAAGAGAGAATTGCCTTTTTACAGACTTAAAGAGCGCCCCCCCCTAACAGACGTTTTGGCAAAGAAAATTTGGATAACTCACAGATTAATATATTGCCTGATAAATATCCCCGGCTGTATCATTACATCTATAAACCTAGAGCAATAGTCATGGCGGACGTCGGCTTTCTATTCTGCCTGGTGTTGGGGCATTCTGCAAATACAACCCCAGCAAGATACAAAAAAAAAAGAAAAAAGAAATTTCGGACATTTAATGATGCTGAGTATACCGTGGTTCGAATATGAATATGTAAGCAACGATGAAGTTTCAGAGAAAATGGAAATAAGAAAGAATCTCATACCTAACACCATGAAGAGACAGTTGAGGATTTCAGGAAAATATCATACTGTTATGGGTCCTTACCTATAACTACAGAAGGAACTCTTCCTAACAATATTTATACTACCCCACTCAAGAGAGAGGGACGAATCGAGTCTAGCCGATACTAGTTCACTCCAAACCAGACTGACAGTCATATTAACACCTTCCGCGTCTTGTATTATTATTCCGTGTAATATATCTTCGTTATTTCTACTCTTGTGTTCGTGTTGTTCTTTGGTCCTAACCAGGACCATAACAGTGGCGACGAGGATATTGAAGAAACGAATTCTACGCAGAGAATCTAAAAAAAAAAACATACAAAAAAAAACGTTTTTGCTATCGGTCGTCCATAACAGAGGCGACGGAGGTATTGGGAAAAAAAAACAAGTTCTACGCGAAGATAAAAAAAGAAAATGTTTTATTGGACACCAACCTTAATAGTGGTAACAAAGACACAAATTTTACCTGTCAGCCAGAACAGAATCAAATTCTACGCGGGAAAATATTTTCGTACTAAGGTTCCAGAACAACAGGCGATAAAGACCGGAAGTCTACACTGAGAAAAAAGAAAAAATCGGTACACAAAATTACGGTGTAAACATGGAAGACTTTAAGGTAACCATATTGGAACTAATGAAAATGCAATTCGAGCAGTTACAAAAAAAATGAGGAAAGACAGACTAGGCTCGAAGAAAAACAATTAGAAATTCAACAGAAAAACGAAGAGAAATAACTCGAACTACAAGAATTACAACTACGGGCAGTAACAAATAAATGCAAAATTCTGGAAATGAAACGGCATTCTCGCAAAATGCTATATGGAGCTCTATCAAAGACTTCACTTATCCACCGGACGAAGACAAAACCTTCGCGGCTTACTTCAGAAGATATGAAGATTCATATGAGTTTGATTGCGGGAATTGGTCAGACGCGAAAAACGTACGTCTACTACTACGGAAACTAGGGTCAAGCGAATAGACTAAATTCGTAGACTACATCCTACCGAGGAAAACGAATGAGTTGACTTTCAAAGAAGCCGTGAATCTTTTAACGGAATTATTTAGTCCGAACACTTCACTATTCCACAAAAGGTGGAAGTGTTTAAATTTAACAAAAAAGGAAAGCGAAGATATATAAAATTCGATTCCCTAGTAAACAAACACTGCGATGACTTTAAGTTATCTGAACTCAGACCTGATAATTTTAAATGTTTGATATTCGTCCAAGGCCTGGTTTCGACTGAAGATGCGGAGATCAGACGGAGAATTCTAACAAAACTTGAGAGTGGACCAGAATTGACGCTACAAACTTGGCTGAGGACTGTCAGAGATGTATAAGCGTAAAAAAGGACTCGAAAGATATCGAAGAGTCTGGCGTCGCTCACATACAAATAGTACAACGGCAAACACGTTTTTCTCCCTCCTCAAAAACAAACCAAAAAATATTTTACTACAAAAAGTCAAATGAAACCACCACCCAGTCCATACTATCGCTGTTGGTCTTCGCATTGGTACAAAGATTGTCCATACCGCTATAAGACTTGTTTGTCGTGCAATAAAGGGGGACATAAAAGTTCGCACTGTAGAACAAAGAAAGAAGACAAAAGCCGAGTAAGAGTCACTAGAACTGACCAAGCAGACGGGATAAATATACGAAAAAACGTACAAGTAGAAATGTTAAACAAAAAAATCAGATTACAGTTAGATTCTGGATCAGATTTAACCATTATTAGCTTACAGACGTGGAAGAAATTAAACAAACCGGCCATGTTGAGAACAGAAAAAATAGCCAGTTCGGTAACATGAGGAAAAAAATCAAATTTCAGGGGGAGATTATCACAAATGTGATGTTCAACGGGATGTCCAAGAAATTAAAGATGTATGTTCTAAAGAATACGGAAAATTTATTTGGAACTGACTGGATGCAGAAATTTGACCTCTGGGATTTACCGATAAATACGTTCTACCAAAAAGTGGAAAGGTTATCGACCGAGGCAGAGAAATTGAAGGTGAAATTAAAGGAGAATTTCCCCGACGTATTTCAGCCGGCCTCGGGAGGTGTAAAAATATGGCGGCCAAAATCGAACTAAAAAAATATGTCCAACCCATTTTCAAGAAGAAAAGAAATGTACCTTTTGCATCATTAGAAAAAATAGACGAAGAGTTGGATAGACTCGTGAAAACCGGTATATTGACAAAGGTGGAATATAGTCAATGGGCCGCACCTACGGTTTACGTGAAAAAGAAATCGGGTGAGATACGAGTATGCGCTGATTTTTCGACGGGATTGAATGCAGCGATTAAGGATTATCACTATCCTCTTCGTAGTCCAGAGGAAGTTTTCACAAAGTTGAACGGAAGAAAATTTTTCTCAAAGATAGACTTGAGCGAAGCATGTATACAAGTAACAGAAGATGAGGAAAGCTCGAGGTTGTTGTGCATAAATACACATAAAGGCTTATATAAGTTCCAGAGATTACCATTTGGGATCAAGGTCGCTCCGGCGATATTTCAGCAAATAATGGACACTATGCTAGGCGGACTGGATTTCACGACCGCATACCTTGATGAAATCCTGATAAATAGCAAAAATATTGAACAACACTGGGAACACGTTCAAGAGGTTTTCAGGCATATACAAAATTACGGTTTTAAGGTAGAGGAAAATAAATGTGACTTCTTTATGAAGGAGATAAAATATCTGGTCTTAGTAAATTATTATCAAGAATTTATTCCTAACATGCACAAATTACGCGCACCGCTAAACGAACTGTTGAAGAAGGATAAAGTTTGGGAATGGTCATATGAATGTCAGAAAACTTTCGACAAAATCATTAAGACTCTAACAGCAGATTTATTTTAAGCGCATTATGATCCAAAATTGGAAATAATAGTCGCGAGTGACGCTAGTGCCTATGGTATAGGGGTATGTAGACTTCATAAAATGCCGTATGGGACACTAAAACTCATCACGCATGCGTCAAGAAGGTTGCTACCAGCCGAACAAATTTACTCGCAAATCGAAAAAATAGCGCTGGGATTATTTTTACGAGATTCCACAGATATATTTACGGTAGATTTTTCACCTTACAGACGGACCACAAGCCGTTATTGACAATATTTGGATCAATCTACCTGTCTACACTGCTAATAGATGGCTAAGATGGGGGATGATTTTTTTAAACTATAACTTTAAAATGGAGTATCTTCCATCAAACAAAATCGGGGATGCAGATGGTCTTTCGATACTAATACCAAAGAAAACGGAGCCATTAGAAGATTCTGTAATTGCAGCTCTACGATATGAGGAAGATATTGAAACATCATTATGTAGTACAATTCGAGACCTCCCCGTCACATTACAGGAAATAAGAAACGAAGCAGTGAATGACGAATTTGTAAAGGAAACGAAAACAAAAATTGTAGGAAAAGAAAAGCATATATCAGACAGTTTTTCGTTATATGATAATGTTCTGCTATATAATGAAAGAGTAGTAACCCCGAAAACGCTACAAAGGCGAAATCTCAAAGATTTTCACATGGGCCACCCAAGAAAGAACTGGATGAAATCCTTAATGCGAAGTTACCTGTACTGGCCAAACATGGATCAAGATATTATACATATGGTGGACAAATGCAAGGGCTGTTCCTTGGCAGCCAAGTCACCTCCGATCACTCATAAGCCATGGCCTAAGGCAGATCGACCATGGTCGAGAATCCATGTAGATTTCGCAGGTCCATTAGAGGGTTTCTACTACTTGATCGTAGTAGACAGTTACAGCAAATGGCCAGTATTTCGTTGTAGAAAACCTACGTCTGAGACTACAATAAATTGCCTTCACAAGCTGTTTGCTCGTTTCGGAGTGATTGATTGTTTAGTCATCGATAATGGTACACTATTTACATCTCCAGATTTTCAAGAATTTTGTGACATTTTTCAGGTGAAACACATCAAATCCCCGCCATACCACCCAAGATCAAACGGGCAAGCGAAGAGTTTTGTAGATACATTAAAAAGAGCACTAAGGAAAGCTTATGACGTACCAACAGAAAAGGCTTTACAACAATTCTTGCAAGTGTATAGAATTACACCAAACAGTACTACGCCATCGGCATTATCGCCGGCGGAAGTAATGTTCGCCCGAAAAATTAGATCGGTATTCGACAAATTACTGCCAAACCAGACAGAGCAATCATCAACGTCGTTTGTACAAAAAACAATTTAACCCATGGGAGAAGTTTTTTTTTTAAATGTTCAAAAACAACACATCCTATTGGAAGCCAGGTACAATTGAGAAACGAATCGGGAACATGATTTACATAATTCAGAATCCGAAGTTCTCGCATAAAAGGCACTTAAATCAGATCAGAAAGAGGCTGTTAGAGGATTCTAACGGTCTACCTCAGGAAGAGGAGGAAGTAATGGACACAATATTTGACACATTCTATATGCAAAGGCCTCAAGCAATTTCAAAACCGCGGAAATCAAGCAGAAAAAGAAAATTTACAGAGCATTTGATGATTAATCCGAAGAGGAAAAAATATTAAAAACCCCTGCGAGGTACGAGTTTGGGAGGGGTGTTATGGGTCCTTACCTATAACTACAGAATGAACTCTTCCTAACACTATGTATACTACGCCTCTCAAGAGAGAGGGACGGATCGAGTCGAGCCGATAGTAGTTCACTCCAAACCAGACTGACAATCATACTAACACCTACATCTTGTATTATTATTCCGTGTAATATATCTTCGTTATTTCTACTCTTGTGTTCGTGTTGTTCTTCCTTGGTCCTAACCTAGACCATACCACATGCACACTGGACAGATTGAAGGCAAGAGAGATTAAGGAAAATAGTGCATAACATACTTGATGGGCTTGAGTAAATCGATGGTTAAACAGAGTTTAGGAGAAAAGATAAAGGATAGGAAGATGTGGAGAGCCACGATCGCCAATATCCTGAGAAGACACAGTACAAAAGGAACAACTTCGGATTTGAAAATAAAATTAAAATACGCGACTCTCTGTTACTGTTATGCTAACGTTATCCATTATAAACGTATGTGTTCCTTAAATATAAGTAGCTAAAATATTGTCATATGGATTTAACAAAATATATTGCTTATTTCAATGTTGCTTGTCGATCCCCGAAATCTTCTCTTTTGAAACTGCTCTCTCAACAACATCACATGAAAATAATGGACTGTATCGAAGCATTTCAACCAGATTGGTTATATTAGTCGCTTTGACGTGTGGTCTCCAGAAAAGCTTAGTAAAAACACGTTTGAAAATTATTTGCCTGCAACAATTTTTAAATTAATAATGATGGCAAATGATAAAGAGGTATTATACGCAAACGTGGAGCACAGGAGATTGGTAAGAATTTCAGTTGAACCAAAAAGCCGGATTATATCCAAAGTATGTGGCGGTTGCTGCTTAGATACTAGGATTGGAAGGGAAGCCACTCCTACGAATTTCTTACAAAAGACCAAAGGTTGCTAATACCCACTTTCTACGCTGATAATCGTTAGGGAATCCACACTGCTTCACATTAGACAAAATGAAGGCATTAATCAAAGAAAAACGTGCGGAACTAATTGATAAAAAGGGTATAGTATTCAATCGGTTTAAGAACTTAGCACACATTTCTCTTGTGATCAGATAAAAAAATATATTAGAATCATCATAAGATGAAATAATACTAATATCGATATAGTAACTTTACTTTTAACAGATAGAAAAATGAGGGTCAGAAAATGAATGGTAGCGACATCGTTATATTTTAGGCTTCTATTATCCATGACGTAGAAAGTGATGAAGGGAAATCATAACAATGGACTTCGAGGGATCTTATGGTTTAGTAGTTTAATTCTCATCGAAAACTATTCCATTTTCCTTTTTGAGCCATGTTAATCGCTTTCATGTGTGGCCTCTACGTAAGTTCGGTAATAACTGCATGTTAAAATAATTAAATTACTGATGAAGAAAAACTGACATTGGAGCGTAGACGAGTGGGAAGTATTTCAAACGAACAAGTAATATCCGTTAATAAAGCCTGTCTACTAACCAAGTACATGTAGGTTGCTGTGTAGATGATAGGATTAGAATCGATTCCACTTCTATTAATTTCATGTAAAGAAAAAACAAGTCATTGTTTCGAATAATGTTTGATTTAATCGCACGTCCCTTCTGCAGGTAAGCGACCATGGATATCAAGAATGATGTGAGAGCAATTAAAGAAAATAAAGTTTATAACTTTATTTTCTTTAATTGCTCTCATATCTTGCAAAGGAAAGTGATGCTCTGATACCATCTTCGCGATTTTAAATTCATTTAGCTAAGAAGCAAATTAAATTGAAGAAAACTACAACTGATAAATTGAAAATGTTTAATCGAAAAATATACGAAATAATTTTGCTATGGTCTTCTATGTTCTGAAAAACTTTAGGAGTTTGGTAATTTTTTTCTATATTTCCTGTCCCATCCGTAGTTAGAAGGGAAGTAAATCAAATTAAGTTAGTAAATTTACGTGAAATTACTTCCCTTACTCGTTTTAAAAATTCATTCAAATACAAGATTTATCTGCGTTTAGACAAAAGTGCGCTTTCTGGTTTTGATGTCACATTTTTTGACCTCTTTTAAAACGTTTTCTAAATATTTACAGGGAGCCAGCGGTAACTTGTCGCCATTTTATATTTTTAATTTCGGGCATGCACGTTGCTTGTTTATGATTTTGTTGACTGCACAGTATAGTAGGGTCATTTGGGCAACTTTTATGAGAGGAATAGCACCATGATGCAATTCACTCCGCCAGAAATTTGGAAATGGCGTGCAGTACTGCTTGGCATTCGCGCCATAATCTCCAATACGAACATTTAACAGCGTTTCTGTATCAATGAGGACAGTGCCGACGATTCGGAAACACCTGGGTGAGTCTAATTCCGATAACCAAGGTTCGGCAGTTTGGAAAACTCACACTGATTGTTCTGATAAAATAACCTCCGAGATTGTCGGTGAGTGCCTCAGACTCAATACGGAGGGCTGCATCAAGTGCCTGGAGGGGGAGGGATGCTCTCCTACGTCAAGTGGATGGCTGATGAAAAAAACCTGTATAGCAACAGGACTCTGCACCATGCCACACAAGCAGTAGAACCCAGTCATGGCTGTCAGACAATTTCTGCAATCACATCACTACTTCTATAGGGCCATCTAACTCTCCAGATTTCAACCGCTTGCTTATTATGTGTGGGGCGCAACCGAGCGAGAGACCAACAAAATTGCTTTTAACACCAAAAATGAACTGAAGACAAGGATTATAGCAGCAATCAATAATTTAAATAAAGTGACCATCTAGAATAGTTGCAGGATATTCCGAAGTCGTCTGGAGGCCGTGATTGAAACCAATTGCTGTTTCATTGAATAAATTTACTCTTTCGTATTTCGAGAGATATTTTTGTGCAATTCTTGTAAAAAATGTCTGTTAAAATGAGATGTGTGTGTGTTATTTTCATTTTTGTATAATTTAGACGACAATTTAACCATCGCATGCGAAACACTTGCCTTTGCTTGATGTTGATGTCTCCAAGTCATAGTTCGTGTTTTGGGCTGTTCTTTTTGCTGACAACCATACATTCTTGATTCTTGAAATTACTTTTTTCGTCTTTTCCTTTCGCTTACATTCCCTAATTTTATAGGTCTTCTCGTTTTCTTTAAATAACATTTGTTCATATCAATAACATTTATTGAGGACCTACAGCTAAATTAAGGTTATGTGATTTTATGTTAACTTTATTTGTAGTCTTTCTGCCACATCACGTTGAAATTCCGGTTCCCGTACGATTACGAAGTTAAGAAACGTCGAACCTAGTCAATACCTAGATGGGTGACCGTTTGGTAATAACAAGTGTCGTAAGTTTGGTGTGCGGGCAGCGTAATGGATAACGGGTCAAAATTGTTAATCGGAATGACGAGTTCCAAATCCCGTTGAGTTCGTTATATTCACTTGCACGTCAAAACCTTTGGGAATGAATGAATCCATCTTTTCTCCTCCAGCTGAGGATTAATTAGTAAGTAGGGGGAGATAATAATGACTTAGTGATATAACAAGTCATTATTATCTCCGCCTACCCCACACCAATCTTACCATCTAAAAGTATTTTCTGGCTTTAAATAACCAGCAAAATGTTGATTAGACGAATTAATATTTATAAGATCTCTTTTGTTGGGTACACTAGTTTTGGTCAATATTTTTTGTGTATGTAATCTCTGAATTGAATCCATTATCTCAACAATAGTTTTAGGAATATTATTGTCGTTCTCTGAAATTTCACATTACTGATACCTGAAGCGCTCTTTGGAGTTCAAATGGAAGCAGCTTTTACCATTGTTCACTATTCTCCTCACTGTTCATAATGTTAGCGAAACGGTTCCATTATTCCTCATGTTTAAAAATCCCCTACTTTTTGCGAAGCAGTTCAAAGCGATCAAATAAATTCGCCTTACTTTTGACATCTTCATCGTCCGCATTTTAGTAATTTGATTATACTCCGGGGGCTGACAAGCTTTCCATTCGCTTTCAGTTTTAGTCTGTGATCTTTGTGACGGTTACTTCTTTTTTCTTATATATATATATATATATATATATATATATATATATATATATATATATATATATATATATATATTGTTAGGACACAGTCTGGATGACGTTTGTATCTTGCCCTTTTTTTGTTTTGTACTTATAAATTTGCTTTGCACCGTCGAATTCATGTCCTTGAACAGTTTATTGCAGATTATGAATTTTTTTACAGAATTGTGTCAGTTTATGTATTAATACTTTGTTTGATAATTTAGGGGGGGGATGAATGCGATCATTCTTCCGTTTACAATGTCAATTCAGAATATCGGTGATCATATCTCTCCGTAATTTTCTCTCCTTTCCATCTCTTAGTAAGTCTTGTCTTTTCGCTATCCTACCCAATCAGGGAGCTAGCATTCTTTTAAACAAGCTCGTGAGCCATATGACTCACTGTCTTCCGCTACCCCTCTTAAATTAAATATGTCCTATGAGAATCAATTTCTCCAAGCCTTCTTTCATTATGTATTCTAGAAATCTCAACAGGCTGTTTCTGATAGTAGGTAGAAGCCTTTTTTTAAATATTTTCCTTAAAACTAGTCACATATTCTGTCCATGCGATTCTCAGCTTTATTCGGTAAAATCTCACCAGTGTTGCTTTAAATGTTCATTTAATTGTGGAAGAGCTTGTTCAACATTCACTACCATATCGGAGGTGGGGAAGCGCATAACAGTTCAGCATTATATATATATATATATATATATATATATATATATATATATATATATATATATATATATATATAATTTTTTTTAATGACATTTTCCTGTTTCTTTATCGTTTTGCTTAGAATTTGGAAGACACATTTAGCTATTTCTGAGAACCTCCGGATTGTTCCAGGATCAGGGAATTGCTAAGTTTCACTTTCAATTGTACTAGAGTCAATTAATTCATACGTTTGAGGCCTGAATTGTATTAAGTACAGAGAATTGATATGAATGACGTTTGAATTGTACTAAAGTTAGGGAATTGAATTGTACTAAACTGAGAGAGTCAATATGTTTGGCATATGAATTGTACTAGAACTAGGTAAGTGATTGTTAGATTATTTTGTGTACTAGTGTACTAGTGAGCAAACCCAAATGACTTGACTCACTTTATAGTTCCCCAATTGAAGGGTAACCAATCAGGAGACGTAAAATATTCAATCTGTCGTGTATAAAGGCGGCCATTTTGTTTACTTTCTCGGAATGTCCAATGCCAACCGGTTCACCGCAGTTTGTTGATTACTGTTTACTAATTACTGTTTGAATACGGTGTGAGACAACTTTGAGGAGTGGCTCAGTGGTGGGTGTTTGTTTTGTTACTTTTTCAGTTTCCAACGTTGTTTTTGAGGTTTCTTGGTTTTGGATTTTTCGTTTTGGTATATATTGTAATATTTTGCATTTACCTTTCATTTGCCTTTTTGTTGTATTTATTACCCTCCCCCTATTTTGATTTGCATTTGTTCTTTGGTTGAGTTGTTTATTGCCTTGGTTGTCCCGTTCTTGTTCTATTTTATTTTGTTTGAAATGAAAAAAAGTAATATTTATAAAAGGAGCAAGAAAAAGAGATAAATTACGTCGACCGTGGTTGTTTTTAGTCTACGCCATGGTCGACACAAATAATAAAAAAGTGCCTGATACACCGGTGGCAAATCCGGTGTCGCCAGCAAAATCGGCCTGGTCTCAAGATAGGCCGTTAAAGAAAGATGGGGAATTTTATGCCAGTCAGAGGAAAAAACTGGAAAGCAGTTTCAACGGCAACGAATTCCTCACGATAAAGGACGCCTTTGATGCAGTGAAAGTGAGAACTATTTCTCTGCTTACTTCAGACGTGAAGAGCCATAAATTAATGGGGGTAAGCAGAGAATGCATGGAGGAGGCTCTAAAATCATTGAACATTTGTCCAAAGATTTTGGCCAGAAGGACCAATGCTCTTTGGGATCTCCTTCTCCAGACTGAAGATCAGGCCCGAAGATTAGCGGGAAGTGTTCTAAACACAAAAAATTTACGGTTACAAACCGAATATATGGGCACCCGCAGAACGAAAATTACCGTCCACGGAGTACCGATAGACATTTCAGAAGATCGGATGGGGGCTTTCTTCTCTAAATATGGGGAAGTGAGCGAAGTGAAGGCCATCTGCAGTAAGTCAGGAATAGACACTGGGGATATGGAAGTTCAAATTACCCTAGACAAGGAAAACTTCCAAGATATCCCAAACATTTTGCTCTGCCGAACGAGAAGAATGCTGGTGGTGGTTGAAGGGAGGAAACCATGTTGTTGGGTGTGCGGACAGCCGGGCCATATGGCAAAGGCGTGCCCCACTAAGAAGGTGCCAGCACAAAAAGAATCTACTCCAGTAACGACAGCAGCAGCAACAGCAGCGACCGCTACCAAAACCGCCGAAACTGGAAAGACTTCGAGTGACGGCTGGAAGGAAGTGGTTGCAAAGGGACGAAAATCCCAAACAAGCCTCCCGTCCCCCCCAAAGGAGGCTTCTCCCAAAAAGCAGACTGAGAAACAAAATCGGAAGAAAGAAGAAAACAAGAAGCAACATCAGCAACCCGAAGTCGAGATGGAGGTGGAAGAACTACCTACAATGCGGTCCTCCTCTTTGAAGAGGAACAGGGAAGAGGACGAAGAAGAAGTCCCGACAAAAAAACATACAGCAGAAAAAAGACCAGGGAGGAGCCGGGAAAAATCCAAATGCGCATCCACCCCGGCGTCTCCAGAGAGATATATTGCTGTACCTATTCCTAGGAGTCTCCCCCCATCACTCTCACGTTTGCCACTCCCTCCTCCCACTCCCACTCCCACTCCCACACAATCATCCACCCCCATGTCATCGGATGCGTCCCCTACCCAGCATACACCCACTCTCCCGTCCATTCCCTCCCCACCAGACCCAGATAGGGTTAAGAAAAAAAAGAAGAGGCTCTTTAAAAGAGCAGAAGATATATGTAGGGTGGATAAGACGGAGCTGGAAAAAAACTGTTCTTCCAGGAAAAAATCCCTTCTAGGTCCACTCTTTAAACTCTCTTCCATTGACAACATGTCGGTGGAAGACCCCCAGAACTTTCCGGGGGCCCCAGGTGTGATTGCCCTCATCAGGGATGCGGGGAAGCATTTAAAAGTATGGGCCCATATGTTCGAGGCCAAAGAAGCATTCCCAAATTTAAGAATAGCGGAATTTGGGTCTCCTGACCTCACCAAGATGCACGGCTTCTGTGCAGGGAGGGTCCCGGTACGTCTCCACCCCTCACTATACAGGGCCTTAAAATTAACATACCCTACGGACGTCGGCGGGATTGTCTCGGAAGGACGGATGACGTCGGAGCTGGGCACGGGAAGCCTGGGACAAACCGTCGGGGTCCTGTCACCCGCAGATTTCCGCCCCGTATGTGCTTAGGTTGTTGCAGTAACTGTCGTTTTTTATTTTTGCAGGCCTAGGAAATGGAAATAAAGATAGCCAGTTTGAATGCGAAGGGCTTGAGAGATCGGGGTAAGGCTGCCCGCCTGCTTCGGGATCTCTTGTCCTTCGGCGTGGATGTTGCCGCGATCGAAGAGACCCACTTTGTTTGCACTTCCGATGCGTGTGTGCTGGAGGATGACTTTGTCATCTATTCAGCATATGGGGACCGATGTGCCAGAGGAGTTTCTTTGTTGGTCAGACGTACTCTCGATGCGAAGGTGGACCTTGTGCATACCGATGCCGAGGGCCGGTTAATCGTGGCCGATATTGCCGTGAAAAGTGGTTCGTTTCGGGTCGTTGCGGTTTATGCGCCCAACGACTGGGAGGAGCGGGGTTCCTTTTTTCGGCGGTTGGGGCCGTTCCTAGTTGATTCATCGCGCCTAGTTTTAATGGGGGACTGGAATGCCATCCTGAACCCCAAGTTAGACAGGGGGCGGGGCGCTAGCGGGAGTAGGGGTGATCGTAGCCTGGTCAATCTGATCGACGATTATGGTCTCGTCGATAGATACCGGGTCGATCATCCCAAGGGGAAAATGTGGACGTGGGCTCGTAGCTGGCCGTCTGTCAAGGTAGTTAGCTACATTGACAGAATGTTAGTTCGTAGAGCCGACATAGACTTGTTAGATTGTCCCACGTTCCACTGGGTAGGCTACACGGATCACAAACTCGTTTGTGCCCGTGTGGCGTTAGAACATAGGCCTAGAATGGCTGGCTACTGGAAGTTCAATCTGTCTTTACTGGACAGGCGGGACTTCCAGAGGCAGCTAACTAGTGTAGTGCAGCGGGAGCTAGTGGGGGCGGTTATCGGGAATAAGTGGTGGGAGCGACTTAAGGATAGAATTAGGTCTTTCACCACTGATTTCAGCAAACGGCTCGCCCTAGATAGAGCTGAAAAGGTGAAGACGCTTAAGGCTAATTTTTCCCGGGCGGAGGCTGGGGGGGATCCCCTAGAGATAGCCCTAGCTAGGGAGGCCCTGCAGCGTTCGAATAGCGAGCGCTACATGGGTCAGGTAATTAGGCATAGGCTAAGTAAGATGTCTTCTGAAGCTGTGAACCTGGGCGCAGATCTGCGTCGGGAAGAAGTCCGTCGAGGTGGTGATCGTTACATTCGTCAAGTCGAAACCCCGGAGGGGCGTACTCTGCGGTCGACTGGCGACATGTGCGAGGCGTTTCGGCGGCATTTCGAGAGCCGCTTTACCAAGGAGCCTGGTCTCCGTGAGGAGGAGTTTCGCAGCTATTTGGCTGACTTTCCTCGGCTTGAGCCGACTGAAGCAGCTAGCTGCGAGGGAGAGATCACGGAGGGCGAAGTCTACGAGGCATTGAAGAAGGTCGGCAGAGGCAAGTCGCCCGGTCTGGATGGTTTGCCTTATGAATTGTACTTGAGGCTGTCGCACATCTTTGTTCCGATTTTGACTGCAGTGTTCAACAACTGGTTTCGGTCGGGGTCCATCCCCAACCGCATTTCCAGGGGTGTGATCACTCTGTTGAAAAAGGGCAAGGGTGTTGGGGGTAAACTAGACGATTACAGGCCCATAACTCTGCTAAACACAGAGTTAAAGATTATGGCCAAGATCCTGCAGGAGCGTTTGCAGTCAGTTGCCGAGTCTCTGTTGGGACCCGAGCAGACTTGTTCTGTGAGGGGCCGAACAATTCAGAGCAACCTGCATTTGATCCGCACGATCCTAGAGGGAGTAAAAGACGACGAGGAAGCCGCGCTGATCAATTTGGATCAGTCCAAGGCATTTGATAGGGTCGACCATCGCTACCTTGCTACTGTCCTGCAGGCCGCCGGATTCGCACCCGACTTCTGCCGCTGGATTAGCCTCCTGTATCGCTCCCCCAGTGCTGTGGTACAGGTGAACGGAAAGTTGTCGGGCGCTTTTGTTCTGTCGAGGTCGGTTCGTCAGGGTTGTCCGCTGTCGCCTCTCCTTTATGCTTTGGCGTTGGAGCCTCTCCTTCGCCGGCTGAAGGACGAGACGTGCAGTCCGGCCCTACGCGGGATCGCCGTTCCTGGAGGGTCTCGAGCCAGGGTTTCCGCGTACGCCGATGACGTATCTGCTTTCGTGTCGTCCCGGGGCGACATTGAAGCGGTACAGAAGGCGCTTGATCGGTACGAGAAGGTGACAGGAGCCAAGATAAACCGCGACAAGTCGTCCGGCTTGCGGTTAGGTGCCTGGAAGGGGCGTGATCTTCCAGGCCGCTTCGGTTGGACGGACGGTCCTGTCCGCATTCTTGGAGTGTGGTTTGGACCCGACCTCCAGCTGGAGAAGAATTGGTCAGAAGTACTAGCAAAGATCGGTTCTGCCGGCAAGACTTGGAACCGACGGAGGTTGTCTGTGAAGGGCAGGGCGGACGTGTGTGTTACATACATTTTCCCCCTGGTTCTTTATCGATTGTCAGTACTTCCTCTCTGTAAGGCCCACAGGAAGGCGCTCGAGCGATCGCTATCCTCCATTTTATGGAGGGGACGCGGTAACAGGGTCGACAGACGAGTCTGCACTAAACGTCCGTGTCATGGGGGGCTGGGAATGCCACACTTGCTGAGTCACATCCGTGCCTCACGGTTGGCTTTCCTACGCCGCGCATTGACTAGAGGAGATCCGATTCTGGAGGGGATTGTTAGGGACGCGTTCCCTGGCCTTACTATCAGTCCCCCCATCTCGAGGGTTGAGCGCCGTCGTAAACCCCGGGATCAATCGCTTTTCCTCCGCGAGTGTCGGTTAGCCTTGAAGGCTATTCCGCGGTCCAGTGACCTGTCACAGCCTAGGAAAGTCTTCTATAGGGGATTAGTGGAGGGGCGCGCGAAGGATTCCCTACGTGATACGCTCTGCTTTTCGGAAGAGGAGTATCGCTCCTACTGGTCTTGGGCGCCAGCGGCGGATTATCTCAGTAACCCTGAGTTTTCGCTTACCTGGCGATTGGCTCGGAATCGGCTGCCTCTCAACGACAAGGCTTTCATATGGGGCTTGGCGGATTTGCCAGACTGTGAACGGTGTGGTCTTGGTTTAGAAGAAACGGCTTCGCACGCCTTCTACCATTGCCCCCGGGTCCGCCCCTTATGGGACCATGTCGGCGAGCTGACGGCTCGTCTCGCTCCCGAAGAACTCGTGTCCATTGATCGCGCATACGCGTGTGACAATGTGTCGCCCCCGTATTCCGGGGTGAAACGAATGGTGTTTCTGACGCTGCTAGCCACGGCTCGAATGGTGATATGGACGACGCGCATGCAGGAAGTCTTGCGAGGCAATCGTCTTTCGCATCAGGATCTAATCCGATTCTTTGAGCATCAGCTCAAGATGAAGATTAGAACTGATAGGAAACGATTGCATTCGACAGTCTTCAACGAAAGGTGGGTAAAAGAGGCGAGCTTGGTTCGTTTGGACGGGGCTAGCCTTGATTTTCTTTTCTAGGTCAATCTAAAGTCACATCGGGGTGGTTTCCTGTGGAACCCTCCCCTTGGTTAGGTTAGACAAGCTTAAGTGTACCTAGTTAATGTGAGTAAGTGTTGTTCCCGGCCTGTTTCCCGGCTATCTTTTTAGTTATGATCCAAGTCGAGATTCCCAACCTCCCCAGTTTGTTTTGGCCCCACCTTTCATCTCGACTAGGTCAGCCTTTTATTTCCCCATGTCCGGGTTATTTTATCTTTTTCCCACTCCCTTAGCGAGAGTGTTTCTTGATTCTGTCCTCTGGGCAGAATACAGCGGCCTCTCTATTTTGAGGGTTGGACGGGCCCTACTAACACGAATTATGTTTAGTTTAAACATTCGTTGAGTTTTTAGTTTGTTATTGGGTTCATCTCCCTCCCTACTTTCATCTTTTCATTATTAGAATTTTAATGTATGTTATTATCATCAAAATTTTTATGGTGTGGGGCGCGTTTTTGTAGGTTCCCCTGGTGTGGATGTGGTATTATGGTGGATGAAGGTTTGAATGGCGACGGATGAGTTCTTGTGGTGAATGGGTAAATTGTAATGTATGAATGGGTCGCGAATCTGATTAGCTAGGTATAGGATAGTAAGTTATGACCAGCCTTTACCCCTCCCCTTTTCGGCCTTGTGCCACATTTGTTGTATTCCAACAAAAAATAAAATGTCCAATGCCAACCGGTTCACCGCAGTTTGTTGATTACTGTTTACTAATTACTGTTTGAATACGGTGTGAGACAACTTTGAGGAGTGGCTCAGTGGTGGGTGTTTGTTTTGTTACTTTTTCAGTTTCCAACGTTGTTTTTGAGGTTTCTTGGTTTTGGATTTTTCGTTTTGGTATATATTGTAATATTTTGCATTTACCTTTCATTTGCCTTTTTGTTGTATTTATTACCCTCCCCCTATTTTGATTTGCATTTGTTCTTTGGTTGAGTTGTTTATTGCCTTGGTTGTCCCGTTCTTGTTCTATTTTATTTTGTTTGAAATGAAAAAAAGTAATATTTATAAAAGGAGCAAGAAAAAGAGATAAATTACGTCGACCGTGGTTGTTTTTAGTCTACGCCATGGTCGACACAAATAATAAAAAAGTGCCTGATACACCGGTGGCAAATCCGGTGTCGCCAGCAAAATCGGCCTGGTCTCAAGATAGGCCGTTAAAGAAAGATGGGGAATTTTATGCCAGTCAGAGGAAAAAACTGGAAAGCAGTTTCAACGGCAACGAATTCCTCACGATAAAGGACGCCTTTGATGCAGTGAAAGTGAGAACTATTTCTCTGCTTACTTCAGACGTGAAGAGCCATAAATTAATGGGGGTAAGCAGAGAATGCATGGAGGAGGCTCTAAAATCATTGAACATTTGTCCAAAGATTTTGGCCAGAAGGACCAATGCTCTTTGGGATCTCCTTCTCCAGACTGAAGATCAGGCAAAAAGATTAGCGGGAAGTGTTCTAAACACAAAAAATTTACGGTTACAAACCGAATATATGGGCACCCGCAGAACGAAAATTACCGTCCACGGAGTACCGATAGACATTTCAGAAGATCGGATGGGGGCTTTCTTCTCTAAATATGGGGAAGTTAGCGAAGCGAAGGCCATCTGCAGTAAGTCAGGAATAGACACTGGGGATATGGAAGTTCAAATTACCCTAGACAAGGAAAACTTCCAAGATATCCCAAACATTTTGCTCTGCCGAACGAGAAGAATGCTGGTGGTGGTTGAAGGGAGGAAACCATGTTGTTGGGTGTGCGGACAGCCGGGCCATATGGCAAAGGCGTGCCCCACCAAGAAGGTGCCAGCACAAAAAGAGCCTACTCCAGTAACGACAGCAGCAGCGACAGCAGCAGCGACAGCAGCGACCGCTACCAAAACCGCCGAAACTGGAAAGACTTCGAGTGACGGCTGGAAGGAAGTGGTTGCAAAGGGACGAAAATCCCAAACAAGCCTCCCGTCCCCCCCAAAGGAGGCTTCTCCCAAAAAGCAGATTGAGAAACAAAATCGGAAGAAAGAAGAAAACAAGAAGCAACATCAACCAAAGGAACCCGAAGTCGAGATGGAGGTGGAAGAACTACCTGCAATGCGGTCCTCCTCTTTGAAGAGGAACAGGGAAGAGGACGACGAAGAAGTCCCCACAAAAAAGCACACAGCAGAAAAAAGAACGGGGAGGAGCCGGGAAAAATCCAAATGCGCATCCACCCCGGCGTCTCCAGAAAGGAATATTGTTTTACCTGTTCCTAGGAGTCTCCCCCCATCACTCTCACGTTTGCCACTCCCTCCTTCCACTCCCACTCCCACTCCCACTCCCACACAATCATCCACCCCCATGTCATCGGATGCGTCCCCTACCCAGCATACACCCACTCTCCCGTCCATTCCCTCCCCACCAGACCCAGATAGGGTTAAGAAAAAAAAGAAGAGGCTCTTTAAAAGAGCAGAAGATATATGTAGGGTGGATAAGACGGAGCTGGAAAAAAACTGTTCCTCCA
Organism: Acanthosepion esculentum; assembly: GCA_964036315.1. NCBI lineage: Eukaryota > Metazoa > Mollusca > Cephalopoda > Sepiida > Sepiidae > Acanthosepion > Acanthosepion esculentum. The sequence continues at coordinate 116,460,139 of OZ038475.1, forward strand.
GGAAAAAATCCCTTCTAGGTCCACTCTTTAAACTCTCTTCCATTGACAACATGTCGGTGGAAGACCCCCAGAACTTTCCGGGGGCCCCAGGTGTGATTGCCCTCATCAGGGATGCGGGGAAGCATTTAAAAGTATGGGCCCATATGTTCGAGGCCAAAGAAGCATTCCCAAATTTAAGAATAGCGGAATTTGGGTCTCCTGACCTCACCAAGATGCACGGCTTCTGTGCAGGGAGGGTCCCGGTACGTCTCCACCCCTCACTATACAGGGCCTTAAAATTAACGTACCCTACGGACGTCGGCGGGATTGTCTCGGAAGGACGGATGACGTCGGAGCTGGGCACGGGAAGCCTGGGACAAACCGTCGGGGTCCTGTCACCCGCAGATTTCCGCCCCGTATGTGCTTAGGTTGTTGCAGTAACTGTCGTTTTTTATTTTTGCAGGCCTAGAAAATGGAAATAAAGATAGCCAGTTTGAATGCGAAGGGCTTGAGAGATCGGGGTAAGGCTGCCCGCCTGCTTCGGGATCTCTTGTCCTTCGGCGTGGATGTTGCCGCGATCGAAGAGACCCACTTTGTTTGCACTTCCGATGCGTGTGTGCTGGAGGATGACTTTGTCATCTATTCAGCATATGGGGACCGATGTGCCAGAGGAGTTTCTTTGTTGGTCAGACGTACTCTCGATGCGAAGGTGGACCTTGTGCATACCGATGCCGAGGGCCGGTTAATCGTGGCCGATATTGCCGTGAAAAGTGGTTCGTTTCGGGTCGTTGCGGTTTATGCGCCCAACGACTGGGAGGAGCGGGGTTCCTTTTTTCGGCGGTTGGGGCCGTTCCTAGTTGATTCATCGCGCCTAGTTTTAATGGGGGACTGGAATGCCATCCTGAACCCCAAGTTAGACAGGGGGCGGGGCGCTAGCGGGAGTAGGGGTGATCGTAGCCTGGTCAATCTGATCGACGATTATGGTCTCGTCGATAGATACCGGGTCGATCATCCCAAGGGGAAAATGTGGACGTGGGCTCGTAGCTGGCCGTCTGTCAATGTAGTTAGCTACATTGACAGAATGTTAGTTCGTAGAGCCGACATAGACTTGTTAGATTGTCCCACGTTCCACTGGGTAGGCTACACGGATCACAAACTCGTTTGTGCCCGTGTGGCGTTAGAACATAGGCCTAGAATGGCTGGCTACTGGAAGTTCAATCTGTCTTTACTGGACAGGCGGGACTTCCAGAGGCAGCTAACTAGTGTAGTGCAGCGGGAGCTAGTGGGGGCGGTTATCGGGAATAAGTGGTGGGAGCGACTTAAGGATAGAATTAGGTCTTTCACCACTGATTTCAGCAAACGGCTCGCCCTAGATAGAGCTGAAAAGGTGAAGACGCTTAAGGCTAATTTTTCCCGGGCGGAGGCTGGGGGGGGATCCCCTAGAGATAGCCCTAGCTAGGGAGGCCCTGCAGCGTTCGAATAGCGAGCGCTACATGGGTCAGGTAATTAGGCATAGGCTAAGTAAGATGTCTTCTGAAGCTGTGAACCTGGGCGCAGATCTGCGTCGGGAAGAAGTCCGTCGAGGTGGTGATCGTTACATTCGTCAAGTCGAAACCCCGGAGGGGCGTACTCTGCGGTCGACTGACGACATGTGCGAGGCGTTTCGGCGGCATTTCGAGAGCCGCTTTACCAAGGAGCCTGGTCTCCGTGAGGAGGAGTTTCGCAGCTATTTGGCTGACTTTCCTCGGCTTGAGCCGACTGAAGCAGCTAGCTGCGAGGGAGAGATCACGGAGGGCGAAGTCTACGAGGCATTGAAGAAGGTCGGCAGAGGCAAGTCGCCCGGTCTGGATGGTTTGCCTTATGAATTGTACTTGAGGCTGTCGCACATCTTTGTTCCGATTTTGACTGCAGTGTTCAACAACTGGTTTCGGTCGGGGTCCATCCCCAACCGCATTTCCAGGGGTGTGATCACTCTGTTGAAAAAGGGCAAGGGTGTTGGGGGTAAACTAGACGATTACAGGCCCATAACTCTGCTAAACACAGAGTTAAAGATTATGGCCAAGATCCTGCAGGAGCGTTTGCAGTCAGTTGCCGAGTCTCTGTTGGGACCCGAGCAGACTTGTTCTGTGAGGGGCCGAACAATTCAGAGCAACCTGCATTTGATCCGCACGATCCTAGAGGGAGTAAAAGACGACGAGGAAGCCGCGCTGATCAATTTGGATCAGTCCAAGGCATTTGATAGGGTCGACCATCGCTACCTTGCTACTGTCCTGCAGGCCGCCGGATTCGCACCCGACTTCTGCCGCTGGATTAGCCTCCTGTATCGCTCCCCCAGTGCTGTGGTACAGGTGAACGGAAAGTTGTCGGGCGCTTTTGTTCTGTCGAGGTCGGTTCGTCAGGGTTGTCCGCTGTCGCCTCTCCTTTATGCTTTGGCGTTGGAGCCTCTCCTTCGCCGGCTGAAGGACGAGACGTGCAGTCCGGCCCTACGCGGGATCGCCGTTCCTGGAGGGTCTCGAGCCAGGGTTTCCGCGTACGCCGATGACGTATCTGCTTTCGTGTCGTCCCGGGGCGACATTGAAGCGGTACAGAAGGCGCTTGATCGGTACGAGAAGGTGACAGGGGCCAAGATAAACCGCGACAAGTCGTCCGGCTTGCGGTTAGGTGCCTGGAAGGGGCGTGATCTTCCAGGCCGCTTCGGTTGGACGGACGGTCCTGTCCGCATTCTTGGAGTGTGGTTTGGACCCGACCTCCAGCTGGAGAAGAATTGGTCAGAAGTACTAGCAAAGATCGGTTCTGCCGGCAAGACTTGGAACCGACGGAGGTTGTCTGTGAAGGGCAGGGCGGACGTGTGTGTTACATACATTTTCCCCCTGGTTCTTTATCGATTGTCAGTACTTCCTCTCTGTAAGGCCCACAGGAAGGCGCTCGAGCGATCGCTATCCTCCATTTTATGGAGGGGACGCGGTAACAGGGTCGACAGACGAGTCTGCACTAAACGTCCGTGTCATGGGGGGCTGGGAATGCCACACTTGCTGAGTCACATCCGTGCCTCACGGTTGGCTTTCCTACGCCGCGCATTGACTAGAGGAGATCCGATTCTGGAGGGGATTGTTAGGGACGCGTTCCCTGGCCTTACTATCAGTCCCCCCATCTCGAGGGTTGAGCGCCGTCGTAAACCCCGGGATCAATCGCTTTTCCTCCGCGAGTGTCGGTTCGCCTTGAAGGCTATTCCGCGGTCCAGTGACCTGTCACAGCCTAGGAAAGTCTTCTATAGGGGATTAGTGGAGGGGCGCGCGAAGGATTCCCTACGTGATACGCTCTGCTTTTCGGAAGAGGAGTATCGCTCCTACTGGTCTTGGGCGCCAGCGGCGGATTATCTCAGTAACCCTGAGTTTTCGCTTACCTGGCGATTGGCTCGGAATCGGCTGCCTCTCAACGACAAGGCTTTCATATGGGGCTTGGCGGATTTGCCAGACTGTGAACGGTGTGGTCTTGGTTTAGAAGAAACGGCTTCGCACGCCTTCTACCATTGCCCCCGGGTCCGCCCCTTATGGGACCATGTCGGCGAGCTGACGGCTCGTCTCGCTCCCGAAGAACTCGTGTCCATTGATCGCGCATACGCGTGTGACAATGTGTCGCCCCCGTATTCCGGGGTGAAACGAATGGTGTTTCTGACGCTGCTAGCCACGGCTCGAATGGTGATATGGACGACGCGCATGCAGGAAGTCTTGCGAGGCAATCGTCTTTCGCATCAGGATCTAATCCGATTCTTTGAGCATCAGCTCAAGATGAAGATTAGAACTGATAGGAAACGATTGCATTCGACAGTCTTCAACGAAAGGTGGGTAAAAGAGGCGAGCTTGGTTCGTTTGGACGGGGCTAGCCTTGATTTTCTTTTCTAGGTCAATCTAAAGTCACATCGGGGTGGTTTCCTGTGGAACCCTCCCCTTGGTTAGGTTAGACAAGCTTAAGTGTACCTAGTTAATGTGAGTAAGTGTTGTTCCCGGCCTGTTTCCCGGCTATCTTTTTAGTTATGATCCAAGTCGAGATTCCCAACCTCCCCAGTTTGTTTTGGCCCCACCTTTCATCTCGACTAGGTCAGCCTTTTATTTCCCCATGTCCGGGTTATTTTATCTCTTTCCCACTCCCTTAGCGAGAGTGTTTCTTGATTCTGTCCTCTGGGCAGAATACAGCGGCCTCTCCATTTTGAGGGTTGGACGGGCCCTACTAACACAAATTATGTTTAGTTTAAATATTCTTTGAGTTTTTAGTTTGTTATTGGGTTCATCTCCCTCCCCACTTTCATCTTTTCATTATTAGAATTTTAATGTATGTTATTATCATCAAAATTTTTATGGTGTGGGCGCGTTTTTGTAGGTTCCCCTGGTGTGGATGTGGTATTATGGTGGATGAATGTTTGAATGGCGACGGATGAGTTCTTGTGGTGAATGGGTAAATTGTAATGTATGAATGGGTCGCGAATCTGATTAGCTAGGTATAGGATAGTAAGTTATGACCAGCCTTTACCCCTCCCCTTTTCGGCCTTGTGCCACATTTGTTGTATTCCAACAAAAAATAAAATGTCCAATGCCAACCGGTTAACCGCAGTTTGTCGATTACTGTGTTATTATTGCGATTTCAGACAACTTTAAAGATCAACTCAGTGATAAGTGTTTATTTTGTTACTTTTTCAGTTTCCAACATTGTTTTTGAAGTTTCTTGGTTTTCACTTTTTCGTTTTAGTATATATTGTAATATTTTACATTTACCTTTCATTTACCTTTTTGTTGTATTTATTACCCTCCCCCTATTTTGATTTGCATTTGCTCTTTGGTTGAATTGTTTATTGCCTTGGTTGTCCCGTTCTTGTTCTATTTTATTTTGTTTGAAATGAAAAAAAGTAATATTTATAAAAGGAGCAAGAAAAAGAGATAAATTACGTCGACCGTGGTTGTGTTTTAGTCTACGCCATGGTCGACACAAACAATAAAAAAGTGCCTGATACACCGGTGGCAAATCCGGTGTCGCCAGCAAAATCGGCCTGGTCTCAAGATAGGCCGTTAAAGAAAGATGGGGAATTTTATGCCAGTCAGAGGAAAAAACTGGAAAGCAGTTTCAACGGCAACGAATTCCTCACGATAAAGGACGCCTTTGATGCCGTTAAAGTAAGAACGATTTCTCTGCTTACTTCAGACGTGAAGAGTCATAAATTAATGGGGGTAAGCAGAGAATGCATGGAGGAGGCTTTAAAATCTTTAAACATTTGTCCAAAGATTTTGGCCAGAAGGACCAATGCTCTTTGGGATCTCCTTCTCCAGACTGAAGATCAGGCCCGAAGATTAGCGGGAAGTGTTCTTAACACAAAAACATTACGGTTACAAACCGAATATATGGGCACCCGCAGAACGAAAATTACCGTCCACGGAGTACCGATAGACATTTCAGAAGATCGGATGGGGGCTTTCTTCTCTAAATATGGGGAAGTTAGCGAAGTGAAGGCCATCTGCAGTAAGTCAGGAATAGACACTGGGGATATGGAAGTTCAAATTACCCTAGACAAGGAAAACTTCCAAGATATCCCAAACATTTTGCTCTGCCGAACGAGAAGAATGCTGGTGGTGGTTGAAGGGAGGAAACCATGTTGTTGGGTGTGCGGACAGCCGGGCCATATGGCAAAGGCGTGCCCCACCAAGAAGGTGCCAGCACAAAAAGAACCGACTCCAGTAACGACAGCAGCAGCGACAGCAGCGACCGCTACCAAAACCGCCGAAACTGGCAAGAGTTCGAGTGACGGCTGGAAGGAAGTGGTGGCAAAGGGACGAAAATCCCAAACAAGCCTCCCGTCCCCCCCAAAGGAGGCTTCTCCCAAAAAGCAGACTGACAAAGAGAGTCGGAAGAAAGAAGAAAACAAGAAGCAACATCAACCAAAGGAACCCGAAGTCGAGATGGAGGTAGAAGAACTACCTACAATGCGGTCCTCCTCTTTGAAGAGGAACAGGGAAGAGGACGACGAAGAAGTCCCCACAAAAAAGCACACAGCAGAAAAAAGAACGGGGAGGAGCCGGGAAAAATCCAAATGCGCATCCACCCCGGCGTCTCCAGAAAGGAATATTGTTTTACCTGTTCCTAGGAGTCTCCCCCCATCACTCTCACGTTTGCCACTCCCTCCTTCCACTCCCACTCCCACTCCCACTCCCACACAATCATCCACCCCCATGTCATCGGATGCGTCCCCTACCCAGCATACACCCACTCTCCCGTCCATTCCCTCCCCACCAGACCCAGATAGGGTTAAGAAAAAAAAGAAGAGGCTCTTTAAAAGAGCAGAAGATATATGTAGGGTGGATAAGACGGAGCTGGAAAAAAACTGTTCCTCCAGGAAAAAATCCCTTCTAGGTCCACTCTTTAAACTCTCTTCCATTGACAACATGTCGGTGGAAGACCCCCAGAACTTTCCGGGGGCCCCAGGTGTGATTGCCCTCATCAGGGATGCGGGGAAGCATTTAAAAGTATGGGCCCATATGTTCGAGGCCAAAGAAGCATTCCCAAATTTAAGAATAGCGGAATTTGGGTCTCCTGACCTCACCAAGATGCACGGCTTCTGTGCAGGGAGGGTCCCGGTACGTCTCCACCCCTCACTATACAGGGCCTTAAAATTAACGTACCCTACGGACGTCGGCGGGATTGTCTCGGAAGGACGGATGACGTCGGAGCTGGGCACGGGAAGCCTGGGACAAACCGTCGGGGTCCTGTCACCCGCAGATTTCCGCCCCGTATGTGCTTAGGTTGTTGCAGTAACTGTCGTTTTTTATTTTTGCAGGCCTAGGAAATGGAAATAAAGATAGCCAGTTTGAATGCGAAGGGCTTGAGAGATCGGGGTAAGGCTGCCCGCCTGCTTCGGGATCTCTTGTCCTTCGGCGTGGATGTTGCCGCGATCGAAGAGACCCACTTTGTTTGCACTTCCGATGCGTGTGTGCTGGAGGATGACTTTGTCATCTATTCAGCATATGGGGACCGATGTGCCAGAGGAGTTTCTTTGTTGGTCAGACGTACTCTCGATGCGAAGGTGGACCTTGTGCATACCGATGCCGAGGGCCGGTTAATCGTGGCCGATATTGCCGTGAAAAGTGGTTCGTTTCGGGTCGTTGCGGTTTATGCGCCCAACGACTGGGAGGAGCGGGGTTCCTTTTTTCGGCGGTTGGGGCCGTTCCTAGTTGATTCATCGCGCCTAGTTTTAATGGGGGACTGGAATGCCATCCTGAACCCCAAGTTAGACAGGGGGCGGGGCGCTAGCGGGAGTAGGGGTGATCGTAGCCTGGTCAATCTGATCGACGATTATGGTCTCGTCGATAGATACCGGGTCGATCATCCCAAGGGGAAAATGTGGACGTGGGCTCGTAGCTGGCCGTCTGTCAATGTAGTTAGCTACATTGACAGAATGTTAGTTCGTAGAGCCGACATAGACTTGTTAGATTGTCCCACGTTCCACTGGGTAGGCTACACGGATCACAAACTCGTTTGTGCCCGTGTGGCGTTAGAACATAGGCCTAGAATGGCTGGCTACTGGAAGTTCAATCTGTCTTTACTGGACAGGCGGGACTTCCAGAGGCAGCTAACTAGTGTAGTGCAGCGGGAGCTAGTGGGGGCGGTTATCGGGAATAAGTGGTGGGAGCGACTTAAGGATAGAATTAGGTCTTTCACCACTGATTTCAGCAAACGGCTCGCCCTAGATAGAGCTGAAAAGGTGAAGACGCTTAAGGCTAATTTTTCCCGGGCGGAGGCTGGGGGGGATCCCCTAGAGATAGCCCTAGCTAGGGAGGCCCTGCAGCGTTCGAATAGCGAGCGCTACATGGGTCAGGTAATTAGGCATAGGCTAAGTAAGATGTCTTCTGAAGCTGTGAACCTGGGCGCAGATCTGCGTCGGGAAGAAGTCCGTCGAGGTGGTGATCGTTACATTCGTCAAGTCGAAACCCCGGAGGGGCGTACTCTGCGGTCGACTGGCGACATGTGCGAGGCGTTTCGGCGGCATTTCGAGAGCCGCTTTACCAAGGAGCCTGGTCTCCGTGAGGAGGAGTTTCGCAGCTATTTGGCTGACTTTCCTCGGCTTGAGCCGACTGAAGCAGCTAGCTGCGAGGGAGAGATCACGGAGGGCGAAGTCTACGAGGCATTGAAGAAGGTCGGCAGAGGCAAGTCGCCCGGTCTGGATGGTTTGCCTTATGAATTGTACTTGAGGCTGTCGCACATCTTTGTTCCGATTTTGACTGCAGTGTTCAACAACTGGTTTCGGTCGGGGTCCATCCCCAACCGCATTTCCAGGGGTGTGATCACTCTGTTGAAAAAGGGCAAGGGTGTTGGGGGTAAACTAGACGATTACAGGCCCATAACTCTGCTAAACACAGAGTTAAAGATTATGGCCAAGATCCTGCAGGAGCGTTTGCAGTCAGTTGCCGAGTCTCTGTTGGGACCCGAGCAGACTTGTTCTGTGAGGGGCCGAACAATTCAGAGCAACCTGCATTTGATCCGCACGATCCTAGAGGGAGTAAAAGACGACGAGGAAGCCGCGCTGATCAATTTGGATCAGTCCAAGGCATTTGATAGGGTCGACCATCGCTACCTTGCTACTGTCCTGCAGGCCGCCGGATTCGCACCCGACTTCTGCCGCTGGATTAGCCTCCTGTATCGCTCCCCCAGTGCTGTGGTACAGGTGAACGGAAAGTTGTCGGGCGCTTTTGTTCTGTCGAGGTCGGTTCGTCAGGGTTGTCCGCTGTCGCCTCTCCTTTATGCTTTGGCGTTGGAGCCTCTCCTTCGCCGGCTGAAGGACGAGACGTGCAGTCCGGCCCTACGCGGGATCGCCGTTCCTGGAGGGTCTCGAGCCAGGGTTTCCGCGTACGCCGATGACGTATCTGCTTTCGTGTCGTCCCGGGGCGACATTGAAGCGGTACAGAAGGCGCTTGATCGGTACGAGAAGGTGACAGGGGCCAAGATAAACCGCGACAAGTCGTCCGGCTTGCGGTTAGGTGCCTGGAAGGGGCGTGATCTTCCAGGCCGCTTCGGTTGGACGGACGGTCCTGTCCGCATTCTTGGAGTGTGGTTTGGACCCGACCTCCAGCTGGAGAAGAATTGGTCAGAAGTACTAGCAAAGATCGGTTCTGCCGGCAAGACTTGGAACCGACGGAGGTTGTCTGTGAAGGGCAGGGCGGACGTGTGTGTTACATACATTTTCCCCCTGGTTCTTTATCGATTGTCAGTACTTCCTCTCTGTAAGGCCCACAGGAAGGCGCTCGAGCGATCGCTATCCTCCATTTTATGGAGGGGACGCGGTAACAGGGTCGACAGACGAGTCTGCACTAAACGTCCGTGTCATGGGGGGCTGGGAATGCCACACTTGCTGAGTCACATCCGTGCCTCACGGTTGGCTTTCCTACGCCGCGCATTGACTAGAGGAGATCCGATTCTGGAGGGGATTGTTAGGGACGCGTTCCCTGGCCTTACTATCAGTCCCCCCATCTCGAGGGTTGAGCGCCGTCGTAAACCCCGGGATCAATCGCTTTTCCTCCGCGAGTGTCGGTTCGCCTTGAAGGCTATTCCGCGGTCCAGTGACCTGTCACAGCCTAGGAAAGTCTTCTATAGGGGATTAGTGGAGGGGCGCGCGAAGGATTCCCTACGTGATACGCTCTGCTTTTCGGAAGAGGAGTATCGCTCCTACTGGTCTTGGGCGCCAGCGGCGGATTATCTCAGTAACCCTGAGTTTTCGCTTACCTGGCGATTGGCTCGGAATCGGCTGCCTCTCAACGACAAGGCTTTCATATGGGGCTTGGCGGATTTGCCAGACTGTGAACGGTGTGGTCTTGGTTTAGAAGAAACGGCTTCGCACGCCTTCTACCATTGCCCCCGGGTCCGCCCCTTATGGGACCATGTCGGCGAGCTGACGGCTCGTCTCGCTCCCGAAGAACTCGTGTCCATTGATCGCGCATACGCGTGTGACAATGTGTCGCCCCCGTATTCCGGGGTGAAACGAATGGTGTTTCTGACGCTGCTAGCCACGGCTCGAATGGTGATATGGACGACGCGCATGCAGGAAGTCTTGCGAGGCAATCGTCTTTCGCATCAGGATCTAATCCGATTCTTTGAGCATCAGCTCAAGATGAAGATTAGAACTGATAGGAAACGATTGCATTCGACAGTCTTCAACGAAAGGTGGGTAAAAGAGGCGAGCTTGGTTCGTTTGGACGGGGCTAGCCTTGATTTTCTTTTCTAGGTCAATCTAAAGTCACATCGGGGTGGTTTCCTGTGGAACCCTCCCCTTGGTTAGGTTAGACAAGCTTAAGTGTACCTAGTTAATGTGAGTAAGTGTTGTTCCCGGCCTGTTTCCCGGCTATCTTTTTAGTTATGATCCAAGTCGAGATTCCCAACCTCCCCAGTTTGTTTTGGCCCCACCTTTCATCTCGACTAGGTCAGCCTTTTATTTCCCCATGTCCGGGTTATTTTATCTCTTTCCCACTCCCTTAGCGAGAGTGTCTCTTGATTCTGTCCTCTGGGCAGAATACAGCGGCCTCTCTATTTTGAGGGTTGGACGGGCCCTACTAACACGAATTATGTTTAGTTTAAATATTCGTTGAGTTTTAGTTTGTTATTGGGTTCATCTCCCTCCCCACTTTCATCTTTTCATTATTAGAATTTTAATGTATGTTATTATCATCAAAATTTTTATGGTGTGGGGCGCGTTTTTGTAGGTTCCCCTGGTGTGGATGTGGTATTATGGTGGATGAAGGTTTGAATGGCGACGGATGAGTTCTTGTGGTGAATGGGTAAATTGTAATGTATGAATGGGTCGCGAATCTGATTAGCTAGGTATAGGATAGTAAGTTATGACCAGCCTTTACCCCTCCCCTTTTCGGCCTTGTGCCACATTTGTTGTATTCCAACAAAAAATAAAATGTCCAATGCCAACCGGTTAACCGCAGTTTGTCGATTACTGTGTTATTATTGCGATTTCAGACAACTTTAAAGATCAACTCAGTGATAAGTGTTTATTTTGTTACTTTTTCAGTTTCCAACATTGTTTTTGAAGTTTCTTGGTTTTCACTTTTTCGTTTTAGTATATATTGTAATATTTTACATTTACCTTTCATTTACCTTTTTGTTGTATTTATTACCCTCCCCCTATTTTGATTTGCATTTGCTCTTTGGTTGAATTGTTTATTGCCTTGGTTGTCCCGTTCTTGTTCTATTTTATTTTGTTTGAAATGAAAAAAAGTAATATTTATAAAAGGAGCAAGAAAAAGAGATAAATTACGTCGACCGTGGTTGTGTTTTAGTCTACGCCATGGTCGACACAAACAATAAAAAAGTGCCTGATACACCGGTGGCAAATCCGGTGTCGCCAGCAAAATCGGCCTGGTCTCAAGATAGGCCGTTAAAGAAAGATGGGGAATTTTATGCCAGTCAGAGGAAAAAACTGGAAAGCAGTTTCAACGGCAACGAATTCCTCACGATAAAGGACGCCTTTGATGCCGTTAAAGTAAGAACGATTTCTCTGCTTACTTCAGACGTGAAGAGTCATAAATTAATGGGGGTAAGCAGAGAATGCATGGAGGAGGCTTTAAAATCTTTAAACATTTGTCCAAAGATTTTGGCCAGAAGGACCAATGCTCTTTGGGATCTCCTTCTCCAGACTGAAGATCAGGCCCGAAGATTAGCGGGAAGTGTTCTTAACACAAAAACATTACGGTTACAAACCGAATATATGGGCACCCGCAGAACGAAAATTACCGTCCACGGAGTACCGATAGACATTTCAGAAGATCGGATGGGGGCTTTCTTCTCTAAATATGGGGAAGTTAGCGAAGTGAAGGCCATCTGCAGTAAGTCAGGAATAGACACTGGGGATATGGAAGTTCAAATTACCCTAGACAAGGAAAACTTCCAAGATATCCCAAACATTTTGCTCTGCCGAACGAGAAGAATGCTGGTGGTGGTTGAAGGGAGGAAACCATGTTGTTGGGTGTGCGGACAGCCGGGCCATATGGCAAAGGCGTGCCCCACCAAGAAGGTGCCAGCACAAAAAGAACCGACTCCAGTAACGACAGCAGCAGCGACAGCAGCGACCGCTACCAAAACCGCCGAAACTGGCAAGAGTTCGAGTGACGGCTGGAAGGAAGTGGTGGCAAAGGGACGAAAATCCCAAACAAGCCTCCCGTCCCCCCCAAAGGAGGCTTCTCCCAAAAAGCAGACTGACAAAGAGAGTCGGAAGAAAGAAGAAAACAAGAAGCAACATCAACCAAAGGAACCCGAAGTCGAGATGGAGGTAGAAGAACTACCTACAATGCGGTCCTCCTCTTTGAAGAGGAACAGGGAAGAGGACGACGAAGAAGTCCCCACAAAAAAGCACACAGCAGAAAAAAGAACGGGGAGGAGCCGGGAAAAATCCAAATGCGCATCCACCCCGGCGTCTCCAGAAAGGAATATTGTTTTACCTGTTCCTAGGAGTCTCCCCCCATCACTCTCACGTTTGCCACTCCCTCCTTCCACTCCCACTCCCACTCCCACTCCCACACAATCATCCACCCCCATGTCATCGGATGCGTCCCCTACCCAGCATACACCCACTCTCCCGTCCATTCCCTCCCCACCAGACCCAGATAGGGTTAAGAAAAAAAAGAAGAGGCTCTTTAAAAGAGCAGAAGATATATGTAGGGTGGATAAGACGGAGCTGGAAAAAAACTGTTCCTCCAGGAAAAAATCCCTTCTAGGTCCACTCTTTAAACTCTCTTCCATTGACAACATGTCGGTGGAAGACCCCCAGAACTTTCCGGGGGCCCCAGGTGTGATTGCCCTCATCAGGGATGCGGGGAAGCATTTAAAAGTATGGGCCCATATGTTCGAGGCCAAAGAAGCATTCCCAAATTTAAGAATAGCGGAATTTGGGTCTCCTGACCTCACCAAGATGCACGGCTTCTGTGCAGGGAGGGTCCCGGTACGTCTCCACCCCTCACTATACAGGGCCTTAAAATTAACGTACCCTACGGACGTCGGCGGGATTGTCTCGGAAGGACGGATGACGTCGGAGCTGGGCACGGGAAGCCTGGGACAAACCGTCGGGGTCCTGTCACCCGCAGATTTCCGCCCCGTATGTGCTTAGGTTGTTGCAGTAACTGTCGTTTTTTATTTTTGCAGGCCTAGAAAATGGAAATAAAGATAGCCAGTTTGAATGCGAAGGGCTTGAGAGATCGGGGTAAGGCTGCCCGCCTGCTTCGGGATCTCTTGTCCTTCGGCGTGGATGTTGCCGCGATCGAAGAGACCCACTTTGTTTGCACTTCCGATGCGTGTGTGCTGGAGGATGACTTTGTCATCTATTCAGCATATGGGGACCGATGTGCCAGAGGAGTTTCTTTGTTGGTCAGACGTACTCTCGATGCGAAGGTGGACCTTGTGCATACCGATGCCGAGGGCCGGTTAATCGTGGCCGATATTGCCGTGAAAAGTGGTTCGTTTCGGGTCGTTGCGGTTTATGCGCCCAACGACTGGGAGGAGCGGGGTTCCTTTTTTCGGCGGTTGGGGCCGTTCCTAGTTGATTCATCGCGCCTAGTTTTAATGGGGGACTGGAATGCCATCCTGAACCCCAAGTTAGACAGGGGGCGGGGCGCTAGCGGGAGTAGGGGTGATCGTAGCCTGGTCAATCTGATCGACGATTATGGTCTCGTCGATAGATACCGGGTCGATCATCCCAAGGGGAAAATGTGGACGTGGGCTCGTAGCTGGCCGTCTGTCAATGTAGTTAGCTACATTGACAGAATGTTAGTTCGTAGAGCCGACATAGACTTGTTAGATTGTCCCACGTTCCACTGGGTAGGCTACACGGATCACAAACTCGTTTGTGCCCGTGTGGCGTTAGAACATAGGCCTAGAATGGCTGGCTACTGGAAGTTCAATCTGTCTTTACTGGACAGGCGGGACTTCCAGAGGCAGCTAACTAGTGTAGTGCAGCGGGAGCTAGTGGGGGCGGTTATCGGGAATAAGTGGTGGGAGCGACTTAAGGATAGAATTAGGTCTTTCACCACTGATTTCAGCAAACGGCTCGCCCTAGATAGAGCTGAAAAGGTGAAGACGCTTAAGGCTAATTTTTCCCGGGCGGAGGCTGGGGGGGATCCCCTAGAGATAGCCCTAGCTAGGGAGGCCCTGCAGCGTTCGAATAGCGAGCGCTACATGGGTCAGGTAATTAGGCATAGGCTAAGTAAGATGTCTTCTGAAGCTGTGAACCTGGGCGCAGATCTGCGTCGGGAAGAAGTCCGTCGAGGTGGTGATCGTTACATTCGTCAAGTCGAAACCCCGGAGGGGCGTACTCTGCGGTCGACTGACGACATGTGCGAGGCGTTTCGGCGGCATTTCGAGAGCCGCTTTACCAAGGAGCCTGGTCTCCGTGAGGAGGAGTTTCGCAGCTATTTGGCTGACTTTCCTCGGCTTGAGCCGACTGAAGCAGCTAGCTGCGAGGGAGAGATCACGGAGGGCGAAGTCTACGAGGCATTGAAGAAGGTCGGCAGAGGCAAGTCGCCCGGTCTGGATGGTTTGCCTTATGAATTGTACTTGAGGCTGTCGCACATCTTTGTTCCGATTTTGACTGCAGTGTTCAACAACTGGTTTCGGTCGGGGTCCATCCCCAACCGCATTTCCAGGGGTGTGATCACTCTGTTGAAAAAGGGCAAGGGTGTTGGGGGTAAACTAGACGATTACAGGCCCATAACTCTGCTAAACACAGAGTTAAAGATTATGGCCAAGATCCTGCAGGAGCGTTTGCAGTCAGTTGCCGAGTCTCTGTTGGGACCCGAGCAGACTTGTTCTGTGAGGGGCCGAACAATTCAGAGCAACCTGCATTTGATCCGCACGATCCTAGAGGGAGTAAAAGACGACGAGGAAGCCGCGCTGATCAATTTGGATCAGTCCAAGGCATTTGATAGGGTCGACCATCGCTACCTTGCTACTGTCCTGCAGGCCGCCGGATTCGCACCCGACTTCTGCCGCTGGATTAGCCTCCTGTATCGCTCCCCCAGTGCTGTGGTACAGGTGAACGGAAAGTTGTCGGGCGCTTTTGTTCTGTCGAGGTCGGTTCGTCAGGGTTGTCCGCTGTCGCCTCTCCTTTATGCTTTGGCGTTGGAGCCTCTCCTTCGCCGGCTGAAGGACGAGACGTGCAGTCCGGCCCTACGCGGGATCGCCGTTCCTGGAGGGTCTCGAGCCAGGGTTTCCGCGTACGCCGATGACGTATCTGCTTTCGTGTCGTCCCGGGGCGACATTGAAGCGGTACAGAAGGCGCTTGATCGGTACGAGAAGGTGACAGGGGCCAAGATAAACCGCGACAAGTCGTCCGGCTTGCGGTTAGGTGCCTGGAAGGGGCGTGATCTTCCAGGCCGCTTCGGTTGGACGGACGGTCCTGTCCGCATTCTTGGAGTGTGGTTTGGACCCGACCTCCAGCTGGAGAAGAATTGGTCAGAAGTACTAGCAAAGATCGGTTCTGCCGGCAAGACTTGGAACCGACGGAGGTTGTCTGTGAAGGGCAGGGCGGACGTGTGTGTTACATACATTTTCCCCCTGGTTCTTTATCGATTGTCAGTACTTCCTCTCTGTAAGGCCCACAGGAAGGCGCTCGAGCGATCGCTATCCTCCATTTTATGGAGGGGACGCGGTAACAGGGTCGACAGACGAGTCTGCACTAAACGTCCGTGTCATGGGGGGCTGGGAATGCCACACTTGCTGAGTCACATCCGTGCCTCACGGTTGGCTTTCCTACGCCGCGCATTGACTAGAGGAGATCCGATTCTGGAGGGGATTGTTAGGGACGCGTTCCCTGGCCTTACTATCAGTCCCCCCATCTCGAGGGTTGAGCGCCGTCGTAAACCCCGGGATCAATCGCTTTTCCTCCGCGAGTGTCGGTTCGCCTTGAAGGCTATTCCGCGGTCCAGTGACCTGTCACAGCCTAGGAAAGTCTTCTATAGGGGATTAGTGGAGGGGCGCGCGAAGGATTCCCTACGTGATACGCTCTGCTTTTCGGAAGAGGAGTATCGCTCCTACTGGTCTTGGGCGCCAGCGGCGGATTATCTCAGTAACCCTGAGTTTTCGCTTACCTGGCGATTGGCTCGGAATCGGCTGCCTCTCAACGACAAGGCTTTCATATGGGGCTTGGCGGATTTGCCAGACTGTGAACGGTGTGGTCTTGGTTTAGAAGAAACGGCTTCGCACGCCTTCTACCATTGCCCCCGGGTCCGCCCCTTATGGGACCATGTCGGCGAGCTGACGGCTCGTCTCGCTCCCGAAGAACTCGTGTCCATTGATCGCGCATACGCGTGTGACAATGTGTCGCCCCCGTATTCCGGGGTGAAACGAATGGTGTTTCTGACGCTGCTAGCCACGGCTCGAATGGTGATATGGACGACGCGCATGCAGGAAGTCTTGCGAGGCAATCGTCTTTCGCATCAGGATCTAATCCGATTCTTTGAGCATCAGCTCAAGATGAAGATTAGAACTGATAGGAAACGATTGCATTCGACAGTCTTCAACGAAAGGTGGGTAAAAGAGGCGAGCTTGGTTCGTTTGGACGGGGCTAGCCTTGATTTTCTTTTCTAGGTCAATCTAAAGTCACATCGGGGTGGTTTCCTGTGGAACCCTCCCCTTGGTTAGGTTAGACAAGCTTAAGTGTACCTAGTTAATGTGAGTAAGTGTTGTTCCCGGCCTGTTTCCCGGCTATCTTTTTAGTTATGATCCAAGTCGAGATTCCCAACCTCCCCAGTTTGTTTTGGCCCCACCTTTCATCTCGACTAGGTCAGCCTTTTATTTCCCCATGTCCGGGTTATTTTATCTTTTCCCCACTCCCTTAGCGAGAGTGTTTCTTGATTCTGTCCTCTGGGCAGAATACAGCGGCCTCTCTATTTTGAGGGTTGGACGGGCCCTACTAACACGAATTATGTTTAGTTTAAATATTCGTTGAGTTTTTAGTTTGTTATTGGGTTCATCTCCCTCCCTACTTTCATCTTTTCAGTATTAGAATTTTAATGTATGTTATTATCATCAAAATTTTTATGGTGTGGGGCGCGTTTTTGTAGGTTCCCCTGGTGTGGATGTGGTATTATGGTGGATGAAGGTTTGAATGGCGACGGATGAGTTCTTGTGGTGAATGGGTAAATTGTAATGTATGAATGGGTCGCGAATCTGATTAGCTAGGTATAGGATAGTAAGTTATGACCAGCCTTTACCCCTCCCCTTTTCGGCCTTGTGCCACATTTGTTGTATTCCAACAAAAAATAAAATGTCCAATGCCAACCGGTTAACCGCAGTTTGTCGATTACTGTGTTATTATTGCGATTTCAGACAACTTTAAAGATCAACTCAGTGATAAGTGTTTATTTTGTTACTTTTTCAGTTTCCAACATTGTTTTTGAAGTTTCTTGGTTTTGACTTTTTCGTTTTAGTATATATTGGAATATTTTACATTTACCTTTCATTTGCCTTTTTTGTTGTATTTATTACCCTCCCCCTATTTTGATTTGCATTTGCTCTTTGGTTGAATTGTGTATTGCCTTGGTTTGTCCCGTTCTTGTTCCATTTTATTTTGTTTGAAATGATATAAAGTATTATTTAAAAAAGGAGTAAGAAAAAATAACTTACGTCGACCGTGGCTGTGTTTTAGTCTACGCCATGGTCGACACAAACAATAAAAAAGTGCCTGATACACCGGTGGTAAAGCCGGTGTCGCCAGCAAAATCGGCCTGGTCTCAAGATAGGCCGCTAAAGAAAGATGGGGAATTCTATGCCAGTCAGAGGAAAAAACTGGAAAGCAGTTTCAACGGCAACGAATTCCTCACGATAAAGGACGCCTTTGATGCAGTGAAAGTGAGAACTATTTCTCTGCTTACTTCAGACGTGAAGAGCCATAAATTAATGGGGGTAAGCAGAGAATGTATGGAGGAGGCGCTAAAATCATTGAACATTTGTCCAAAGATTTTGGCCAGAAGGACCAATGCTCTTTGGGATCTCCTTCTCCAGACTGAAGATCAGGCCCGAAGATTAGCGGGAAGTGTTCTAAACACAAAAAATTTACGGTTACAAACCGAATATATGGGCACCCGCAGAACGAAAATTACCATCCACGGAGTACCGATAGACATTTCAGAAGATCGGATGGGGGCTTTCTTCTCTAAATATGGGGAAGTTAGCGAAGTCAAGGCCATCTGCAGTAAGTCAGGAATAGACACTGGGGATATGGAAGTTCAAATTACCCTAGACAAGGAAAACTTCCAAGATATCCCAAACATTTTGCTCTGCCGAACGAGAAGAATGCTGGTGGTGGTTGAAGGGAGGAAACCATGTTGTTGGGTGTGCGGACAGCCGGGCCATATGGCAAAGGCGTGCCCCACCAAGAAGGTGCCAGCACAAAAAGAACCGACTCCAGTAACGACAGCAGCAGCGACAGCAGCGACCGCTACCAAAACCGCCGAAACTGGAAAGACTTCGAGTGACGGCTGGAAGGAAGTGGTTGCAAAGGGGCGAAAATCCCAAACAAGCCTCCCGTCCCCCCCAAAGGAGGCTTCTCCCAATAAGCAGACTGAGAAACAAAATCGGAAGAAAGAAGAAAACAAGAAGCAGCATCTACCAAAGGAACCCGAAGTCGAGATGGAGGTGGAAGAACTACCTACAATGCGGTCCTCCTCTTTGAAGAGGAACAGGGAAGAGGACGAAGAAGAAGTCCCGACAAAAAAACATACAGCAGAAAAAAGACCAGGGAGGAGCCGGGAAAAATCCAAATGCGCATCCACCCCGGCGTCTCCAGAGAGATATATTGCTGTACCTATTCCTAGGAGTCTCCCCCCATCACTCTCACGTTTGCCACTCCCTCCTTCCACTCCCACTCCCACTCCCACACAATCATCCACTCCCATGTCATCGGATGCGTCCCCTACCCAGCATACACCCACTCTCCCGTCCATTCCCTCCCCACCAGACCCAGATAGGGTTAAGAAAAAAAAGAAGAGGATCTTTAAAAGAGCCGAAGATATATGTAGGGTGGATAAGACGGAGCTGGAAAAAAACTGTTCCTCCAGGAAAAAATCCCTTCTAGGTCCACTCTTTAAACTCTCTTCCATTGACAACATGTCGGTGGAAGACCCCCAGAACTTTCCGGGGGCCCCAGGTGTGATTGCCCTCATCAGGGATGCGGGGAAGCATTTAAAAGTATGGGCCCATATGTTCGAGGCCAAAGAAGCATTCCCAAATTTAAGAATGGCGGAATTTGGGTCTCCTGACCTCACCAAGATGCACGGCTTCTGTGCAGGGAGGGTCCCGGTACGTCTCCACCCCTCACTATACAGGGCCTTAAAATTAACGTACCCTACGGACGTCGGCGGGATTGTCTCGGAAGGACGGATGACGTCGGAGCTGGGCACGGGAAGCCTGGGACAAACCGTCGGGGTCCTGTCACCCGCAGATTTCCGCCCCGTATGTGCTTAGGTTGTTGCAGTAACTGTCGTTTTTTATTTTTGCAGGCCTAGGAAATGGAAATAAAGATAGCCAGTTTGAATGCGAAGGGCTTGAGAGATCGGGGTAAGGCTGCCCGCCTGCTTCGGGATCTCTTGTCCTTCGGCGTGGATGTTGCCGCGATCGAAGAGACCCACTTTGTTTGCACTTCCGATGCGTGTGTGCTGGAGGATGACTTTGTCATCTATTCAGCATATGGGGACCGATGTGCCAGAGGAGTTTCTTTGTTGGTCAGACGTACTCTCGATGCGAAGGTGGACCTTGTGCATACCGATGCCGAGGGCCGGTTAATCGTGGCCGATATTGCCGTGAAAAGTGGTTCGTTTCGGGTCGTTGCGGTTTATGCGCCCAACGACTGGGAGGAGCGGGGTTCCTTTTTTCGGCGGTTGGGGCCGTTCCTAGTTGATTCATCGCGCCTAGTTTTAATGGGGGACTGGAATGCCATCCTGAACCCCAAGTTAGACAGGGGGCGGGGCGCTAGCGGGAGTAGGGGTGATCGTAGCCTGGTCAATCTGATCGACGATTATGGTCTCGTCGATAGATACCGGGTCGATCATCCCAAGGGGAAAATGTGGACGTGGGCTCGTAGCTGGCCGTCTGTCAATGTAGTTAGCTACATTGACAGAATGTTAGTTCGTAGAGCCGACATAGACTTGTTAGATTGTCCCACGTTCCACTGGGTAGGCTACACGGATCACAAACTCGTTTGTGCCCGTGTGGCGTTAGAACATAGGCCTAGAATGGCTGGCTACTGGAAGTTCAATCTGTCTTTACTGGACAGGCGGGACTTCCAGAGGCAGCTAACTAGTGTAGTGCAGCGGGAGCTAGTGGGGGCGGTTATCGGGAATAAGTGGTGGGAGCGACTTAAGGATAGAATTAGGTCTTTCACCACTGATTTCAGCAAACGGCTCGCCCTAGATAGAGCTGAAAAGGTGAAGACGCTTAAGGCTAATTTTTCCCGGGCGGAGGCTGGGGGGGATCCCCTAGAGATAGCCCTAGCTAGGGAGGCCCTGCAGCGTTCGAATAGCGAGCGCTACATGGGTCAGGTAATTAGGCATAGGCTAAGTAAGATGTCTTCTGAAGCTGTGAACCTGGGCGCAGATCTGCGTCGGGAAGAAGTCCGTCGAGGTGGTGATCGTTACATTCGTCAAGTCGAAACCCCGGAGGGGCGTACTCTGCGGTCGACTGGCGACATGTGCGAGGCGTTTCGGCGGCATTTCGAGAGCCGCTTTACCAAGGAGCCTGGTCTCCGTGAGGAGGAGTTTCGCAGCTATTTGGCTGACTTTCCTCGGCTTGAGCCGACTGAAGCAGCTAGCTGCGAGGGAGAGATCACGGAGGGCGAAGTCTACGAGGCATTGAAGAAGGTCGGCAGAGGCAAGTCGCCCGGTCTGGATGGTTTGCCTTATGAATTGTACTTGAGGCTGTCGCACATCTTTGTTCCGATTTTGACTGCAGTGTTCAACAACTGGTTTCGGTCGGGGTCCATCCCCAACCGCATTTCCAGGGGTGTGATCACTCTGTTGAAAAAGGGCAAGGGTGTTGGGGGTAAACTAGACGATTACAGGCCCATAACTCTGCTAAACACAGAGTTAAAGATTATGGCCAAGATCCTGCAGGAGCGTTTGCAGTCAGTTGCCGAGTCTCTGTTGGGACCCGAGCAGACTTGTTCTGTGAGGGGCCGAACAATTCAGAGCAACCTGCATTTGATCCGCACGATCCTAGAGGGAGTAAAAGACGACGAGGAAGCCGCGCTGATCAATTTGGATCAGTCCAAGGCATTTGATAGGGTCGACCATCGCTACCTTGCTACTGTCCTGCAGGCCGCCGGATTCGCACCCGACTTCTGCCGCTGGATTAGCCTCCTGTATCGCTCCCCCAGTGCTGTGGTACAGGTGAACGGAAAGTTGTCGGGCGCTTTTGTTCTGTCGAGGTCGGTTCGTCAGGGTTGTCCGCTGTCGCCTCTCCTTTATGCTTTGGCGTTGGAGCCTCTCCTTCGCCGGCTGAAGGACGAGACGTGCAGTCCGGCCCTACGCGGGATCGCCGTTCCTGGAGGGTCTCGAGCCAGGGTTTCCGCGTACGCCGATGACGTATCTGCTTTCGTGTCGTCCCGGGGCGACATTGAAGCGGTACAGAAGGCGCTTGATCGGTACGAGAAGGTGACAGGGGCCAAGATAAACCGCGACAAGTCGTCCGGCTTGCGGTTAGGTGCCTGGAAGGGGCGTGATCTTCCAGGCCGCTTCGGTTGGACGGACGGTCCTGTCCGCATTCTTGGAGTGTGGTTTGGACCCGACCTCCAGCTGGAGAAGAATTGGTCAGAAGTACTAGCAAAGATCGGTTCTGCCGGCAAGACTTGGAACCGACGGAGGTTGTCTGTGAAGGGCAGGGCGGACGTGTGTGTTACATACATTTTCCCCCTGGTTCTTTATCGATTGTCAGTACTTCCTCTCTGTAAGGCCCACAGGAAGGCGCTCGAGCGATCGCTATCCTCCATTTTATGGAGGGGACGCGGTAACAGGGTCGACAGACGAGTCTGCACTAAACGTCCGTGTCATGGGGGGCTGGGAATGCCACACTTGCTGAGTCACATCCGTGCCTCACGGTTGGCTTTCCTACGCCGCGCATTGACTAGAGGAGATCCGATTCTGGAGGGGATTGTTAGGGACGCGTTCCCTGGCCTTACTATCAGTCCCCCCATCTCGAGGGTTGAGCGCCGTCGTAAACCCCGGGATCAATCGCTTTTCCTCCGCGAGTGTCGGTTCGCCTTGAAGGCTATTCCGCGGTCCAGTGACCTGTCACAGCCTAGGAAAGTCTTCTATAGGGGATTAGTGGAGGGGCGCGCGAAGGATTCCCTACGTGATACGCTCTGCTTTTCGGAAGAGGAGTATCGCTCCTACTGGTCTTGGGCGCCAGCGGCGGATTATCTCAGTAACCCTGAGTTTTCGCTTACCTGGCGATTGGCTCGGAATCGGCTGCCTCTCAACGACAAGGCTTTCATATGGGGCTTGGCGGATTTGCCAGACTGTGAACGGTGTGGTCTTGGTTTAGAAGAAACGGCTTCGCACGCCTTCTACCATTGCCCCCGGGTCCGCCCCTTATGGGACCATGTCGGCGAGCTGACGGCTCGTCTCGCTCCCGAAGAACTCGTGTCCATTGATCGCGCATACGCGTGTGACAATGTGTCGCCCCCGTATTCCGGGGTGAAACGAATGGTGTTTCTGACGCTGCTAGCCACGGCTCGAATGGTGATATGGACGACGCGCATGCAGGAAGTCTTGCGAGGCAATCGTCTTTCGCATCAGGATCTAATCCGATTCTTTGAGCATCAGCTCAAGATGAAGATTAGAACTGATAGGAAACGATTGCATTCGACAGTCTTCAACGAAAGGTGGGTAAAAGAGGCGAGCTTGGTTCGTTTGGACGGGGCTAGCCTTGATTTTCTTTTCTAGGTCAATCTAAAGTCACATCGGGGTGGTTTCCTGTGGAACCCTCCCCTTGGTTAGGTTAGACAAGCTTAAGTGTACCTAGTTAATGTGAGTAAGTGTTGTTCCCGGCCTGTTTCCCGGCTATCTTTTTAGTTATGATCCAAGTCGAGATTCCCAACCTCCCCAGTTTGTTTTGGCCCCACCTTTCATCTCGACTAGGTCAGCCTTTTATTTCCCCATGTCCGGGTTATTTTATCTCTTTCCCACTCCCTTAGCGAGAGTGTCTCTTGATTCTGTCCTCTGGGCAGAATACAGCGGCCTCTCTATTTTGAGGGTTGGACGGGCCCTACTAACACGAATTATGTTTAGTTTAAATATTCGTTGAGTTTTAGTTTGTTATTGGGTTCATCTCCCTCCCCACTTTCATCTTTTCATTATTAGAATTTTAATGTATGTTATTATCATCAAAATTTTTATGGTGTGGGGCGCGTTTTTGTAGGTTCCCCTGGTGTGGATGTGGTATTATGGTGGATGAAGGTTTGAATGGCGACGGATGAGTTCTTGTGGTGAATGGGTTAATTGTAATGTATGAATGGGTCGCGAATCTGATTAGCTAGGTATAGGATAGTAAGTTATGACCAGCCTTTACCCTTCCCCTTTTCGGCCTTGTGCCACATTTGTTGTATTCCAACAAAAAATAAAATGTCCAATGCCAACCGGTTAACCGCAGTTTGTCGATTACTGTGTTATTATTGCGATTTCAGACAACTTTAAAGATCAACTCAGTGATAAGTGTTTATTTTGTTACTTTTTCAGTTGCCAACATTGTTTTTGAAGTTTCTTGGTTTTCACTTTTTCGTTTTAGTATATATTGGAATATTTTACATTTACCTTTCATTTGCCTTTTTGTTGTATTTATTACCCTCCCCCTATTTTGATTTGCATTTGCTCTTTGGTTGAATTGTTTATTGCCTTGTTTGTCCCGTTCTTGTTCTATTTTTATTTTGTTTGAAATGATAAAAAGTACTTTTTATAAAAGGAGCAAGAAAAAGAGATAAATTACGTCGACCGTGGCTGTGTTTTAGTCTACGCCATGGTCGACACAAACAATAAAAAAGTGCCTGATACACCGGTGGTAAAGCCGGTGTCGCCAGCAAAATCGGCCTGGTCTCAAGATAGGCCGCTAAAGAAAGATGGGGAATTCTATGCCAGTCAAAGGAAAAAACTGGAAAGCAGTTTCAACGGCAACGAATTCCTCACGATAAAGGACGCCTTTGATGCAGTGAAAGTAAGAACTATTTCTCTGCTTACTTCAGACGTGAAGAGCCATAAATTAATGGGGGTAAGCAGAGAATGTATGGAGGAGGCGCTAAAATCATTGAACATTTGTCCAAAGATTTTGGCCAGAAGGACCAATGCTCTTTGGGATCTCCTTCTCCAGACTGAAGATCAGGCCCGAAGATTAGCGGGAAGTGTTCTAAACACAAAAAATTTACGGTTACAAACCGAATATATGGGCACCCGCAGAACGAAAATTACCATCCACGGAGTACCGATAGACATTTCAGAAGATCGGATGGGGGCTTTCTTCTCTAAATATGGGGAAGTTAGCGAAGTCAAGGCCATCTGCAGTAAGTCAGGAATAGACACTGGGGATATGGAAGTTCAAATTACCCTAGACAAGGAAAACTTCCAAGATATCCCAAACATTTTGCTCTGCCGAACGAGAAGAATGCTGGTGGTGGTTGAAGGGAGGAAACCATGTTGTTGGGTGTGCGGACAGCCGGGCCATATGGCAAAGGCGTGCCCCACCAAGAAGGTGCCAGCACAAAAAGAACCGACTCCAGTAACGACAGCAGCAGCGACAGCAGCGACCGCTACCAAAACCGGCGAAACTGGAAAGACTTCGGGTGACGGCTGGAAGGAAGTGGTTGCAAAGGGACGAAAATCCCAAACAAGCCTCCCGTCCCCCCCAAAGGAGGCTTCTCCCAAAAAGCAGACTGAGAAACAAAATCGGAAGAAAGAGGAAAACAAGAAGCAACATCAACCAAAGCAACCCGAAGTCGAGATGGAGGTGGAAGAAATACCTACAATGCGGTCCTCCTCTTTGAAGAGGAACAGGGAAGAGGACGAAGAAGAAGTCCCGACAAAAAAACATACAGCAGAAAAAAGACCAGGGAGGAGCCGGGAAAAATCCAAATGCGCATCCACCCCGGCGTCTCCAGAGAGATATATTGCTGTACCTATTCCTAGGAGTCTCCCCCCATCACTCTCACGTTTGCCACTCCCTCCTCCCACTCCCACTCCCACTCCCACACAATCATCCACCCCCATGTCATCGGATGCGTCCCCTACCCAGCATACACCCACTCTCCCTTCCATTCCCTCCCCACCAGACCCAGATAGGGTTAAGAAAAAAAAGAAGAGGCTCTTTAAAAGAGCAGAAGATATATGTAGGGTGGATAAGACGGAGCTGGAAAAAAACTGTTCCTCCAGGAAAAAATCCCTTCTAGGTCCACTCTTTAAACTCTCTTCCATTGACAACATGTCGGTGGAAGACCCCCAGAACTTTCCGGGGGCCCCAGGTGTGATTGCCCTCATCAGGGATGCGGGGAAGCATTTAAAAGTATGGGCCCATATGTTCGAGGCCAAAGAAGCATTCCCAAATTTAAGAATGGCGGAATTTGGGTCTCCTGACCTCACCAAGATGCACGGCTTCTGTGCAGGGAGGGTCCCGGTACGTCTCCACCCCTCACTATACAGGGCCTTAAAATTAACGTACCCTACGGACGTCGGCGGGATTGTCTCGGAAGGACGGATGACGTCGGAGCTGGGCACGGGTAGCCTGGGACAAACCGTCGGGGTCCTGTCACCCGCAGATTTCCGCCCCGTATGTGCTTAGGTTGTTGCAGTAACTGTCGTTTTTTATTTTTGCAGGCCTAGGAAATGGAAATAAAGATAGCCAGTTTGAATGCGAAGGGCCTGAGAGATCGGGGTAAGGCTGCCCGCCTGCTTCGGGATCTCTTGTCCTTCGGCGTGGATGTTGCCGCGATCGAAGAGACCCACTTTGTTTGCACTTCCGATGCGTGTGTGCTGGAGGATGACTTTGTCATCTATTCAGCATATGGGGACCGATGTGCCAGAGGAGTTTCTTTGTTGGTCAGACGTACTCTCGATGCGAAGGTGGACCTTGTGCATACCGATGCCGAGGGCCGGTTAATCGTGGCCGATATTGCCGTGAAAAGTGGTTCGTTTCGGGTCGTTGCGGTTTATGCGCCCAACGACTGGGAGGAGCGGGGTTCCTTTTTTCGGCGGTTGGGGCCGTTCCTAGTTGATTCATCGCGCCTAGTTTTAATGGGGGACTGGAATGCCATCCTGAACCCCAAGTTAGACAGGGGGCGGGGCGCTAGCGGGAGTAGGGGCGATCGTAGCCTGGTCAATCTGATCGGCGATTATGGTCTCGTCGATAGATACCGGGTCGATCATCCCAAGGGGAAAATGTGGACGTGGGCTCGTAGCTGACCGTCTGTCAATGTAGTTAGCTACATTGACAGAATGTTAGTTCGTAGAGCCGACATAGACCTGTTAGATTGTCCCACGTTCCACTGGGTAGGCTACACGGATCACAAACTCGTTTGTGCCCGTGTGGCGTTAGAACATAGGCCTAGAATGGCTGGCTACTGGAAGTTCAATCTGTCTTTACTGGACAGGCGGGACTTCCAGAGGCAGCTAACTAGTGTAGTGCAGCGGGAGCTAGTGGGGGCGGTTATCGGGAATAAGTGGTGGGAGCGACTTAAGGATAGAATTAGGTCTTTCACCACTGATTTCAGCAAACGGCTCGCCCTAGATAGAGCTGAAAAGGTGAAGACGCTTAAGGCTAATTTTTCCCGGGCGGAGGCTGGGGGGGATCCCCTAGAGATAGCCCTAGCTAGGGAGGCCCTGCAGCGTTCGAATAGCGAGCGCTACATGGGTCAGGTAATTAGGCATAGGCTAAGTAAGATGTCTTCTGAAGCTGTGAATCTGGGCGCAGATCTGCGTCGGGAAGAAGTCCGTCGAGGTGGTGATCGTTACATTCGTCAAGTCGAAACCCCGGAGGGGCGTACTCTGCGGTCGACTGACGACATGTGCGAGGCGTTTCGGCGGCATTTCGAGAGCCGCTTTACCAAGGAGCCTGGTCTCCGTGAGGAGGAGTTTCGCAGCTATTTGGCTGACTTTCCTCGGCTTGAGCCGACTGAAGCAGCTAGCTGCGAGGGAGAGATCACGGAGGGCGAAGTCTACGAGGCATTGAAGAAGGTCGGCAGAGGCAAGTCGCCCGGTCTGGATGGTTTGCCTTATGAATTGTACTTGAGGCTGTCGCACATCTTTGTTCCGATTTTGACTGCAGTGTTCAACAACTGGTTTCGGTCGGGGTCCATCCCCAACCGCATTTCCAGGGGTGTGATCACTCTGTTGAAAAAGGGCAAGGGTGTTGGGGGTAAACTAGACGATTACAGGCCCATAACTCTGCTAAACACAGAGTTAAAGATTATGGCCAAGATCCTGCAGGAGCGTTTGCAGTCAGTTGCCGAGTCTCTGTTGGGACCCGAGCAGACTTGTTCTGTGAGGGGCCGAACAATTCAGAGCAACCTGCATTTGATCCGCACGATCCTAGAGGGAGTAAAAGACGACGAGGAAGCCGCGCTGATCAATTTGGATCAGTCCAAGGCATTTGATAGGGTCGACCATCGCTACCTTGCTACTGTCCTGCAGGCCGCCGGATTCGCACCCGACTTCTGCCGCTGGATTAGCCTCCTGTATCGCTCCCCCAGTGCTGTGGTACAGGTGAACGGAAAGTTGTCGGGCGCTTTTGTTCTGTCGAGGTCGGTTCGTCAGGGTTGTCCGCTGTCGCCTCTCCTTTATGCTTTGGCGTTGGAGCCTCTCCTTCGCCGGCTGAAGGACGAGACGTGCAGTCCGGCCCTACGCGGGATCGCCGTTCCTGGAGGGTCTCGAGCCAGGGTTTCCGCGTACGCCGATGACGTATCTGCTTTCGTGTCGTCCCGGGGCGACATTGAAGCGGTACAGAAGGCGCTTGATCGGTACGAGAAGGTGACAGGGGCCAAGATAAACCGCGACAAGTCGTCCGGCTTGCGGTTAGGTGCCTGGAAGGGGCGTGATCTTCCAGGCCGCTTCGGTTGGACGGACGGTCCTGTCCGCATTCTTGGAGTGTGGTTTGGACCCGACCTCCAGCTGGAGAAGAATTGGTCAGAAGTACTAGCAAAGATCGGTTCTGCCGGCAAGACTTGGAACCGACGGAGGTTGTCTGTGAAGGGCAGGGCGGACGTGTGTGTTACATACATTTTCCCCCTGGTTCTTTATCGATTGTCAGTACTTCCTCTCTGTAAGGCCCACAGGAAGGCGCTCGAGCGATCGCTATCCTCCATTTTATGGAGGGGACGCGGTAACAGGGTCGACAGACGAGTCTGCACTAAACGTCCGTGTCATGGGGGGCTGGGAATGCCACACTTGCTGAGTCACATCCGTGCCTCACGGTTGGCTTTCCTACGCCGCGCATTGACTAGAGGAGATCCGATTCTGGAGGGGATTGTTAGGGACGCGTTCCCTGGCCTTACTATCAGTCCCCCCATCTCGAGGGTTGAGCGCCGTCGTAAACCCCGGGATCAATCGCTTTTCCTCCGCGAGTGTCGGTTCGCCTTGAAGGCTATTCCGCGGTCCAGTGACCTGTCACAGCCTAGGAAAGTCTTCTATAGGGGATTAGTGGAGGGGCGCGCGAAGGATTCCCTACGTGATACGCTCTGCTTTTCGGAAGAGGAGTATCGCTCCTACTGGTCTTGGGCGCCAGCGGCGGATTATCTCAGTAACCCTGAGTTTTCGCTTACCTGGCGATTGGCTCGGAATCGGCTGCCTCTCAACGACAAGGCTTTCATATGGGGCTTGGCGGATTTGCCAGACTGTGAACGGTGTGGTCTTGGTTTAGAAGAAACGGCTTCGCACGCCTTCTACCATTGCCCCCGGGTCCGCCCCTTATGGGACCATGTCGGCGAGCTGACGGCTCGTCTCGCTCCCGAAGAACTCGTGTCCATTGATCGCGCATACGCGTGTGACAATGTGTCGCCCCCGTATTCCGGGGTGAAACGAATGGTGTTTCTGACGCTGCTAGCCACGGCTCGAATGGTGATATGGACGACGCGCATGCAGGAAGTCTTGCGAGGCAATCGTCTTTCGCATCAGGATCTAATCCGATTCTTTGAGCATCAGCTCAAGATGAAGATTAGAACTGATAGGAAACGATTGCATTCGACAGTCTTCAACGAAAGGTGGGTAAAAGAGGCGAGCTTGGTTCGTTTGGACGGGGCTAGCCTTGATTTTCTTTTCTAGGTCAATCTAAAGTCACATCGGGGTGGTTTCCTGTGGAACCCTCCCCTTGGTTAGGTTAGACAAGCTTAAGTGTACCTAGTTAATGTGAGTAAGTGTTGTTCCCGGCCTGTTTCCCGGCTATCTTTTTAGTTATGATCCAAGTCGAGATTCCCAACCTCCCCAGTTTGTTTTGGCCCCACCTTTCATCTCGACTAGGTCAGCCTTTTATTTCCCCATGTCCGGGTTATTTTATCTCTTTCCCACTCCCTTAGCGAGAGTGTTTCTTGATTCTGTCCTCTGGGCAGAATACAGCGGCCTCTCCATTTTGAGGGTTGGACGGGCCCTACTAACACAAATTATGTTTAGTTTAAATATTCTTTGAGTTTTTAGTTTGTTATTGGGTTCATCTCCCTCCCCACTTTCATCTTTTCATTATTAGAATTTTAATGTATGTTATTATCATCAAAATTTTTATGGTGTGGGGCACGTTTTTGTAGGTTCCCCTGGTGTGGATGTGGTATTATGGTGGATGAATGTTTGAATGGCGACGGATGAGTTCTTGTGGTGAATGGGTAAATTGTAATGTATGAATGGGTCGCGAATCTGATTAGCTAGGTATAGGATAGTAAGTTATGACCAGCCTTTACCCCTCCCCTTTTGGGCCTTGTGCCACATTTGTTGTATTCCAACAAAAAATAAAATGTCCAATGCCAACCGGTTAACCGCAGTTTGTCGATTACTGTGTTATTATTGCGATTTCAGACAACTTTAAAGATCAACTCAGTGATAAGTGTTTATTTTGTTACTTTTTCAGTTGCCAACATTGTTTTTGAAGTTTCTTGGTTTTCACTTTTTCGTTTTAGTATATATTGGAATATTTTACATTTACCTTTCATTTGCCTTTTTGTTGTATTTATTACCCTCCCCCTATTTTGATTTGCATTTGCTCTTTGGTTGAATTGTTTATTGCCTTGTTTGTCCCGTTCTTGTTCTATTTTTATTTTGTTTGAAATGATAAAAAGTACTTTTTATAAAAGGAGCAAGAAAAAGAGATAAATTACGTCGACCGTGGCTGTGTTTTAGTCTACGCCATGGTCGACACAAACAATAAAAAAGTGCCTGATACACCGGTGGTAAAGCCGGTGTCGCCAGCAAAATCGGCCTGGTCTCAAGATAGGCCGCTAAAGAAAGATGGGGAATTCTATGCCAGTCAAAGGAAAAAACTGGAAAGCAGTTTCAACGGCAACGAATTCCTCACGATAAAGGACGCCTTTGATGCAGTGAAAGTAAGAACTATTTCTCTGCTTACTTCAGACGTGAAGAGCCATAAATTAATGGGGGTAAGCAGAGAATGTATGGAGGAGGCGCTAAAATCATTGAACATTTGTCCAAAGATTTTGGCCAGAAGGACCAATGCTCTTTGGGATCTCCTTCTCCAGACTGAAGATCAGGCCCGAAGATTAGCGGGAAGTGTTCTAAACACAAAAAATTTACGGTTACAAACCGAATATATGGGCACCCGCAGAACGAAAATTACCATCCACGGAGTACCGATAGACATTTCAGAAGATCGGATGGGGGCTTTCTTCTCTAAATATGGGGAAGTTAGCGAAGTCAAGGCCATCTGCAGTAAGTCAGGAATAGACACTGGGGATATGGAAGTTCAAATTACCCTAGACAAGGAAAACTTCCAAGATATCCCAAACATTTTGCTCTGCCGAACGAGAAGAATGCTGGTGGTGGTTGAAGGGAGGAAACCATGTTGTTGGGTGTGCGGACAGCCGGGCCATATGGCAAAGGCGTGCCCCACCAAGAAGGTGCCAGCACAAAAAGAACCGACTCCAGTAACGACAGCAGCAGCGACAGCAGCGACCGCTACCAAAACCGCCGAAACTGGCAAGAGTTCGAGTGACGGCTGGAAGGAAGTGGTTGCAAAGGGGCGAAAATCCCAAACAAGCCTCCCGTCCCCCCCAAAGGAGGCTTCTCCCAAAAAGCAGACTGACAAAGAGAGTCGGAAGAAAGAAGAAAAAAAGAAGCAGCATCTACCAAAGCAACCCGAAGTCGAGATGGAGGTGGAAGAACTACCTACAATGCGGTCCTCCTCTTTGAAGAGGAACAGGGAAGAGGACGACGAAGAAGTCCCCACAAAAAAACACACAGCAGAAAAAAGAACGGGGAGGAGCCGGGAAAAATCCAAATGCGCATCCACCCCGGCGTCTCCAGAGAGATATATTGCTGTACCTATTCCTAGGAGTCTCCCCCCATCACTCTCACGTTTGCCACTCCCTCCTTCCACTCCCACTCCCACTCCCACACAATCATCCACCCCCATGTCATCGGATGCGTCCCCTACCCAGCATACACCCACTCTCCCGTCCATTCCCTCCCCACCAGACCCAGATAGGGTTAAGAAAAAAAAGAAGAGGCTCTTTAAAAGAGCAGAAGATATATGTAGGGTGGATAAGACGGAGCTGGAAAAAAACTGTTCCTCCAGGAAAAAATCCCTTCTAGGTCCACTCTTTAAACTCTCTTCCATTGACAACATGTCGGTGGAAGACCCCCAGAACTTTCCGGGGGCCCCAGGTGTGATTGCCCTCATCAGGGATGCGGGGAAGCATTTAAAAGTATGGGCCCATATGTTCGAGGCCAAAGAAGCATTCCCAAATTTAAGAATAGCGGAATTTGGGTCTCCTGACCTCACCAAGATGCACGGCTTCTGTGCAGGGAGGGTCCCGGTACGTCTCCACCCCTCACTATACAGGGCCTTAAAATTAACGTACCCTACGGACGTCGGCGGGATTGTCTCGGAAGGACGGATGACGTCGGAGCTGGGCACGGGAAGCCTGGGACAAACCGTCGGGGTCCTGTCACCCGCAGATTTCCGCCCCGTATGTGCTTAGGTTGTTGCAGTAACTGTCGTTTTTTATTTTTGCAGGCCTAGAAAATGGAAATAAAGATAGCCAGTTTGAATGCGAAGGGCTTGAGAGATCGGGGTAAGGCTGCCCGCCTGCTTCGGGATCTCTTGTCCTTCGGCGTGGATGTTGCCGCGATCGAAGAGACCCACTTTGTTTGCACTTCCGATGCGTGTGTGCTGGAGGATGACTTTGTCATCTATTCAGCATATGGGGACCGATGTGCCAGAGGAGTTTCTTTGTTGGTCAGACGTACTCTCGATGCGAAGGTGGACCTTGTGCATACCGATGCCGAGGGCCGGTTAATCGTGGCCGATATTGCCGTGAAAAGTGGTTCGTTTCGGGTCGTTGCGGTTTATGCGCCCAACGACTGGGAGGAGCGGGGTTCCTTTTTTCGGCGGTTGGGGCCGTTCCTAGTTGATTCATCGCGCCTAGTTTTAATGGGGGACTGGAATGCCATCCTGAACCCCAAGTTAGACAGGGGGCGGGGCGCTAGCGGGAGTAGGGGTGATCGTAGCCTGGTCAATCTGATCGACGATTATGGTCTCGTCGATAGATACCGGGTCGATCATCCCAAGGGGAAAATGTGGACGTGGGCTCGTAGCTGGCCGTCTGTCAATGTAGTTAGCTACATTGACAGAATGTTAGTTCGTAGAGCCGACATAGACTTGTTAGATTGTCCCACGTTCCACTGGGTAGGCTACACGGATCACAAACTCGTTTGTGCCCGTGTGGCGTTAGAACATAGGCCTAGAATGGCTGGCTACTGGAAGTTCAATCTGTCTTTACTGGACAGGCGGGACTTCCAGAGGCAGCTAACTAGTGTAGTGCAGCGGGAGCTAGTGGGGGCGGTTATCGGGAATAAGTGGTGGGAGCGACTTAAGGATAGAATTAGGTCTTTCACCACTGATTTCAGCAAACGGCTCGCCCTAGATAGAGCTGAAAAGGTGAAGACGCTTAAGGCTAATTTTTCCCGGGCGGAGGCTGGGGGGGATCCCCTAGAGATAGCCCTAGCTAGGGAGGCCCTGCAGCGTTCGAATAGCGAGCGCTACATGGGTCAGGTAATTAGGCATAGGCTAAGTAAGATGTCTTCTGAAGCTGTGAACCTGGGCGCAGATCTGCGTCGGGAAGAAGTCCGTCGAGGTGGTGATCGTTACATTCGTCAAGTCGAAACCCCGGAGGGGCGTACTCTGCGGTCGACTGACGACATGTGCGAGGCGTTTCGGCGGCATTTCGAGAGCCGCTTTACCAAGGAGCCTGGTCTCCGTGAGGAGGAGTTTCGCAGCTATTTGGCTGACTTTCCTCGGCTTGAGCCGACTGAAGCAGCTAGCTGCGAGGGAGAGATCACGGAGGGCGAAGTCTACGAGGCATTGAAGAAGGTCGGCAGAGGCAAGTCGCCCGGTCTGGATGGTTTGCCTTATGAATTGTACTTGAGGCTGTCGCACATCTTTGTTCCGATTTTGACTGCAGTGTTCAACAACTGGTTTCGGTCGGGGTCCATCCCCAACCGCATTTCCAGGGGTGTGATCACTCTGTTGAAAAAGGGCAAGGGTGTTGGGGGTAAACTAGACGATTACAGGCCCATAACTCTGCTAAACACAGAGTTAAAGATTATGGCCAAGATCCTGCAGGAGCGTTTGCAGTCAGTTGCCGAGTCTCTGTTGGGACCCGAGCAGACTTGTTCTGTGAGGGGCCGAACAATTCAGAGCAACCTGCATTTGATCCGCACGGTCCTAGAGGGAGTAAAAGACGACGAGGAAGCCGCGCTGATCAATTTGGATCAGTCCAAGGCATTTGATAGGGTCGACCATCGCTACCTTGCTACTGTCCTGCAGGCCGCCGGATTCGCACCCGACTTCTGCCGCTGGATTAGCCTCCTGTATCGCTCCCCCAGTGCTGTGGTACAGGTGAACGGAAAGTTGTCGGGCGCTTTTGTTCTGTCGAGGTCGGTTCGTCAGGGTTGTCCCCTGTCGCCTCTCCTTTATGCTTTGGCGTTGGAGCCTCTCCTTCGCCGGCTGAAGGACGAGACGTGCAGTCCGGCCCTACGCGGGATCGCCGTTCCTGGAGGGTCTCGAGCCAGGGTTTCCGCGTACGCCGATGACGTATCTGCTTTCGTGTCGTCCCGGGGCGACATTGAAGCGGTACAGAAGGCGCTTGATCGGTACGAGAAGGTGACAGGGGCCAAGATAAACCGCGACAAGTCGTCCGGCTTGCGGTTAGGTGCCTGGAAGGGGCGTGATCTTCCAGGCCGCTTCGGTTGGACGGACGGTCCTGTCCGCATTCTTGGAGTGTGGTTTGGACCCGACCTCCAGCTGGAGAAGAATTGGTCAGAAGTACTAGCAAAGATCGGTTCTGCCGGCAAGACTTGGAACCGACGGAGGTTGTCTGTGAAGGGCAGGGCGGACGTGTGTGTTACATACATTTTCCCCCTGGTTCTTTATCGATTGTCAGTACTTCCTCTCTGTAAGGCCCACAGGAAGGCGCTCGAGCGATCGCTATCCTCCATTTTATGGAGGGGACGCGGTAACAGGGTCGACAGACGAGTCTGCACTAAACGTCCGTGTCATGGGGGGCTGGGAATGCCACACTTGCTGAGTCACATCCGTGCCTCACGGTTGGCTTTCCTACGCCGCGCATTGACTAGAGGAGATCCGATTCTGGAGGGGATTGTTAGGGACGCGTTCCCTGGCCTTACTATCAGTCCCCCCATCTCGAGGGTTGAGCGCCGTCGTAAACCCCGGGATCAATCGCTTTTCCTCCGCGAGTGTCGGTTCGCCTTGAAGGCTATTCCGCGGTCCAGTGACCTGTCACAGCCTAGGAAAGTCTTCTATAGGGGATTAGTGGAGGGGCGCGCGAAGGATTCCCTACGTGATACGCTCTGCTTTTCGGAAGAGGAGTATCGCTCCTACTGGTCTTGGGCGCCAGCGGCGGATTATCTCAGTAACCCTGAGTTTTCGCTTACCTGGCGATTGGCTCGGAATCGGCTGCCTCTCAACGACAAGGCTTTCATATGGGGCTTGGCGGATTTGCCAGACTGTGAACGGTGTGGTCTTGGTTTAGAAGAAACGGCTTCGCACGCCTTCTACCATTGCCCCCGGGTCCGCCCCTTATGGGACCATGTCGGCGAGCTGACGGCTCGTCTCGCTCCCGAAGAACTCGTGTCCATTGATCGCGCATACGCGTGTGACAATGTGTCGCCCCCGTATTCCGGGGTGAAACGAATGGTGTTTCTGACGCTGCTAGCCACGGCTCGAATGGTGATATGGACGACGCGCATGCAGGAAGTCTTGCGAGGCAATCGTCTTTCGCATCAGGATCTAATCCGATTCTTTGAGCATCAGCTCAAGATGAAGATTAGAACTGATAGGAAACGATTGCATTCGACAGTCTTCAACGAAAGGTGGGTAAAAGAGGCGAGCTTGGTTCGTTTGGACGGGGCTAGCCTTGATTTTCTTTTCTAGGTCAATCTAAAGTCACATCGGGGTGGTTTCCTGTGGAACCCTCCCCTTGGTTAGGTTAGACAAGCTTAAGTGTACCTAGTTAATGTGAGTAAGTGTTGTTCCCGGCCTGTTTCCCGGCTATCTTTTTAGTTATGATCCAAGTCGAGATTCCAAACCTCCCCAGTTTGTTTTGGCCCCACCTTTCATCTCGACTAGGTCAGCCTTTTATTTCCCCATGTCCGGGTTATTTTATCTTTTTCCCACTCCCTTAGCGAGAGTGTTTCTTGATTCTGTCCTCTGGGCAGAATACAGCGGCCTCTCTATTTTGAGGGATGGACGGGCCCTACTAACACGAATTATGTTTAGTTTAAATATTCGTTGAGTATTTAGTTTGTTATTGGGTTCATCTCCCTCCCTACTTTCATCTTTTCATTATTAGAATTTTAATGTATGTTATTATCATCAAAATTTTTATGGTGTGGGGCGCGTTTTTGTAGGTTCCCCTGGTGTGGATGTGGTATTATGGTGGATGAAGGTTTGAATGGCGACGGATGAGTTCTTGTGGTGAATGGGTTAATTGTAATGTATGAATGGGTCGCGAATCTGATTAGCTAGGTATAGGATAGTAAGTTATGACCAGCCTTTACCCCTCCCCTTTTCGGCCTTGTGCCACATTTGTTGTATTCCAACAAAAAATAAAATGTCCAATGCCAACCGGTTCACCGCAGTTTACTGTTTTTTCGTTTGAATACGGTGTGAGACAACTTTAAAGAATAACTCAGTGATAAGTGTTTATTTTGTTACTTTTTCAGTTTCCAACATTGTTTTTGAAGTTTCTTGGTTTTCACTTTTTCGTTTTAGTATATATTGGAATATTTTACATTTACCTTTCATTTGCCTTTTTGTTGTATTTATTACCCTCCCCCTATTTTGATTTGCATTTGCTCTTTGGTTGAATTGTTTATTGCCTTGGTTTGTCCCGTTCTTGTTCTATTTTATTTTGTTTGAAATGATATAAAGTATAATTTATAAAAGGAGCAAGTAAAAATAACTTACGTCGACCGTGGCTGTGTTTTAGTCTACGCCATGGTCGACACAAACAATAAAAAAGTGCCTGATACACCGGTGGTAAAGCCGGTGTCGCCAGCAAAATCGGCCTGGTCTCAAGATAGGCCGCTAAAGAAAGATGGGGAATTCTATGCCAGTCAGAGGAAAAAACTGGAAAGCAGTTTCAACGGCAACGAATTCCTCACGATAAAGGACGCCTTCGACGCCGTTAAAGTAAGAACGATTTCTCTGCTTACTTCAGACGTGAAGAGCCATAAATTAATGGGGGTAAGCAGAGAATGCATGGAGGAGGCTCTAAAATCATTGAACATTTGTCCAAAGATTTTGGCCAGAAGGACCAATGCTCTTTGGGATCTCCTTCTCCAGACTGAAGATCAGGCCCGAAGATTAGCGGGAAGTGTTCTAAACACAAAAAATTTACGGTTACAAACCGAGTATATGGGCACCCGCAGAACAAAAATAACTGTCCACGGAGTGCCGATTGACATATCAGAAGATCGGATGGGGGCTTTCTTCTCTAAATATGGGGAAGTTAGCGAAGTGAAGGCCATCTGCAGTAAGTCAGGAATAGACACTGGGGATATGGAAGTCCAAATTACCCTGGACAAGGAAAACTTCCAAGATATCCCAAACATTTTGCTCTGCCGAACGAGAAGAATGCTGGTGGTGGTTGAAGGGAGGAAACCATGTTGTTGGGTGTGCGGACAGCCGGGCCATATGGCAAAGGCGTGCCCCACCAAGAAGGTGCCAGCACAAAAAGAATCCACTCCAGTAACGACAGCAGCAGCGACAGCAGCGACCGCTACCAAAACCGCCGAAACTGGCAAGAGTTCGAGTGACGGCTGGAAGGAAGTGGTGGCAAAGGGACGAAAATCCCAAACAAGCCTCCCGTCCCCCCCAAAGGAGGCTTCTCCCAAAAAGCAGACTGACAAAGAGAGTCGGAAGAAAGAAGATAAAAAGAAGCAATATCAGCAACCCGAAGTCGAGATGGAGGTGGAAGAACTACCTACAATGCGGTCCTCCTCTTTGAAGAGGAACAGGGAAGAGGACGACGAAGAAGTCCCCACAAAAAAGCACACAGCAGAAAAAAGAACGGGGAGGAGCCGGGAAAAATCCAAATGCGCATCCACCCCGGCGTCTCCAGAAAGGAATATTGTTTTACCTGTTCCTAGGAGTCTCCCCCCATCACTCTCACGTTTGCCACTCCCTCCTCCCACTCCCACTCCCACTCCCACACAATCATCCACCCCCATGTCATCGGATGCGTCCCCTACCCAGCATACACCCACTCTCCCGTCCATTCCCTCCCCACCAGACCCAGATAGGGTTAAGAAAAAAAAGAAGAGACTCTTTAAAAGAGCCGAAGATATATGCCGGGTGGATAAGACGGAGCTGGAAAAAAACTGTTCCTCCAGGAAAAAATCCCTTCTAGGTCCACTCCATAAACTCACCTCCATTGACAACATGTCGGTGGAAGACCCCCAGAATTTCCCAGGGGCCCCAGGTGTGATTGCCCTCATCAGGGATGCGGGGAAACATTTAAAAGTTTGGGCCCATATGTTTGAGGCCAAAGAAGCATACCCAAATTTGAGAATGGCGGAGTTTGGGTCTCCTGATCTCACCAAGATGCACGGCTTCTGTGCAGGGAGGGTCCCGGTACGTCTCCACCCCTCACTATACAGGGCCTTAAAATTAACGTACCCTACGGACGTCGGCGGGATTGTCTCGGAAGGACGGATGACGTCGGAGCTGGGCACGGGAAGCCTGGGACAAACCGTCGGGGTCCTGTCACCCGCAGATTTCCGCCCCGTATGTGCTTAGGTTGTTGCAGTAACTGTCGTTTTTTATTTTTGCAGGCCTAGGAAATGGAAATAAAGATAGCCAGTTTGAATGCGAAGGGCTTGAGAGATCGGGGTAAGGCTGCCCGCCTGCTTCGGGATCTCTTGTCCTTCGGCGTGGATGTTGCCGCGATCGAAGAGACCCACTTTGTTTGCACTTCCGATGCGTGTGTGCTGGAGGATGACTTTGTCATCTATTCAGCATATGGGGACCGATGTGCCAGAGGAGTTTCTTTGTTGGTCAGACGTACTCTCGATGCGAAGGTGGACCTTGTGCATACCGATGCCGAGGGCCGGTTAATCGTGGCCGATATTGCCGTGAAAAGTGGTTCGTTTCGGGTCGTTGCGGTTTATGCGCCCAACGACTGGGAGGAGCGGGGTTCCTTTTTTCGGCGGTTGGGGCCGTTCCTAGTTGATTCATCGCGCCTAGTTTTAATGGGGGACTGGAATGCCATCCTGAACCCCAAGTTAGACAGGGGGCGGGGCGCTAGCGGGAGTAGGGGTGATCGTAGCCTGGTCAATCTGATCGACGATTATGGTCTCGTCGATAGATACCGGGTCGATCATCCCAAGGGGAAAATGTGGACGTGGGCTCGTAGCTGGCCGTCTGTCAATGTAGTTAGCTACATTGACAGAATGTTAGTTCGTAGAGCCGACATAGACTTGTTAGATTGTCCCACGTTCCACTGGGTAGGCTACACGGATCACAAACTCGTTTGTGCCCGTGTGGCGTTAGAACATAGGCCTAGAATGGCTGGCTACTGGAAGTTCAATCTGTCTTTACTGGACAGGCGGGACTTCCAGAGGCAGCTAACTAGTGTAGTGCAGCGGGAGCTAGTGGGGGCGGTTATCGGGAATAAGTGGTGGGAGCGACTTAAGGATAGAATTAGGTCTTTCACCACTGATTTCAGCAAACGGCTCGCTCTAGATAGAGCTGAAAAGGTGAAGACGCTTAAGGCTAGTTTTTCCCGGGCGGAGGCTGGGGGGGATCCCCTAGAGATAGCCCTAGCTAGGGAGGCCCTGCAGCGTTCGAATAGCAAGCGCTACATGGGTCAGGTAATTAGGCATAGGCTAAGTAAGATGTCTTCTGAAGCTGTGAACCTGGGCGCAGATCTGCGTCGGGAAGAAGTCCGTCGAGGTGGTGATCGTTACATTCGTCAAGTCGAAACCCCGGAGGGGCGTACTCTGCGGTCGACTGACGACATGTGCGAGGCGTTTCGGCGGCATTTCGAGAGCCGCTTTACCAAGGAGCCTGGTCTCCGTGAGGAGGAGTTTCGCAGCTATTTGGCTGACTTTCCTCGGCTTGAGCCGACTGAAGCAGCTAGCTGCGAGGGAGAGATCACGGAGGGCGAAGTCTACGAGGCATTGAAGAAGGTCGGCAGAGGCAAGTCGCCCGGTCTGGATGGTTTGCCTTATGAATTGTACTTGAGGCTGTCGCACATCTTTGTTCCGATTTTGACTGCAGTGTTCAACAACTGGTTTCGGTCGGGGTCCATCCCCAACCGCATTTCCAGGGGTGTGATCACTCTGTTGAAAAAGGGCAAGGGTGTTGGGGGTAAACTAGACGATTACAGGCCCATAACTCTGCTAAACACAGAGTTAAAGATTATGGCCAAGATCCTGCAGGAGCGTTTGCAGTCAGTTGCCGAGTCTCTGTTGGGACCCGAGCAGACTTGTTCTGTGAGGGGCCGAACAATTCAGAGCAACCTGCATTTGATCCGCACGATCCTAGAGGGAGTAAAAGACGACGAGGAAGCCGCGCTGATCAATTTGGATCAGTCCAAGGCATTTGATAGGGTCGACCATCGCTACCTTGCTACTGTCCTGCAGGCCGCCGGATTCGCACCCGACTTCTGCCGCTGGATTAGCCTCCTGTATCGCTCCCCCAGTGCTGTGGTACAGGTGAACGGAAAGTTGTCGGGCGCTTTTGTTCTGTCGAGGTCGGTTCGTCAGGGTTGTCCGCTGTCGCCTCTCCTTTATGCTTTGGCGTTGGAGCCTCTCCTTCGCCGGCTGAAGGACGAGACGTGCAGTCCGGCCCTACGCGGGATCGCCGTTCCTGGAGGGTCTCGAGCCAGGGTTTCCGCGTACGCCGATGACGTATCTGCTTTCGTGTCGTCCCGGGGCGACATTGAAGCGGTACAGAAGGCGCTTGATCGGTACGAGAAGGTGACAGGGGCCAAGATAAACCGCGACAAGTCGTCCGGCTTGCGGTTAGGTGCCTGGAAGGGGCGTGATCTTCCAGGCCGCTTCGGTTGGACGGACGGTCCTGTCCGCATTCTTGGAGTGTGGTTTGGACCCGACCTCCAGCTGGAGAAGAATTGGTCAGAAGTACTAGCAAAGATCGGTTCTGCCGGCAAGACTTGGAACCGACGGAGGTTGTCTGTGAAGGGCAGGGCGGACGTGTGTGTTACATACATTTTCCCCCTGGTTCTTTATCGATTGTCAGTACTTCCTCTCTGTAAGGCCCACAGGAAGGCGCTCGAGCGATCGCTATCCTCCATTTTATGGAGGGGACGCGGTAACAGGGTCGACAGACGAGTCTGCACTAAACGTCCGTGTCATGGGGGGCTGGGAATGCCACACTTGCTGAGTCACATCCGTGCCTCACGGTTGGCTTTCCTACGCCGCGCATTGACTAGAGGAGATCCGATTCTGGAGGGGATTGTTAGGGACGCGTTCCCTGGCCTTACTATCAGTCCCCCCATCTCGAGGGTTGAGCGCCGTCGTAAACCCCGGGATCAATCGCTTTTCCTCCGCGAGTGTCGGTTCGCCTTGAAGGCTATTCCGCGGTCCAGTGACCTGTCACAGCCTAGGAAAGTCTTCTATAGGGGATTAGTGGAGGGGCGCGCGAAGGATTCCCTACGTGATACGCTCTGCTTTTCGGAAGAGGAGTATCGCTCCTACTGGTCTTGGGCGCCAGCGGCGGATTATCTCAGTAACCCTGAGTTTTCGCTTACCTGGCGATTGGCTCGGAATCGGCTGCCTCTCAACGACAAGGCTTTCATATGGGGCTTGGCGGATTTGCCAGACTGTGAACGGTGTGGTCTTGGTTTAGAAGAAACGGCTTCGCACGCC
This sequence comes from Acanthosepion esculentum, assembly GCA_964036315.1. Lineage (NCBI taxonomy): Eukaryota > Metazoa > Mollusca > Cephalopoda > Sepiida > Sepiidae > Acanthosepion > Acanthosepion esculentum. The sequence continues at coordinate 116,501,745 of OZ038475.1, forward strand.
TTCTACCATTGCCCCCGGGTCCGCCCCTTATGGGACCATGTCGGCGAGCTGACGGCTCGTCTCGCTCCCGAAGAACTCGTGTCCATTGATCGCGCATACGCGTGTGACAATGTGTCGCCCCCGTATTCCGGGGTGAAACGAATGGTGTTTCTGACGCTGCTAGCCACGGCTCGAATGGTGATATGGACGACGCGCATGCAGGAAGTCTTGCGAGGCAATCGTCTTTCGCATCAGGATCTAATCCGATTCTTTGAGCATCAGCTCAAGATGAAGATTAGAACTGATAGGAAACGATTGCATTCGACAGTCTTCAACGAAAGGTGGGTAAAAGAGGCGAGCTTGGTTCGTTTGGACGGGGCTAGCCTTGATTTTCTTTTCTAGGTCAATCTAAAGTCACATCGGGGTGGTTTCCTGTGGAACCCTCCCCTTGGTTAGGTTAGACAAGCTTAAGTGTACCTAGTTAATGTGAGTAAGTGTTGTTCCCGGCCTGTTTCCCGGCTATCCTTTTAGTTATGATCCAAGTCGAGATTCCCAACCTCCCCAGTTTGTTTTGGCCCCACCTTTCATCTCGACTAGGTCAGCCTTTTATTTCCCCATGTCCGGGTTATTTTATCTCTTTCCCACTCCCTTAGCGAGAGTGTCTCTTGATTCTGTCCTCTGGGCAGAATACAGCGGCCTCTCTATTTTGAGGGTTGGACGGGCCCTACTAACACGAATTATGTTTAGTTTAAATATTCGTTGAGTTTTTAGTTTGTTATTGGGTTCATCTCCCTCCCCACTTTCATCTTTTCATTATTAGAATTTTAATGTATGTTATTATCATCAAAATTTTTATGGTGTGGGGCGCGTTTTTGTAGGTTCCCCTGGTGTTGATGTGGTATTATGGTGGATGAAGGTTTGAATGGCAACGGATGAGTTCTTGTGGTGAATGGGTTAATTGTAATGTATGAATGGGTCGCGAATCTGATTAGCTAGGTATAGGATAGTAAGTTATGACCAGCCCTTACCCCTCCCCTTTTCGGCCTTGTGCCACATTTGTTGTATTCCAACAAAAAATAAAATGTCCAATGCCAACCGGTTCACCGCAGTTTACTGTTTTTTCGTTTGAATACGGTGTGAGACAACTTTAAAGAATAACTCAGTGATAAGTGTTTATTTTGTTACTTTTTCAGTTTCCAACATTGTTTTTGAAGTTTCTTGGTTTTCACTTTTTCGTTTTAGTATATATTGGAATATTTTACATTTACCTTTCATTTGCCTTTTTGTTGTATTTATTACCCTCCCCCTATTTTGATTTGCATTTGCTCTTTGGTTGAATTGTTTATTGCCTTGGTTTGTCCCGTTCTTGTTCTATTTTATTTTGTTTGAAATGATATAAAGTATAATTTATAAAAGGAGCAAGTAAAAATAACTTACGTCGACCGTGGCTGTGTTTTAGTCTACGCCATGGTCGACACAAACAATAAAAAAGTGCCTGATACACCGGTGGTAAAGCCGGTGTCGCCAGCAAAATCGGCCTGGTCTCAAGATAGGCCGCTAAAGAAAGATGGGGAATTCTATGCCAGTCAGAGGAAAAAACTGGAAAGCAGTTTCAACGGCAACGAATTCCTCACGATTAAGGACGCCTTTGATGCAGTGAAAGTGAGAACTATTTCTCTGCTTACTTCAGACGTGAAGAGCCATAAATTAATGGGGGTAAGCAGAGAATGTATGGAGGAGGCGCTAAAATCATTGAACATTTGTCCAAAGATTTTGGCCAGAAGGACCAATGCTCTTTGGGATCTCCTTCTCCAGACTGAAGATCAGGCCCGAAGATTAGCGGGAAGTGTTCTAAACACAAAAAATTTACGGTTACAAACCGAGTATATGGGCACCCGCAGAACGAAAATAACTGTCCACGGAGTGCCGATAGACATATCAGAAGATCGGATGGGGGCTTTCTTCTCTAAATATGGGGAAGTTAGCGAAGTGAAGGCCATCTGCAGTAAGTCAGGAATAGACACTGGGGATATGGAAGTTCAAATTACCCTAGACAAGGAAAACTTCCAAGATATCCCAAACATTTTGCTCTGCCGAACGAGAAGAATGCTGGTGGTGGTTGAAGGGAGGAAACCATGTTGTTGGGTGTGCGGACAGCCGGGCCATATGGCAAAGGCGTGCCCCACCAAGAAGGTGCCAGCACAAAAAGAACCGACTCCAGTAACGACAGCAGCAGCGACAGCAGCGACCGCTACCAAAACCGGCGAAACTGGAAAGACTTCGAGTGACGGCTGGAAGGAAGTGGTTGCAAAGGGACGAAAATCCCAAACAAGCCTCCCGTCCCCCCCAAAGGAGGCTTCTCCCAAAAAGCAGACTGACAAAGAGAGTCGGAAGAAAGAAGATAAAAAGAAGCAATATCAGCAACCCGAAGTCGAGATGGAGGTGGAAGAGCTACCTACAATGCGGTCCTCCTCTTTGAAGAGGAACAGGGAAGAGGACGAAGAAGAAGTCCCGACAAAAAAACATACAGCAGAAAAAAGACCAGGGAGGAGCCGGGAAAAATCCAAATGCGCATCCACCCCGGCGTCTCCAGAAAGGAATATTGTTTTACCTGTTCCTAGGAGTCTCCCCCCATCACTCTCACGTTTGCCACTCCCTCCTCCCACTCCCACTCCCACTCCCACACAATCATCCACCCCCATGTCATCGGATGCGTCCCCTACCCAGCATACACCCACTCTCCCGTCCATTCCCTCCCCACCAGACCCAGATAGGGTTAAGAAAAAAAAGAAGAGGCTCTTTAAAAGAGCAGAAGATATATGTAGGGTGGATAAGACGGAGCTGGAAAAAAACTGTTCTTCCAGGAAAAAATCCCTTCTAGGTCCACTCCATAAACTCACCTCCATTGACAACATGTCGGTGGAAGACCCCCAGAATTTCCCAGGGGCCCCAGGTGTGATTGCCCTCATCAGGGATGCGGGGAAACATTTAAAAGTGTGGGCCCATATGTTTGAGGCCAAAGAAGCATTCCCAAATTTGAGAATGGCGGAGTTTGGATCTCCTGATCTCACCAAGATGCACGGCTTCTGTGCAGGGAGGGTCCCGGTACGTCTCCACCCCTCACTATACAGGGCCTTAAAATTAACGTACCCTACGGACGTCGGCGGGATTGTCTCGGAAGGACGGATGACGTCGGAGCTGGGCACGGGAAGCCTGGGACAAACCGTCGGGGTCCTGTCACCCGCAGATTTCCGCCCCGTATGTGCTTAGGTTGTTGCAGTAACTGTCGTTTTTTATTTTTGCAGGCCTAGGAAATGGAAATAAAGATAGCCAGTTTGAATGCGAAGGGCTTGAGAGATCGGGGTAAGGCTGCCCGCCTGCTTCGGGATCTCTTGTCCTTCGGCGTGGATGTTGCCGCGATCGAAGAGACCCACTTTGTTTGCACTTCCGATGCGTGTGTGCTGGAGGATGACTTTGTCATCTATTCAGCATATGGGGACCGATGTGCCAGAGGAGTTTCTTTGTTGGTCAGACGTACTCTCGATGCGAAGGTGGACCTTGTGCATACCGATGCCGAGGGCCGGTTAATCGTGGCCGATATTGCCGTGAAAAGTGGTTCGTTTCGGGTCGTTGCGGTTTATGCGCCCAACGACTGGGAGGAGCGGGGTTCCTTTTTTCGGCGGTTGGGGCCGTTCCTAGTTGATTCATCGCGCCTAGTTTTAATGGGGGACTGGAATGCCATCCTGAACCCCAAGTTAGACAGGGGGCGGGGCGCTAGCGGGAGTAGGGGCGATCGTAGCCTGGTCAATCTGATCGACGATTATGGTCTCGTCGATAGATACCGGGTCGATCATCCCAAGGGGAAAATGTGGACGTGGGCTCGTAGCTGGCCGTCTGTCAATGTAGTTAGCTACATTGACAGAATGTTAGTTCGTAGAGCCGACATAGACTTGTTAGATTGTCCCACGTTCCACTGGGTAGGCTACACGGATCACAAACTCGTTTGTGCCCGTGTGGCGTTAGAACATAGGCCTAGAATGGCTGGCTACTGGAAGTTCAATCTGTCTTTACTGGACAGGCGGGACTTCCAGAGGCAGCTAACTAGTGTAGTGCAGCGGGAGCTAGTGGGGGCGGTTATCGGGAATAAGTGGTGGGAGCGACTTAAGGATAGAATTAGGTCTTTCACCACTGATTTCAGCAAACGGCTCGCCCTAGATAGAGCTGAAAAGGTGAAGACGCTTAAGGCTAATTTTTCCCGGGCGGAGGCTGGGGGGGATCCCCTAGAGATAGCCCTAGCTAGGGAGGCCCTGCAGCGTTCGAATAGCGAGCGCTACATGGGTCAGGTAATTAGGCATAGGCTAAGTAAGATGTCTTCTGAAGCTGTGAACCTGGGCGCAGATCTGCGTCGGGAAGAAGTCCGTCGAGGTGGTGATCGTTACATTCGTCAAGTCGAAACCCCGGAGGGGCGTACTCTGCGGTCGACTGACGACATGTGCGAGGCGTTTCGGCGGCATTTCGAGAGCCGCTTTACCAAGGAGCCTGGTCTCCGTGAGGAGGAGTTTCGCAGCTATTTGGCTGACTTTCCTCGGCTTGAGCCGACTGAAGCAGCTAGCTGCGAGGGAGAGATCACGGAGGGCGAAGTCTACGAGGCATTGAAGAAGGTCGGCAGAGGCAAGTCGCCCGGTCTGGATGGTTTGCCTTATGAATTGTACTTGAGGCTGTCGCACATCTTTGTTCCGATTTTGACTGCAGTGTTCAACAACTGGTTTCGGTCGGGGTCCATCCCCAACCGCATTTCCAGGGGTGTGATCACTCTGTTGAAAAAGGGCAAGGGTGTTGGGGGTAAACTAGACGATTACAGGCCCATAACTCTGCTAAACACAGAGTTAAAGATTATGGCCAAGATCCTGCAGGAGCGTTTGCAGTCAGTTGCCGAGTCTCTGTTGGGACCCGAGCAGACTTGTTCTGTGAGGGGCCGAACAATTCAGAGCAACCTGCATTTGATCCGCACGATCCTAGAGGGAGTAAAAGACGACGAGGAAGCCGCGCTGATCAATTTGGATCAGTCCAAGGCATTTGATAGGGTCGACCATCGCTACCTTGCTACTGTCCTGCAGGCCGCCGGATTCGCACCCGACTTCTGCCGCTGGATTAGCCTCCTGTATCGCTCCCCCAGTGCTGTGGTACAGGTGAACGGAAAGTTGTCGGGCGCTTTTGTTCTGTCGAGGTCGGTTCGTCAGGGTTGTCCGCTGTCGCCTCTCCTTTATGCTTTGGCGTTGGAGCCTCTCCTTCGCCGGCTGAAGGACGAGACGTGCAGTCCGGCCCTACGCGGGATCGCCGTTCCTGGAGGGTCTCGAGCCAGGGTTTCCGCGTACGCCGATGACGTATCTGCTTTCGTGTCGTCCCGGGGCGACATTGAAGCGGTACAGAAGGCGCTTGATCGGTACGAGAAGGTGACAGGGGCCAAGATAAACCGCGACAAGTCGTCCGGCTTGCGGTTAGGTGCCTGGAAGGGGCGTGATCTTCCAGGCCGCTTCGGTTGGACGGACGGTCCTGTCCGCATTCTTGGAGTGTGGTTTGGACCCGACCTCCAGCTGGAGAAGAATTGGTCAGAAGTACTAGCAAAGATCGGTTCTGCCGGCAAGACTTGGAACCGACGGAGGTTGTCTGTGAAGGGCAGGGCGGACGTGTGTGTTACATACATTTTCCCCCTGGTTCTTTATCGATTGTCAGTACTTCCTCTCTGTAAGGCCCACAGGAAGGCGCTCGAGCGATCGCTATCCTCCATTTTATGGAGGGGACGCGGTAACAGGGTCGACAGACGAGTCTGCACTAAACGTCCGTGTCATGGGGGGCTGGGAATGCCACACTTGCTGAGTCACATCCGTGCCTCACGGTTGGCTTTCCTACGCCGCGCATTGACTAGAGGAGATCCGATTCTGGAGGGGATTGTTAGGGACGCGTTCCCTGGCCTTACTATCAGTCCCCCCATCTCGAGGGTTGAGCGCCGTCGTAAACCCCGGGATCAATCGCTTTTCCTCCGCGAGTGTCGGTTCGCCTTGAAGGCTATTCCGCGGTCCAGTGACCTGTCACAGCCTAGGAAAGTCTTCTATAGGGGATTAGTGGAGGGGCGCGCGAAGGATTCCCTACGTGATACGCTCTGCTTTTCGGAAGAGGAGTATCGCTCCTACTGGTCTTGGGCGCCAGCGGCGGATTATCTCAGTAACCCTGAGTTTTCGCTTACCTGGCGATTGGCTCGGAATCGGCTGCCTCTCAACGACAAGGCTTTCATATGGGGCTTGGCGGATTTGCCAGACTGTGAACGGTGTGGTCTTGGTTTAGAAGAAACGGCTTCGCACGCCTTCTACCGTTGCCCCCGGGTCCGCCCCTTATGGGACCATGTCGGCGAGCTGACGGCTCGTCTCGCTCCCGAAGAACTCGTGTCCATTGATCGCGCATACGCGTGTGACAATGTGTCGCCCCCGTATTCCGGGGTGAAACGAATGGTGTTTCTGACGCTGCTAGCCACGGCTCGAATGGTGATATGGACGACGCGCATGCAGGAAGTCTTGCGAGGCAATCGTCTTTCGCATCAGGATCTAATCCGATTCTTTGAGCATCAGCTCAAGATGAAGATTAGAACTGATAGGAAACGATTGCATTCGACAGTCTTCAACGAAAGGTGGGTAAAAGAGGCGAGCTTGGTTCGTTTGGACGGGGCTAGCCTTGATTTTCTTTTCTAGGTCAATCTAAAGTCACATCGGGGTGGTTTCCTGTGGAACCCTCCCCTTGGTTAGGTTAGACAAGCTTAAGTGTACCTAGTTAATGTGAGTAAGTGTTGTTCCCGGCCTGTTTCCCGGCTATCCTTTTAGTTATGATCCAAGTCGAGATTCCCAACCTCCCCAGTTTGTTTTGGCCCCACCTTTCATCTCGACTAGGTCAGCCTTTTATTTCCCCATGTCCGGGTTATTTTATCTCTTTCCCACTCCCTTAGCGAGAGTGTCTCTTGATTCTGTCCTCTGGGCAGAATACAGCGGCCTCTCTATTTTGAGGGTTGGACGGGCCCTACTAACACGAATTATGTTTAGTTTAAATATTCGTTGAGTTTTTAGTTTGTTATTGGGTTCATCTCCCTCCCCACTTTCATCTTTTCATTATTAGAATTTTAATGTATGTTATTATCATCAAAATTTTTATGGTGTGGGGCGCGTTTTTGTAGGTTCCCCTGGTGTTGATGTGGTATTATGGTGGATGAAGGTTTGAATGGCAACGGATGAGTTCTTGTGGTGAATGGGTTAATTGTAATGTATGAATGGGTCGCGAATCTGATTAGCTAGGTATAGGATAGTAAGTTATGACCAGCCCTTACCCCTCCCCTTTTCGGCCTTGTGCCACATTTGTTGTATTCCAACAAAAAATAAAATGTCCAGTGCCAACAGGTCATGCGAATGAACAGAATGAAGAACTACGCTCTGCTACTTTATCGGGATATCCACTGCTAACCTGAACTACGCTTCCCTACTGTCTTCGAAATATTCACTGCCAACCTCTGGATTCTATACTCAAAGACTACCGTCATCAGGAACAACAGTGATGTCTCTAAAAATTGAATTGTATCTAATTTTACAAAGATTTACGCTTGAATTGTACATATACTAGAATTAAGGAATTGCTAAGCTTGACACTTGAATTTTTCTAGAACTAGGAAAATGATCAGACTGACGCTTCAATTGACCTAAACTTAATGAAATCGATGTTTTTGAAGTTTGATTCGTACTCAACTTATGAAATTTATCTGTTGTACTAGATTTTGGAAATTGTTTAGTTTGACGCATGATTTATGCTTAAATCATGGGACTGAACACTTTGGGGTTTGTATTATTCTATAATTAAGGAATTGATAAGGTTGATGTTTGAATTGTACTTGACTTAGGGGATTGATCAGCTTCACGCTTGACTTGTACAAAATTTGAGAAGTGATGAGTGTGCAGTTTGAATTTTACCAGATTTAGGAAATTGATAAGTTTGACACTTACAATCTTTTTTCGAGACTTATGGAACTCATTAGTTAGTAGATTGAACTGAGTATAGAATAATAAACTGGCACATGAGTTGAAAACAGTAGTCTTAATTTTTGGTATTGACTATCCTGTCCCCTGTGTTTCTTCATCATTTTCTTGCCAACGTCGACTTTCCTATCAAAGTATGGACACAACGTGGAGAGGAGATTAATAAAATGCTATTATACCATCGCTCCGCACCTGATTTTGTGTCATTGTATAAATGACACAAAATCAGGCGTGGAGAGGAGATTAATAAAATGCTATTATACCATCGCTCCGCGCCTGATTTTGTGTCATTGTATAAATGACACAAAATCAGGCGCGGAGCGATGGTATAATAGCATCTTATTAATCTCCTCTCCACGTTGTGTCCATACTTTGATAGAAACCAACCGTTAAACATTACCTCAGTCAAAACGGATTGAATTGATATTTACTAAATTGAGTTTAAGATTGGCTTTAGCTTAATTTCAGTGTCTGAAGTGTTTCTTGTAATTTTTTTATAGGTATTTTAAAATGTATCTCTCTCACTTAATATATATATATATATATATATATATATATATATATATATATATATATGTTACGAACTAGTAGGATATAGATGAACCACGGGTTTTAAAAAAAAGAAAACGTGGGATCCTTTCTCGGTTTTCACTCAGAAATGAAAGCGACACAAGGGAGTCAACGAAGAACAGACGCAAGACGATGGTTCTCAAAATAAAACATTTATTTACCAATATATAAACAGATAAAGAAAGAAAAAAAGGAAATTCATTTAACAAAGGGAAAAGGACCTATGGAAGAATAGAAGGCGCGAGCGAATAAATATATATACATAAAAGAAAGATCAGGCCAAGAGAATCAACTTATCTGTCAGTCGAGTTGATATGTTCACACAGAATTCTGATTCACCGAAGCGAGAGTTTTTATGTTAATGCAATATTTTGGCATGGCCGGTAATTTTTCTGAGTTCTTTTTCATTCGGAAATGTTCGGGATTTCACCGTATCTCGTACAAGCGTTTCGTCGGTCGATTCAGTATTAATTTATATATAATAATATCGTTTATTGCCGTCCATATTTACAAAAAAACTGTACGTTTATAGACACACATCAAAAATAAAAATAAATATTTGTCAAATACTGGTGGTCGATGAACTTTATTAAGCGTTTACATTTATGATTATAAATATCGTTTTTACATAAATACGGTATCACCTCAACGTCAAAATTAAAGCAGAATTATTCTTATTAAAATTTTAAAAAAATATTAAAACAATTTTTGTAAAATTCATTATTGACGGAAACACATCTTTTAAGCCTCTAGTCTACATAAAATATTTTATCCATAAAAGAAATTAATTTTTTTTCTAATTTTATAATGTTTTAGTTTTATTGCATTTTTTATTTTACGAGTCAGAGCAGATTTTTGATAACTGGGTATCATGGATTAGAAACAAATAACGATGCTTATAAATAATAAACATTAATACCTACAAAAACCTACAAAAATTATTTCTCGAAATTTCATAAAATTAATTATGTATGTGGAGGAGCAGATGTGAAGAAAACAAAACATCTTACCAAGATTTTCTAAAACAACACATCTCTGCATAATTTAATTCATCCCTGAACAAGTCCTGAAACTCATATTAAAATTCAACAATTATCTGATTTTTGCAAGAATTTCCCAATCAATGTGTTTTTCACCGCAAAAAGAGGCCAACATTTTCTAAACTAATTCATGGATATCCGCTGAGGCAGGAAAATAATTAAACAAAAAAAAGGATTGAAAAATATAATTTAAAAATGAAAAAAACAAACCTTTTGCTCTTTCCTCTTGTTTAGTGTGGCCTAAAAATATACTCGCTCTTTAAAGGACAATAAATGCTGTGATCATTGACTTAAAAAGAAGATTAACCGTCTAAATATTTTAATATTGAATGGAATTAAATCCTTGTTTATAAATGTTCAAACTAATGATGAATTAAATAATTCAATACATTTTTGGCACACACACATACTCTTTCTCTCTCCCTCTCTCTCCCTCCTTCTCTCTCTCTCTCTCTCTCTCTCTCTCTATATATATATATATATATATGTATATATATACATATATATATATATGTATATATATATATATAATATCTGGATAAAATAAATGAAACAAAATCGGGTGTTTTTTTTTTAAAGTATGTATTTCTGTGTTTTTTTGTATATATTTAATATTTCAGACCACCTCGGTCTTTCCTCAGAAATCAAATGAGATACTGTGTTTGTGTGTTTGTTTACAGCGTTTGTCGTGAAGGGTGCATGTCACGTGATGTGCAATGCGACTGTTTGAATTTTTGGTGGAAGACTGATGATAGTGTCTTAAATGTTGTTTAAAAGGTTTTTTGACCATATCTCAAGAAATATTTTTAACTGTTCAAATATTTATGTAGATTTAAATTATCCACGTGTTTGTTCACCCCTAGTTTATATGTGTCTAATTTTAGAATTCAGTATTTTTCTTTTTTCTTCGTATGTGTGTTGTACTTAAATTACTGTGTTTGTGTGTTTGTTTTTAGACTCGGACGACACGTGGTGTGGAACGCGATTGTGTTTGAATCTTAAACGGACAACTGAAGATGGTGTTTTGGTTATTGTTTAAAAAGGATTTTTCACCATATCTAAAGAAATTTTTTTAAGAAATAATTTAACTATTGAAATATTTATACAAATTTAGAATACCCAAGTCTTTGTTTAATCCTAGTTTATATGTGTTTAATTTTAAAATCCAGTATTTCTCTTTTTTTCTTCGTATGTATGTAGTGCTAAAATTTGAGTCTATCAATATACATTTGCAATTATCTATCGAATGTCGTGGTCGATTGAAGTGTTCTGCTACTGGGGAATATGGATTATTTTGTCGTATGTCTAGTTTATGGTTGTTGAAACGAAGCCTAAAGTTAGTTCCAGATTCGCCAATATATCCACTATTAGGACATATTGTGCAGATAAGGTAGTAAATTATATTATTGCTATCACAAGTGAGGCGGGGTGGATGTATTGTGATTTTGGAGTTGGGTGCGAGAAATTCACTGTCTGTTATTATGTGTTTGCAAATTAGACAACGGGTTTTGTTACATTTGTAATTACCTGTTTGGTTTGTATTATTTAGATATTTGGTGGAGGTGAGGATAGCTGATAAGTTAGGTGTTTGTTTTTTTGCGTTGATGGGTGGTTTGGCGAAAATGTGTTTGATATTTTTGTTTAATTGGAGGATCTTGTAGTCATTTTTTAATTTGTGAGTAAGTGTGTGGGAATATTGATTGTGGTTAAAAGCCATGGGAATCCGATTGTTGTTTTCACTTTTTTTGGATGTGAGAAGTGTGTTACGGTTTATGTGGATAGTTTTATTAAGTGCTTCTTTTATTATATTTATTGGGTATTTACATTTTAGGAATTGTTCTGTTAAGTTATTAATGTTGTGTAGAAAATCTAGATGGTCTGAGCATATGCGTTTGATTCTTAGAAATGAGCTGTATACGATAGACTTTTTTAATTTAAGAGGATGACAGCTTTTGAAGTGAAGGAATTTGTGATGATTTGTGGGTTTGTTGTATAAACTGGTGGAAAGTGTGTGTTTGTTTAATTTTATCACAACGTCTAAGAAAGGGACGGATGTGTATGAATGGTCCATGGTAAATTTAATTGTGTTGTGGAAGTTGTTGCAGAAAGTGAAAAAATTTTTTAGTTTTTCTGATCCATGAGTCCATAGCAAGAAAACGTCGTCAATATATCTAAAGTAGTGTAATGGTTTAAATTCTGAATTGTCTAGTATTTTCCTTTCTAGAATGTGCATAAAGATATTAACGTAGCTAGGTGCCATTTTCGTGCCCATTGCTGTGCCACTAATTTGTAAATAGTGTTTGTTGATGAATTTAAAGTTGTTATGTGTAAGAATTAAATTTATTAATTGACATATATCTATAATTTGGTTGTTGGGTAATTTTTTACTAAGGAACTCACGGCAAGCTGAAACTCCTTCAGTGTGTGGAATGTTCGTGTAAAGAGATGAAACATCCATCGTTACTAAGATTGTATCCGGGTGGACTGAGTTGATGTTTTTTAATTTGTTGAGAAAGTCGGTGGTGTCTCTAATATAACTGGGTATATCAGGCAGTAAAGGTTTTAGGATGTTGTCTATGTACCCGGATATAAGTTCTGTGAGGGTACTAATGCCTGATATTATGGGTCTACCAAGTGGTATGATTTTGAGGGATTTTGAAATTTCATATATATTCCCTGCATTGTGTGGTTGTGTAATTTGGTGTTGGTTGGATGAGAGAGTGTTAGAGTGTTTTTCTGAAATGATTTTGGGGAGTTTGTGTAGTTTTGGGATAGTGTAGAATGTTGCTGTTTTAGGGTTCTCAGGGATAAGAGAATTTATGGTGCCCCTTATGTTGTGGTTCAGGTTCTGAGTGAGAGATAATAGTTCTGTCTAGAATGTGTTAGTTGGGTCTAGAGGTAAGGGTGCATAGAACTGGTTATTTTGAAGTTGTGATTCTGTTGTTATTGTGTTGTGATTTTTTTATATCAAACACTATATTTCTAGAATGCGCATATGTATATATATATATATATATATATATATATATATATATATATATATATATATATATATATATATATATATATATGCGCATTCTAGAAATATAGTGTTTGATATAAAAATTATAACAGTTTCAATAAATAACATTATTCTATTATATTTTCCTTACATTTAATAGCGTCGTAGACCGTGTGGATGTCATACAATACGCTAAACTCTTTCATATGTACCTAAACTGTCAGTGCTATAGAACCACTTTCTCACATTAATTTTTAAAAACGGCTTTGAGCAATTGAAGTCCGTAGGTTTTATAGTTGACCATTGTTCTTGGAACACAGTCACCTGTTGTTACATAATCACAAATCAGGAACTGTGCCAAAACGCACAAATCTTATCACTTGAGAACTTTCAAGAATTTTCTTTTTTTACAGTCTTTTCTTCCTTAAGGAAGGAATCTTTGTAGCGCCAACACGCTGAGCCGTCCACTGTTGTTCTACATCTGCCTCGGTTGTTTGGCAGAACCGGAGTTTCTGCGAATTATTTTTTTGGAATGCTCATCATGTGGCGTGTCTTGGGCCATTTAACCTGGTAGAGCCCATCTCTCTCCAGGTTATTTTCTGCAATAACTATTTCAAAAGGCTATTTCAACAATAGCAGCAAAGGAAGAGGAAATCACATACCACTCAAATAGAAAATAATGTTGTCATTCTATATTACTTCAAATAAAGATTAAGTAGGAAGGCGCCATCCATATTGGGAAGAGCGATAGCAGGTTATGGGTTTGAGGAAACTATTTTTGTAGAAAAATGTTAATAGAAATATTTAGAAATTTCAGCCAGATATAGCACTGGCTGCTCGTTAATTAATATCGAATATTTCTTTATAGGGAAACGGCGAATATTGCTCTAATGTTCTCCGACAGACTCACGTTCCTGATTCTGTATTCTAATGACCAAACATCAGAATACTGGTTAAACTTTGGAAGTATGTTGGTCCTGGAATTTTTCAATATCCGTCGTCTCAATATGACTGATGCCAAATCGGTTGGGTTTCAATCCTGGCTTGCAGCAATCGCATGTCTAGCCACACTGATGATCTGTGATACAGCAAAACAGTCTGTCTGTGGGTGACACATTTATACACCCCTCCCGAAAAATTAAATTGAGCACTTTAGAGGGAATTAAAGCCCGAATTTGTTAAATGTGACTGCTAATGTTGATGAAAAAAGCTCTGAGTCACTGGCGTGTTTATTCTAAAATAAATACGTAAACATTCACCGTTATCTCTGCCGAGAGCTGATAGTTCAGGGGAAAAATCTACGGCTTGTGCCAAATCCGTTTGGTTTCAATCCTTGTTTGAGGCAATCGAATGTTTACCCACACTGATGAACTGTGATACAGCGAAACAGTCTGTGGATGACACACACACACACACACACACACACACACACACACACACACATATATACATATATATATATATATATATATATATATATATATATATATATATATATATATATATATATATATATATATATATATATATAAGTTTGTGCATTATAGCGTTTTCAGTGTTTTCATGTGCCGAACGTAAAGACACAGAACCGCTTATGGAGCGGGCAGTAAGCATAGGTAGGACTTCTTTGAACAATCTTCCACATAAAGAGATAATAATGTGTTCTAAAATGTCATTAGGAGGGACACACATTTATTTCAGGCGCATTTCTCTAATGTAAAGATGCTTGGTAAGTTGTTGAGAAAGAAGAAAAAATGAAAAACTGAATCAGTGTTAATTTGGTGTCTTTGTATCGTACACTTATTTTATTAGCCATAACAGTTAATGTTATCCTGCCACTTAAAGACGTTTATTTATATCTTCTGTCATAAAAGATTCCTTGAATAAGATGACAGTCTCCGGTTGCTTCTATTCTTGGCCAAGGTTTGTTCATCTCAAAGAATGTATCCTCTAAACACGATCATAAATTTAAAAGTACTGAAAGAGTGACTTCCCTAACCGTCATATAATTTGTTGGTGATATAAATAGCCATTTTGCCAAACTTAATTTAAACTTGATTCACAGTTTAGAACTTGAAAGAATAATTTTACGTATTCAGTTGAAGTTTTATTATTTTGTCAATTGTTATTATCTACAAGAACTCACTAGAATAATGTAGGGATTATAGCCAATAGACAGTGAAACACCGGTTCCTTTACGATAACCAAAGCATCTTCGAGCCTGGTCAGTAATTAGATAGGTGACCTCTTGGGAATTCCAGTTGCTGTAAGATTGAATGTGCGGAAGGTGTAATGAATAATGGGTTGAAATTGTTAATCGGTGAGCCAAGTTCCAATTCTCATTGTGTTCATTATATTCACTTACGGGGATATATCCTGGGGGAAGTTATGAATCCGACACTTCTCCACCCACCTACGGTTTAATTAGTAAGTCTTGTATAGCATTATTATCACAAAGCCATGTTCTTAAAATCTAAAAATGCTTTCTGGTTTTAAATAACATGAAAAGAGTTCAAATGGCATATAAAATGAATGAGTGACTTGATGAAATAATGTATTTCATGTAAAAAAATGTATTTCATGTAATATGTCAGGATGTTACATATAAAATATATGATACTGAGAAACTTCGAAATTATTACCTTTTATTTAGAGTTGAATCCATGTATAGCTTTTGCTCATCTGAAGAAATGACGATTTGACATTGTATACTTACCTAGTCTGAACACTTTTCAGAAAGATAGTTAATCTCCAGCGTTGCTAAATCTACGACAGGCGGCTTATCAAAACTTTTCAGTTTTGTCTCGTTTTTCACATAAATAAAGTATCTAACGTCGCAATAAGTATTATTTACAGAAACAGATATATTATTGCCCGACGTGGGCACGACAATAAACTACATTTGGCAGCAAGGCTTCTGATCGGGAGGATCTGAGTAGGGTGTAACCACTTCTTAATTGACTTTGTTCGACGGTCCACTCTGACTACAAGTGGACAGTCACTCTCAGGGCCCCAGCTGTGGGCAAATAGATGAAAAACTCTACGAAAGTATAAAAATGTTTTATTAAAAATACCAACAAAATATTTTCATAGAAAAACAAATTACACACAATACATTTCTGAAAAGGAATATATATTAGCTATAATATATTTTTGTAACAAAATGGACAAAAATTACCCGCAATATTTTTTTTTGTAGAAATAAATTATTTATGCACTTAAGAAAATTAAGTTTCTGCATTAAATGACCCATAAAGATTGATGTACAGCTAAGCAAACAAACAAACACTGTCATCTAAATATACAGTAAGGTAATGTTAATATTACCCCATCCTTTATAAGGAAATATTTTACATTCATTCGCCTAGTAGCCAGTACTGCTGTCGGTTGCAATTTTTCAGGAAATTATTTTTCACAAGACGAGAAGCTGTTATATTTCTTTCCAATATTGACAGGCGTTTCCTTCCTGGCCTTTTATTTGAAGAAGTGTGTAATGTTAACGTTTTGATTATGTCATTCGAATTACATGTAATATCCATTTTAGTTGTTGCTGCTGCTGTTGGTAATTCACCACTAGTGTGTTCTATTATTTTGTAAAATGCTTTGGGATCCTGTAGCTCCAGGCCGTTCTTCAAAGTAGGATGATCTTCACCAAGATCTACAGGCTGCTCTCCTATAGTTTACATACGCTTCCCAATGCTTGAAGAATTTCCACGAAAACATTCATTTAGCATTAATTTAATGGGAATCACATTTTTCTTCACAAGTAAAACAAAACTTAACAAATGTAAACGAACTAAAATATGGATTGAATTATAAATATTTCTTTTATTTATTTCTATTACAAGAAAAAAATCGAATTCTTTTCAGCTGTCATTCTAAAAGTCGACAACCATTTTCAAATATTGCCCATTGGCCAAATGATAGAAATGATGTGAATTCCTTAAAACCGGAAAGATGAGGCTTAATTTCTGACGACATCATTGACCAACTAAATAACACACGGACTGAATACATGAATAATTAATTTGGATACATTTTGGGGTTTCCATACTTTAAAAATATTCTAGTCATGTTTTGAAAAATGTTCAACCTTTTTTTTCATTGACGTTCGTTCACCACGAGTTTACTGCCCATTATAAAAGAAAAAAAATGTAAACAAAAAAACGCTTACTAAAACACAGTTGTTTAAGAATTTGATTGCTGAAGTATTTTAATACTGAATTCTTTGTTTTGCAAGCCAAAAGTTTGTTGTGAAACAATGTCGAATCAATTGCGTAAGTGTTACTTTTCTAATATTAAGTTGAGTCATGGATAATTTTCCTTTTCTTATTAGCAACATTCGTAAACCAATACACTACAATTATATTGTATACTTTTATATATTCAGTAATATGATCAATGAAGTGTTGTCACTTATCAGGAAGAGATTCTTCACGTTTTAATATGAAAATGTTTCGACGAACCCTTGAATCTAGTTTTAATTACAGAATGTTTTCTCCATCAAATAATTTTTCAGCGATCAAAAAAAAAAGGTAATCATTTGGTGCAAGGTCCGGTGAGTATTTCAGGTGAGGCAGAATAGCCCAACTGAGTTCTATTTCTTCTGTCGTAGTGGATGCCGCCTTCCATGGAAGAAAGAAAGCTTCTTCCATTGAGGTCAGCTTTTCGAGTTGATTGTAGAGATTAATCGCAGTCAATTCACCGCCATCGTTTTTGAACATTTCACCCGGAGCAAGCTGATATTGCCACTGGAAAACAGAAAGTTGCTGGGAGTGAAAGACGATGAGAAGATTTTAGCGGGGAGAAGTGTGGAAAAGTACAATAAAGGAACATGGGTCAGAAAGACAGAAGATGGTGATTGATGCTGTATTTAAATTTTCGAAGATTTTATGTGATAGGGAAGCAAGGAATTGCAAGCCAGCCATACCACTGGGAGAAGCAAGGAAAAGACAGTTACAGAATGTGAAACAGTATGAGAAAACGTTAATGAGAAGTGTCGACAATAAAGGAACAAGGTTCAGGAAGACAGAAGATGGCCATTGATGCTGAATTTAAATTTTCAAAGATAGTATGTGACGGGAAAGCAAAAGATTGGAAGGGATTTCGACAAGCAGCTGCGAAAAAAGAAATTTAGGGGAGAAGAGACGATTGCATTTAGCTATTTCAACATTAAATCGGTGAGACCTAGTTGCCAATCTAGAAGCACACATTCATAAATTCGAAGCACTAAGGAAAAAACTTCATCAGAACAATTACCATAAAATATTAAATTGCAGTCGAATATAAAAGTTTACTTTTGCACGAGGTGTAAAAATAAATGCAAGTCAAAACTGATTTCATTCCAGGCTCTTCTTTACTTAAAATTGGCCATGAATTGGAAATGAAGGGATTTTGCTTGCACATTTGTAGATAACGAGATGGAGTCAGTGTGGTGATAAGTTTTCCCTTTCTCCTTGAAAGTAGGCATAGCTCTCGTAATACTTACGCAAATAGCTGCACAAGCTGTGACACAATTTGAAAAGAATTATTTATACTGACGATTAGTGCCAGATGATTTCAACCACCCAACATTAACTCGCCCAGTAGTTGCGGATTGACTTCCAGTTGTAACGGTCTCACATCCGTTTTTAATCATTTCAGCCCAAACAAAGCGATAATATCCCTAAACGCAAGGGTCTAGTAGGATTGAAAACGAATGAAAAGACTTTAGCATTTAAAATTGTGAAGATTGTAGGTTTGCAAGAAATGGCAAAGAAGTTTCACAAGCGGAAATTGCGAGAAAATGAACTGTTATAATAGAACTTATGGTTAGATCGATGTAGCTTAGTAAAACGGAAAGATCTTGTTTCTAATCTAGTAGCACAGTTAAATACATGCGATCGTGATACTATGGTGGAACGCTTATCAGAAAAATTGCAATGAAAATGTTTGTAGAAAAGACAGTTGGAAGCCACATAACGGTGGTGAGAACATAACTGACGTCAAGATGCCAGGTCAGGATCAATTACAGTAGTGAACAGTCTTTGAATTTTGTCAAGAATCTCGAGATATACAGCAGGAATTTTGCATTGAACATTTTCGTATATTAGTGTCATTCTAAATTATTCTTTACTGTCACGTCTAAATCGTAGTTAGGATGAAACAATTTCCATTAAAATTGCTTCTTCAAAACTAAAATGACTTATAACTGAATCTAATCCCTTCTTCACGTTAAGTTTTATTTTGTGTTATAGAAGACCACAGCCAATTGGCAAAAGTGGTTATTTTCTTAAGAACTTAAATAGATCTTAATCGATTAAAATGTAGTCGAATATAAAGCTGTCACATATGAGGTGCAATGGCTATTATATTAAATTAATTATTCAAGATATGTACTACACCTGTGAAAAATAAAAAGAGAGTTTTGTGTGCAAGTTTGATCATCATTAGGTACACGAAATTGTTTCTTTGATCTCGATTATGCTAACATTATAAGAAAACCTAAGCCGATAGATATTAAGAAGATACCACTACACAATAATATCTTTCATGAAAACTGAGTGCTAAGTAGTAATTAAAATTAGCTACCTGAGATAATGAAACTCACTACATCAGTAAATGTTTTATGTGATGTGATTACTGACATTTATCTGCACCAAATATGTGGTCTACACCAGACGAAAGGACACTAAACAGTAGGAGTTACAGTTAGTAGAACTAAGACTTTACATTTACTGATTATTGTGCCGAATTACTGCAGCGATTTATCTGATTGATGGATTTATTTTTTTAAGTCTTATCGACCATTGGCGGGTTATTTAAAGCCATAAAATATATTTAGATTGTAAGAATGTTTTGGAGATAATAATGATATAGTGACACAAATATTATTAATTAAACCAAAGCTGAGGAAAGAAAATGTGGATTTACACCTTTCATAAGTGTATCTGTATATCATAGGAGAATCGGTGTTTCAACTTGATATGGCCGCAATATATTTGTCTGGTGATTCACATTAAGCTGATATAATTTCAGAAAATCTTGATGCGTGACCACTTGGAAATAACAGCTGCTGTAAGCTTGGACATCCTGGCGGTTTAATGTATAACGTACATACCATGACGAGACAGTGGCGGTCGAAAACGTGGAAATATTCCAGTCAGCGTAACTATCTATCTATCTATCTATCTATCTATCTATCTATCTATCTATCTATATCTATATCTATCTATATATATATATATATATATATATATATATATATATGTATGTATGTATGTATTTATATATATATATATATATATATATATATATATATATATATATATCGCATCTGTATCGCATCTGTATCGCATCTCCTCCGTGCGACTAGACATCCGAATACCTCAAGCCAGTCAGAGTTTCTACGACTAAGCCATCATCACTCGGCAGCGAGAAACAGCTAATTCTAGCGTATTGTTTTCACGAATGTAAACAAACAACAATCTATCAGAGTGCTCCAATTCATTTTACTGAAGATCTTTAAGATTAGCACAGGTGGCTGTTGTTTATAGAATCATCCTATCTCTCAACAGTGCTCAATATATTTTCAAGAGCTAAATTATGTCATTCGCAGAGAGTACTGTTTCGCTGTATCACAGCTTGTCAGTGCGACTAGCCATCCGAATGACTCAGGCCAGGAATGAAACCCGACCGATTTGGTGTTAGAGTTTCTACCACTAAGATACGTTTCTACACTATATATATATATATATATATATATATATATATATATATATATATATATATATATATATATATATATATATATATGAACAGACACATAGGCATAGACAGTTTGAAGATTAGTGCAAGCGCGAAATAGATTGTGGCCACTCAGTCTTGATTTCAGTGTCCACTATTATATTCACGAACGCTATAATTCGGATATTTAACAGATTTACTCATATCTAATACGTGTTTAAAACTATATTATATCATTCTAACATATATAACATTTAGAATATGTTGGATAGCTATTTCCCAACGTCTTCTATAATTTCCGTGACTATGAAATTCCATGAAATGTTTTATTGAAACACTATACTTATATCTCCTGTTTTGTCATATTGCCTTGCTATTCATTTTATGCAATTCAACAATACTTTTGATTCGTCTCTTTCCATCTTGCTGATTTTCCCAGCACCCGGACATAGACTATATTTAAGCTTGGTCATTCCAACTTAGTTTTTCAAAAACCGCATCTGGCACGTTTGATCATACTGTTTATTCTCCATAAACTGTAAAAAGACAAAAAAAAGAAGAAAAAAAAAAACAACAACCATTGCGTGTGTGTGCCTGTTTGCGTGAATTTGGATTGCAGTTTTAAATAAAAAAAAAAAAAAGTGCTTATATTCGCTTAGCTTTAATGTAGGAATCAATAAAAAAAATAAGCCATTTTTTAAATATATATTTTTAAAATGCACGCTGATATGACAGCTGTCCCTGTCAAAAGCGATCTTCTTGAAAAGCAATCTTCTTGAATGAAGTTATTTAAAAATAAATGCTCCTAATTACATCTCACTACAGACACGGAAGAAACGTTTTAGTCAATTCCGTCTATATGATGTGCGAGAATTTTCGAAGGCTTTCTTTATGAAAAATCTCATTGCATTTTATATGCAGGACAATCATTAATATCAATAGAAACATAACGGAGAAAAAAAGTGGAATATTTCAGTATTTTTTAGGTTTTTCTTTCACATGGCAGCTGAAAATATTCCATGCGATCTTATCTGCATTTTCCGGCCGTTTTAATCACATTTTCTTTGATAAATCCAACACATTTAAGGAGCGCGTTCGTTTTACTGATGTTCAATTTATTCGGTATAATATTATAACATTCCAAATCGTTCATCTCAACTTTCTCACCAAAGCGTGAATGAAAAAAATGATTCATAGTCCAACAAATCTTAAAGAAAAGCTTATAAACTGTTACTATAAAATCAGAAAAGAGCTCATCAAATAAAACAGAGCCCATCACTTTAAAACTTATATCAGAAACAATAGCAAAAAATTGATAACATGCGTCTAGAAGAGAAAGTTATGATATAATCAATACATAAACTCTCAACACCTCCAAAGACAAAAATTACGAAGGAGACTACCATCAATACTAGAAAGATCGATGACATTTAGTGGATTTAATATATATTTAATATAAAGTCACGAGGGTCATTTGATGGCCAATGAATGATGTTAGGGGAAAGAGCGACGATCGGTAGTTGTGATGTAATGCCCGGGGAAGAGCCACAGCGACATTACTTACAGGAAAAAAAAACACATGCCCTCAACATGTTAATAGAGAAACCGTTGCAACTCCAGTTACCCCCACGGGAAATATTAAAGTAAGTATTTCCCTTTTTTAAACCAATGCCTGTTGTTGAACACATATTATAATTTCTCTGTGTGGGACAAATGTATATATGCATATATAAATATATGGACGACTCAGCATCATTTGAATTCTCTCAGAAGCATGTTCCTCATTCCTTCAACATTCACCTATTCTGTTCCGTTTGGGAAATGCGGTGTTATTATGTCATGAATATAATAATGCCCATAATGGGGGAAGTGAAAATAGGAGAATGAATCTTTCTTACATAGCACACCCATTAATGTTAATCGACAGGAGAAGTAAACTGTACGGTCAATGAATCATTAGTATTTTCTGTCTGGAACCGACTAATTTTAACATAACTTTTACGATTATTTTTTTATTAACAAGAAATATATATTTAAGAGCCAGAATTTATGGAATTGATCAAGTTAAAGATTAATTTGATTAATATTTCATTTAATATTTTATTAAATAAATGTTGCTGTGTCTGTTTATGTATAGAGAAAATTTATTTGCATTAATTATGTATAGTAGACCTCTTATATCAATTGGATCTTCATCATTGAGTATAACAATTGTGTTTAATCTGGTAGGGAATTTTCTTTTTTAAGTACTATGCTCCTTCAGGGCTTAAGTGCTCATAGTTCTGCAAATACTTCTTTTCTTTATTATCTGGGATTTGCCATGAATTCTTCGAAAATATAGTGCAGGTTTCTCCGCTAACTTATTCACGAGTGGGCGTCCAGTGTTGTCTTTTCTCCTAGACTAGATGCCATTCAAAGTTACACTTTTGTTTATCCTATAGTTAGATGGAAGGGGAAAATATGTTTTACAATCCGAAGAGCAATAGTAATGAAGGCGACACACTAGCAAATAACATGAACTAGGTCTGCCCTGCTATTTTCTGTGCAGTTAACTAACCATTGAGTAGCACACATTGATATTACTATATACTTAATATATATGTTCCTTAATTCGATAACATTTTATTGATGTTAGTTTTTTGTTTTTACTGCTTAATGTTTGTATTATTTATTACGTTTCTTTTTAAGCTTTATATGACATTATTTTTGCGTTATAGGTAAATACTTTTTCGAATTCTTGTCTCTTTTATTTGTTGTTACTGATATAACGTTTAGTTGAACTGTTATCAGATAAATTGCACGTAAGTCGGTGAGATAATGTAGCTGTTGGGAAATCAAAATTTGTATTGTTTGAATTATTATTATTATTATTATTATTATTCAAGCAACGCATGCTAAACAATAAAAAAACGATGTGATCTCACGTACTGTTATTTGAAATTGATAAAAAGTTATATGTGAAAATTATTAAACAGCATAATCGAAATAATTTTGTAATAACTTAGGAAAGCCGAAATGACTCGCATATTTGAGAACTTATATTTAAGTTTATATCTATATTTTTATATATATTTATATTTAAGTCAGAGAAATTAATAAAAAACGCAAACCAATGTCAAAATTCCCTAACAAAGAACATTCTTTAGGCTTTAAGCATATATATATATACATATATATATATATATATATATATATATATATATATATATATATATATATATATATATATATATATATATATATATATATATACTAAGCAGGAAAGGTTAAAACAATAATCTAATTGAATACAGATTTCATGCAAAAATAAAAGTACGATTTTCAACCTATCACGGTTCCGAAAATTCATGATCTTTCAGTCGTTCAATTTTCCAGCATATAAATATGAATGTTTGTATGTGTCTGTAATGGTGTGAACTGATATATAAACCATAATATGGGAGACACGATTTAGTTAACAAATACTTCAGTACATTTAATCGCACTAATCATTACATGTGTAGTGCGCCACAAAGAAATGAAATACATCAACAATACCAGTTGTATTTTAGGCTGTATAAATTATGATGATTTCACCTATCACTGCTCACAAGCTTTTACTCTCATTCCTTTAACCTGCCTTGAATTTCGGTGTTTTTTCACGAAAACAATGAAAACTTAGATAAACATGGGGATGTGAGTGTGGTGGTAGGGATAGATTCTCGAAATGAGAAATCGGATGTCAAATTCCCGTTTTGTTTGTTATGCATATAGACTTCTAGGAGAAATATGAATTCACTTCCTTCACCAGATGTGGTTAAATAGTAGGCCTTGGATCTGTAAAATTAATGTGCTTCTTAATAATGCAATAAGATGTGAAGAATAAATATAATTAAAAAAATGTAGTCAGGGAAATCTTTGTAATATGAACCTCTATTTTCGCAATGTTTTGCCAAAAATCTCATTTACTAAGTTTCAGTAAGAAATATAGAAATTTTGCTATAAAAGATATAAAAAAATATTTCAAAGTGGTATGAAATTAACTCAACGGATATTGATAGAATAAAATTATAATGTCGTTGTATAACATAGTTTATTTATAATTAATTATATATTACATCTTATGGGTTTAGATAGGAAAATCTATTTTGAATATTCTTTTATTCAATAAGTGAAAAATTATCTACTTTATGTCAATATAAGTATTAGTATAATAACCTTATTTTATCGCATGTAAATTATTTGAACTTTATATATAATTGTGAAAACTCTCTTTTCTTAAATGTAAAATGTTTCATTCAGAAAGTTGTCAGTTATGAAATGATTCGTTGTTAATTCAGCCATAAGGACTTAATATATCATACGTTGTGATTTGAGCTACATTTAACTTGGGAACTCCGACGCATATGTCAGTATGTGACATGAATTGAAAATTGTTAATTATTTGGCTATGTCCCCACCACCGTATCGATGGTCACTTCCTCGCCAGAGAAACGATGTTAGAGAGGGAGAGAATAAGTAGTGAAGTTAAGTGAACATTTCATCGTAAACCCGGTGGAAACGCGGAAAATGAGTCTGGCTGGTGTCGGTCTGATCGATTGATAATTTCTAATGTGAGACTTTTATGTCAATTATCGTTACTTAACTGTCTGTGATTGTGTTGAAAATGTCTTTGCTGTACGTGAGCGGCATACAAACGGACGGCTTCGCATTTCTTCTTTTCTCTCATCGTCTGCTTCTTTCATTTTCAAAGAAACAGAATATTAACTCGAAAGTTATTATTCCTTTGTCTTTGCAAAAGAAACATTTCCTGTCCTGATTTCGAGTGGCTAATTTTGAAATAAAATTAAGAAGAAAACTAACAAAATTATTGGATATTTTCTCTTTTAAACAGTGGAAATTATTCCATGACGCTAGGCACCAAAACATTTAATTAATTTCTCTCATTTCCTTAATATATTGTGATCTTAAAACTGCCTAACATATCCAATATCTAAAATCCCCAAATTTATACAATTACTAGATTATTCGTAAATTAAGATTGAGGCTTTTCGAGCATAATAATCATCATGCCAATTAATATTTATCTAATATTTTTCAGTTATTTTGATGTTATTATTCAATTATAAATTTGTATTAATTTATGGGGAATCGGTTATTCCTTCGTAATACTAAACAACTTCGTAGATTATTACTAGTTTTTGCGTGTTGTCGAAATTTATAGCATAAATGAAATTGATATATTGTTAAGTCCTATTAGTTGGTTTCACACGTGAATATTTAAATATATTTATTTACAATAGTAGCATTGGAATTTCATTCTGGTGATCAGTGAAAGCCTTATAGCACGGCCTTATGAAATTTATAATTTAAACAAGCTTTAAAAATTGTATATGGACAAGATACATGGCACAAACACATTATTACTAAATCATTGTGTCATCAAATAAGACATTCATTTACTTCAAAGAGAAATTATACTGAACAATGTAGCTATGTTATAATGTAAACTGTGCACTTGTTTTAGGATGATTTTTAATAAACAATTAAAATTTAAACCATTCTCTGCTCAGTAGTATTATGGTGTTATACACTTTTTTATCTGTTTTTTTTTATTAATTATGATATATCAAAAGATCTAACAAGTATTCTATCAAATGTTATTCATTGATTAGCTATTTTTGTAACCTTTTACAATTTTTTACACAGTTTTACCTATCAAATACAGAAAAACATGCGTATTTTGCTTGTGATGATTCATAATTAGCATTCTGGTTTTAATATATTTTCCATTCAGTGTATCTAATACAAAAGATATCAAATATATTTTGATTTATTCTTGAAATAGTAAAACTTTGAAGTCAATTTTAAGTTAAAACCAGCGTAAATTAGGTATTGCTGTATACTTTTTGACGAAGTTTAAAACGAAATGCTCAAGAATTGATAAAAACTATAGTTCTAATTTTTAGTGCTAGTGCTTATCAAAGCAAACATCAGTTTTCCCAGCGTTTAGTGATGATTTCCTAAATGAAAACTCAACCTGCCCTATTGCACAGAGCGTAAATGAAAAGTAATATAAGATATTGCTCGTGTTTTATGCGTAACTGTTTACATTTGCTGGGTTGACATAAAAATAATTTCAATATAAGAACAAACATTCCTTTCGATTTGATTCTGCATTTTCTGTTTGCAATCGTTCGAGAATGTTTCTGTCAAACTGAAGACGAATACGGCGCATGGTTCTATGTTGCATTTGTCGCTGTTCACTTTATTTGTGTTTTTCGGAAATCCGTTAAAAACTCGAGTGATCCGCTAATACATAGCGTGATTTCATTCCAGCGAAGATTACACTCGATGCAAAGAAAAAAAAAAAGATGGGACGGATTATAAAACAATATAATATGTTGTCAAAGATATTACCGGAAGCTGTCACAGATGGATTTTTTGCCTCATTTCGGAAAACTGTCAAGCACAATTATTAGAAAGAACATATAATAAAAAAAAATAAAAGACGGCTCGTGAAGAATGTCGGCATCGAAGTAAGGGCGAGATATGATGCGGCTGAACGCGTGATGATGTCTGTCTCCGCGTATATGACACAAAACTGTGGACAATCAGTTGACAGATGGGTATTCAATACATACACATAAAATACATCGTCTAATGCATAGAAATAAACACACAGATTCCTCTGCACAAATCTTAAATACATCAACCCAAATATATATATATATATATATATATATATATATATATATATATATATATATATATATATATATATATGTATATATATATATATATATATATATATATATATATATATATATATATATATATATATATACAAACACATATCAAATATTGTGTGAGTATGTGTCTGTGTATTTAAGCAGCATATCTTCATTCAAGCATGTTTGGTTGAATAATATAATGTCTATTTATTTTTACATTTAATCCTCTGAAATTACCTGATCAATTTCTTAGTATTGTTATTAATTGATTAAGAAAGTAGCCATAATTTTCCTTATGCCTTTTATTTTGCCAGGTAATTTCAATCTCATCCAAGATCATCTTCAGGAATGAATTGCAAAGACAAAAATTTCAATATAATTGATATTTGAGAATTTTTTTGTAAATGTGCATGAAACGCGTTCTGTTATAGTCAATTAAAACGTAATTCTAGGAATATGGAGGTGAGGTAACTTAATTTATATATTTATTATTATTAATGTTTTAAATACTCAACATGCAATTAAAAAAATACAATTTGAGTATCCCAAAATATTGCTTTTATAGGCATTTTAAAATATTGTGCTATTTTCTAATTAATTTTATTTAGTGTTGTTGCATTTTTAAATAAATCGCTTCAAGAATTTGAAGTTAGTTTTTATTTTCCTATTGGAGTATACTTGTATTGCCAACTAACATTTCTCTAAAACGTAAATATGGAGAGGAATATTCTTTTAAATGTTGTACGAAAGAACTTGAATCCGAAATGTGTAATGTAAGCCTTCTTGATCATGTTGTCATCCGGAAACCAACATATATATTTACTTTTTGTCAGATATACAATCTCGCAAATGACATTTAAAATGATATACACAGTTGTTTTTTTCCAAAACACTAGTTGAGGGGGGTGGATTTATTGCGGGTGATTCAGTTGATTGAGTTAAATTTAGTATGATATATAATTACTTTTATTTTTTACTGGCAGCAATGGGGGATATATTAGTGTTTATGATGTTTTTAGGATTTTTTCATTTTGTTTGAAGTTAGAGCGCATTTGATTGCGGTACAGTAGGTTGGTATGTTTATGGTTATTTAAGGAAGTATTATGTTCTTTTTAATTTATATTAAGATTTAGATAATAGCTCATTGAATATGTTCATCTATGTAATTAGGAAAGGCTTTATTGGTGAGAGATTGTTCAATGTTTTTTTAATTCCGTTAGGAATTCTGCTGTTACTGTTAACTTCATATATAAACTAAAGAATAGCGTGTTTTTAGAAGTATTTCTTTTTGTAGCACTTGTACTTCATCTATGTTTTTAACAAAGATGATGATATCTACTATCTATATGTCGCACGTTGTCTGTCTGTGTGTCTGTCGTGGGAGTTGTTACCTCGCTCAGACCGCATTTCTCACACGATTTCGATTCGGTTTTCACCACAAGTTGGCAAATGGCTACCGTAAGGACATGACGGAGCCCGATTTTTGAGTTCAGACTCAGGTTCCGAAAAAATCGATTATCGAAAAAATCTGCTTACAGAAGGAATGGTCGAATTACAACCAAATTTGACACCCTCTTAGAGTCTACCATTAGAAGTGTTGTCCAGAAGTTTCATGACCACGGGTAAACAGCTCGGAAAATCGATAAAACCCAAAAACCGATACGCCCGCATGTTTATGATTTATGAGGAGGCCATTGGGAGTTACCATGTGAAGTTTCAAATCTGAGAGCCCCCCCCCCCCAACAGTGTGCCAATCGACAATCGGTCAACCCTTAAAAATATTTTTCCGGTTGCGTAACCTCTTCATACAACGACGTTTTCGTGCTGCCAGAAAGCACGGCCCATAGCTAAGAGAAGCTTTTTCCATACAGCTCGACTGCATTTTTAGTTTTTGTATACAACTAGGTTACATAGCTTCAGCTTCGGCATCAACTTCTATTCGCATTCTTACACAGCATTTCTACAACCCTTCAAATGGCTCCTCTACGACGAACATCCGCACGTCAGCAACTGAAAACCCCTAACGCCGTTAACATTACACATGCAGAACAGGTGACTGCGGAGGAGCACATAATAACTCCAGTTACAGATGATCATATAGCGTCTACTTCAACCTCTGCTTTGCACTCTTCTGCCTGCTGTGGCGATGACCAACCCGGCAGCTCTGCAAAGGCTGCAAAAACACCCAGGCGAGGCAACCTTAGCAGGCGTTCTAAAAAAGCCTCACAGGCTAAGGGGAAACGGGAGCAGGATTCCATTGAGTGCGCATCGTTGGGGAAGAAGCGGCTGGCGTCTACTTCAACCTCTGCTTTGCACTCTTCTGAGTGCCGTGGCGATGACCGACCCGGCAGCTTTGCTAAGCGTGCCAAAATACTATCGCGTGGCAACCTTAGCAGGCGTTCTAAAGGAGCCACTGCGGCAAAGAGAAAGCGGGAGGAGAAAACCGAGATAGAGGGCTCTTTGTGACTGTCCAGTGAATCTCAACGGAGGCAGTATGTTTTATCACTTGAAACGCTTGGTGAGCGTAATTACCGTTTGTACTGCAAATCAGTTTACACATATCCGTTGAAAAGTAAGAGGAAACTACCTAAACGTACGATTCTTGAATCAAGCACGGGCAACGCCGGGCCATTCTGCTAGTCATCTATATATCTCAGGTAGATGCAGGACTCTTACTGGTATTAGGCGTTTCATTTTCAAGGCTAGCCTTGTAGAGGTTACTAAAAGTTTGCACCAGAACTGAACTCATGGAAACGCCATTACGTTGTACGTTTATATTATTTTGATGGTCATATAAGGGGACGTCAGTAGTACACATAAAGATTACTTTAAGTAATATGTTATGTTTAATTTTTAATAGCGGGAGAGATGAATTGTTGTAAATAATCTGTACAATTATATCAATTGTTTCTCTAACTTGGACATTGGAAAAATAAACTGCCATCATCATGTGAGGCTATGGTTTAAATATTAGGTTTTTGCGTGTTTAAGATTTGTGTTAGTTCATGACTTGATTTCATACTGTATTTATTAGATACGTATGATGTAATGATGTAATCAGTTGGTTAATGATTTTGTTAATTGATAAACCGTAGTAGGGATTTGGGATGTGATGGGACGGAGAGGGGGAGTTAGGTTTATATACATGAATCCAAGTTAGTAGTCACCTATTATTTTGGGAAGTGTTAACTTGTCTTATTCTGTATTGTTAGCTGTGTTCAGTTTGTTGACTTTCTGTTTCATTTTGGTTACAATGATTATTGTTGACTTTTAGAAAGATATTAATTGATTATCTCAAGTATACTTCACCATGAAAATCAAAATCAAAATCAAAACTTCAAATTCTTAAAGCGCTCTATATAAAAAAGCAAACAGCACTAAATAAGATTAATTATAAGTATAGCAACAATGTTTTAAAATGCCTATAAAAGCAATGTTTTGGGATGCTCAAATTCTTATTTATTTTGAAAGTGCAGGCTGAGTATTTTACAACAGTAATAATAATATATATATATAAATTAAATTACCTCCTGTAAGGATTCCTAACGTGATTTTTAAATTGACTTTAACGGAGTGTTTCATGCGCATTTACAAATAAAAAATCACCACAATAAATTGCAATTATTTTTTGACTTAGCTATTCACCTCTGAAGATGATCATGGATGAGATTGTAAGTATTTTTGAAAATAAAAAACATAATCAAAGCTACAGCTTCTTTCTTAACCAGTATAATAACAACACGAAGAAATTTATCCGTGAATTTGAGAGGCTTAAAATAAAAATAGATATAATATATTTAGATTATTGAAACAAACATGCTTGAACACCCCGCCACACACACACACACACACACACACACACACATATATATATATATATATATATATATTTATATATATATATATATATATATATATATATATATATATATATATATATATATATATGTATATGTATGCATATACTATTGAAGAAAAACAAAACCATTGATAGATAGAACACCCAGTTGGACAAAACAAACTCTTATCCAGATAGAGTGTCGAATAATAGTTTATTTTCTTATTTATAGGATTGAATTAAGTTATTTTACGTATTTTTGTTTATTTAATTTATATCATTATTTGTTTATTTGTATTTGTTCTTTTTCGTTTTGAGATTTCGATTTAAAATTTACGTCGTAAAATGTTTTCGTGTCTGCGTTTTGAGTTCTGGCTTTTATTTAGTAGTTTGTGTAGGTCTGAGAAAGTAATTATAGCCATTTCCCCTTCAGAATATATATATATATATATATATATATATATATATATATATATATATATATATATATATATATATATATATAATTTTATATACATATATAATTTTATATACATATATAATTTATATATATGTATATATTTTTATATATGTATGTAAATATAATTTTCTATGTATATGTATATATATATGTATGTATATATGTATATGTGTGTGTGTGCGTGTGTGTGCGCGCGTGTGTGTGTGTGCGTGTGTGTGTGTGATATTCCTGTATCATAGTGCTTATTGTCGTGGGAAATCAGATATGCTTGTCGAGTTCAAATTACAGCCAATGAGCTTGCGAGTGATTTCACAGAAATATATTTGAATGGATGGAGTCCATTTATTTTGCTTCTAAGTAGTGAGTAAAACAGCAGCGTAGACTATCATTACCAAGGCTTACGATAATATCACGTTGAAATAGCGGTTACCGTTGAGTCACCGATTTTAACCAACGTTGAGTCTGGTCAGTACCTAGCAGCACCCCTTGTGAACAACAGTTTTCTGCTGCAGGTGATGTAATGGATTGAGTTGGAAATTGGAAACCTGAATTCAAAATCTCATTGGGTTCATTGTATTCACTCACGCCCTAATACCCTCAGGAAAGGTATCTCATCTCTCCCCATCTATGGATTAATTAGTAGGATTTATATCATTAAAAATCTAATAAATATATATTACAAGATTGAACATTTTTTCTGGCTTTAAAGATCCAGCAAAAACAGAAAAAGAAAAAAATAGTCACTCAAACCATATCATAATCTAACAATTCTGAGGTACAAGTTCTTTTTTTGTATGTGCAGTATCTCGTGAGATGTTGGGTTTCCGTCTTTTGTAGCTCTTAGTGAAGTTTGTCTTTTTGTTCTATTTTCCAATCCCTCAGTCACTGTCTATATTTCTGAGACGAGGTATTATGTACACTATTTACATTATTCGGACTACT
>OZ038475.1:116536581-116549081 GCA_964036315.1 Acanthosepion esculentum
GTGCTAGAAAGGATTAAAAAAATAATATGATGATAAAAAATGTTCTGGACTTTCCTCTTAATAATAACAAACTTTTTGACGATAAAAATTAGTTTTTATCAACTGGGGCCTTTTTCCTCATGGTATGCTCTTTTTTAGCGAAAAAGTGGAGGTACCTATTGGCTGTAACAGCAAAATTGTCTAAATCGTGTAACAGCAAAATAGTCCAATTGTTAGATTAAGCTTTGAACTGTTGTATCTCAGAAATGATTAAAAATATCATACTGGAATTCTCCACAGTTTTTATAAAATTATAGGTCTCAACCTTGAACCATAAGAATGTTTTTAGCTCTAAGTTGAAATGATGATCGTTCTTGTTGCGACCTCCTGTTTTCCTCTCTATTGTTCCCTCTTTTTACGACTTATTTCCGTTCTCTTCATGGTACTTGAAAGGACTTTGAAGGTGGAAGCCAGATTATGAATGTTGGTACCATTACTGAAGGCCTGAATAATCTTTTTCCTCTCACCATTGCATAATTGTGAAGACAGAGTGAGGCTGGCATAAAACGATCTTAACTTTTTCTTGCCTAGCTGAATGACTCAAAGGGTTTTTCAGTGATTCTTACAAAAAATGGTGTGAAGATGGCTAAACGTCTTATCTGATAATCTGGAAAAAAGTGTTTTTTAGATATTACAAATTTTGTGGGATGGACAGTTAGCCCATGCTGTTACACGTTTTGGATAATTTTTCTGTTACACTCGCTATAGCATTAAATTTTGTATATTTATAAAGAGGATTGCTCAGTGTCGAGGATAGAGCGCATGCAGATATATACAGTGTAAGGGTATTTGAAATTGGTGGTTATAACCGTAAGTTCTATGCTAAGAGTATCTTCTGTTGCACTTTTCGCTTGTGGAAGGTTCTCCTGACCTTTCGTTTGCCAATCAAATTTGATTTTCAAAAATTTAAATGCAGTGTCAATCGTCATCCCACTTTCTACTGGTGAATGTTTTTCTCGGGTTGTTTTACATTCAGTGATCTCTTCGCAAATTAGTGTCTCTATCACCTTGCTTCAGTTGAAATTATAACCAATACTAACCAATGCCTTGTGTTTGGCACAAGGCCATGCATTAGAAACACGTAAATAAACATCGACGTGAATAGAATAATGGCTATTATTCTGTAGTTATTTGAGAACTGAAAATGCAGTATTGATTTCTAAGCCTTATTGTTTATTTTTATTTCTATATATTTTTCACATTCTGAAAAAAAGAATAAATATGCCGCCCAAAATATCCCTCTCATATGGATGTAATTTATGGCGGCAAACACGTTCAGAGATATCTAAAGTGTAAGCTGTATGAAAGGTGAAAAAAGGCTTTGAGCGAATAAATCGTGAGCGTCTTAGCAAAGGTCATTCTTTTTTTACCATTGTTGACCGGCGCTACAGAATCACAAACAAAGTACTGTATAGAATAACACAAAACATATCACTTGAGGACAACCAACAGTGGCAACAGCTAAAATGGAAAGTACAAGTAACTCGAAAAGAAAATGACATAATCAAGACGTTAACTTTCCACACTACATCAAATAGACTGTTTGGAATGAAATACCCCTCAATAAAGGAGAGAGTAATAACAGCCACTAGAAATGAGAAACCCGTTTTCCTAAAAAAAAAAAAAAAAAAAAGAAAAGGAAAAAAAAAATCAATCGTTTTAAGATAAATATTTTATAAATTCCAATCGCAAGCAGTAACTGTTTGGTTAACGTGCCGAATGTTTCCTTATATGAAAACGGTTAATATTACCATTGCCACCGTTACCATTGTAATATGAATATTTATATGTCAGATTTCGTACTTGAAATATTGTTTCAGTGCATTCTCATCACAACTGGACGATACCAGCAAAATTTATTGTTTCGTTTACAATGAAAATATAGTCTTTTCATATATTTATTTTTGACTTCACAAGTTTAAAATCAATATTTATTCACCCCAGAAAACAAACGTTAATTTAATGATGCAAAATCCTAAATATGTAGTTAGATGACGATGTTTAAACACTAAACGGTGAATAGGTTTTTTTTTCTGAATATAGAGATACATTTCAAAATATTTTTCTTTAAATGATATGTTTCTTCAAGACAGACATTTAAAGAATCGTATTACTCTTACTACGTGTAAAATAGTAGGATAGATTGGGCTTTTTAGCCTTGTTTGGTAGCCAGTCAAGAGGAAAACATTTCTGAATATAAACCCGTGAACAAATTAACAGTGATCCACTCTGTTAGCTCTTTCAAAAACACAGCTATTCAGAGATAATAAAGAAGACGAAGCTGTAGAGAGCCATGATTTCTTACGTCCTGAAGGGACATTACATAAAAATATTAATTTACTGCTGCAACATCTAAGACGGACAGAGACTCCGTCATCTTGGCACAACAGTAGTAATCTATTCCCGCAGATTATTATACCAGAAATGTAATCGATACTCTCTTGTCTTCGATGTATGGCCTTCTTCCAGACTAATTCAATGAGGCTTTGTAACAATAGGCAGTGATTTCCTCACAAAAGGTTTGTAAGGATTCTGCAGATGATTTTTTAAGAACGAAATATATTTCTCGTTTTTAATTTTTTATTCAACGCGTTGACAATGAATAATGTTCAACTCCAAAAATTTACTTGCATTCTCAACACAAAATCAGAGCTTATAGAAAACAAATCTTGTTTCACCATTTACATAACAGATATTCCCAAAGATGACAACACACCGAGTAGACTAAAAAAAAATCTGGAATATAATAGTTTAAAATACACTCCATGCTTTGATCTGCAGTTTTGTTGGAAAAAAAAAAAACAACACAATATAAACAAAGAGAATAAAGTGTGCGATGGATAAATTGCCGTATAAATTAAGCAAATAATGAAAATATTATTGACATCTCACATTAACAGACTTACTAAAATTACACAAAATATATCTTGAAATACTAAAGATTAAATTTATTCAATACAATTGCCATTGGCTTCAATCACGGCCTCCGGACGAGTATGGAATCTCCTGCAACTCTTCTGGACGGACTCCTTGTTTAAGATGGTGAATACTGCGATAATACCTGCATTCATTTCATCTTTGGTCCTACAAGGAGGTTTGTTGGTCTCGCGCTCAACTGATCCCCACACATAATAATCAAGGAGGTTGAAATCTTGTCAGGTGGCTAGATGTAAGTGATGATTGGGTCGCACAGTCTGACAGCTATGACTGAGTTCTCCTGCTTGTGTGGCATGGTGGAGAGAACTTTTGTGAGACATGGTTTTCTAGCAGCTACCCACTTGAGCCAGGGGAGCACTTCCTCTTCGATACTTACTTTAGGCCTCTGTGTACAGCCCGAGGCCCTGTGGGAGGATGATGGAGACATAGCATCGCCATCACTAGAGATCGCTCCAAACAGCTTCGTAATCACCATTAGACTCATCCAACTCTTTCCGAATCCTCTGCACTCTTCTCAGATTGACACCCAAAACCCTGACATGTTCGTATTGGAGATTCCGGTATGAATGCCAAGCAATACACGAGGTAGTTTCCTAATTTCTGCAGTGAATTGCGTTATGGTGCTCTTTTTCTCACAGACAGTGCTCAACTGATCCTGATATATTTTGCAGTTGACAAAATCAAAAACATACAACGGGCATGCCCGAAATTAAAAATATAAAATGTCGACAATCTACCCATGACACGTTGTATATAAAAGCCCGCCTAACATTCAGCGTTATTCAGCAACAAGTCAACTCTTCGACGTCTGCAGCATTTTTCAATCTTTATTGTATGTTCTGCTCTATGATATCGGTGCTTTATTTGTAAAAGGAAAAAATGAGATTCTGAAGGCGGGCACATTCCAACAGCTGTCGCCAAAGCATCTATAGGTGTTGAAACTGTACTTACGGCAAATAATTGTTTGTTTTATTAATGTGGCACTATATTACCGATAAATATCAATACGGCAGAAAAACAACAAACAAAAAAACAACAAAAAAACAAACAAACATAAAAACATTAAAATTAAGATTATCATATGTGTAGATAAGCCGTTTTTTTCTCCGAGCTATTATAAAGAATGAATTGCTCGATCTTTTGCTATGAATGATGGTTTATTGTGCCGTGACTGACCATTTTACACGTCAGGATACATCTTGCACATTTACAAGTATACCATTCATCTATGCATTGAACATTGCTATCTGGTCTGGTGCTCCTGCTATACATTCTCGACAAAATACAAAGAACGGTTTGTAATGTTACCGGTCCTGACCTAGCATCTTGACTACAGTCACACAATGATTTCACTCTGTTTATTCTATAAATATGTTTTATGACAGTTTTTCTAATGATCTCTCCTCCTTGGTATCTCGAGCGAATGAATTTAAGCGTGCTGCTAGAGTGGATAGTAGGTCTCTTGGATTTACTGTTGAAATAGCTAGGTGTAAGCGTAAGTTCTATTCTAATAGTTTATTTTCTCTCGCACTTTTTACCTGTTGCACTCTTATCTTACTTACCTGTCACTTACAATCTTCAAAGGTAAATGCAACGTCAATCGTCATATCCAGTCCTCCTCTATTCTGTTCTTTCATTTTACTTCTAATGCCTTCTCATTCTCGTCCACTCCCTATAGATACGTAAGAGAGAATTTGGACTTGGAACTGTCACTTATTCCAAGAATTGTCACCTTGTAAAATATACTGTCATGTGAATTATTCCCTGTGAATTTCAATCTAGATCTCTTCAAGTCAAGGGTCGCTCATTATCTTTATTCTCATAAACGTTACTGATTTTCACCCCCTTTTCATTAATTTTACTGATATCACTCCATGCAAAACAGTAAAGCCACTAAAAACAAAAGGGTTTCTGAGTGTGAAAGAAGAAGAAAAATAAAAGAAAAAAAAACAATATTTAGAAGTGAGAACAAAAGAAGAGTGATCAAGAACACAGTAGATAACGATTTACATTTCTTTTATCTTTTTAAAAATAAAAGTCCGATGGAAAGCAGAGGGGTGGGAGGGAGTTCCACATGCCTGAGTGTGAGAAAACTGCTAACATAGAACTTACGGCTACATCTAGCCAATTCAACTGTAATTTGATGAGACCATGTTGCCAACCTCGTACTGTGCTTAAATTCATTAAGTATAGATACCATAGGGAAGAGCGATACTTATTTCTGCTATGTACAAAAAATGTGGCACATGGCCAAAATGTGGATTGGGAAAAAGGACGGTCTTCATCTCTCTTAACTTTAAACTTAGCTATCCACAAACACTGACCCAAACATACCACACTATTCCTAACACCAAATCAATACATTCTTACTTACCTTTCCGTAGGGAACAGCTCATCCGAATAATTACAATGAAATTATTTATAGAAAAGGCACAGGGGAGCTACAGTGGGAAAGTGACTAATGTCGAGATTCCAGGTCACGATCAATAATAATCCTGATTATTCTTTGGATTTTATCAAGAATATCGAAATGTACAGCAGAAGCACCAAACCATATGTGGTAACAATATTCAAACCATGGTCGAATGGCAGACTTACATATATGTAAAATAGATTCTGGAGAGAAAAAGTGTCGTACGACACTGGTAACCAGCTTTCTTAGCGTTAGATCTAGCAATGGATTTAATATAAATTTTCCACTTCATGTCAGCCTGGAATGTTAGCCCTAGAAGTCGGAAAAAGTCACTCTTATAATGACGGGCTGCAAGAAGAGGCCTATATCACAAACCATTTTCTTCGCTACCATTATGGCTGCAACATTCTACAGTGAGTGGATTTCGAACCTTGTATTGGGTGAAATTTAGAATTTATAAAATCTTAATTTTAATAAAGAGAATAAAAACCAAACCAATATTCCCATGAGAATATGAAAGCTAAAGATGACCATAAAATGCTTCGATCGGAATTTGGTAATAGAATAAATAAAACCAACAAGATCAGTAATCTGATCACGTGCTGAAATTCCCTTCAATATAATGCATCATCTTGATAAATTCAAAATTAACCGTATATACACATTTTGAAAGAGATGGATAATTATGTTTTAAAATGGTTTGTATACGATACCGGTTTTAGATTCGCTCTGATATTTATATTTATTTTTGCGATCTATAATTTTCTGCGATGCCTCTTATAGGTTTGTTTAGTTGTACGTCATATCACGTTGTTTCAGAGATTTTGAGAATTAAAGGTATCTTATATAGGTAAACTTTCTTACTTAATTGTAGTGATAATCTTTATTGCCACATCTACGAATTCTGACTAAAACTTTCTACTTCGTTATATTTTCAAATGCAGTGTGCGTCTAAGAATGGCTGAAGAGTAGGAGTATTTACAGCGCTTAAGAAAGGAAGATGGCGTCAGTCTCTGAATGGAACCTCTGGTTTCGCACGTGGAATGATGTCCACCTTTTTTCACCTTGCTTCTTTTCTGTACATCGACAAAAATAGAGTGACTAGTTGATCACACATTCTCGTAAATTTTCTTTTATGACCTTCGTTTCCAGCACAGGTGGATGCGCCGAATTTTTAAGACCTTCCATTGTTTATTAAATTAAGAAACGAACGAAGCCAGTGCAACACGCTAAACTCACTAACGTATTCCAACAATGGCACGATTTAATTATCTACTAAGCGAAATATCCCTATTTCCATCGCGCTAAAATATCTTCCAAAATGCTCCGTATCAGTTAAAAAGACTTGGTATGTATTTAAAGTTGAGTATTTCAGCGCTATATCTGCGTACACAGTGCATGTTTTCAGAAGACCTAAGCTGAAACGTTAGTTTTTATCTATTGAAAACTAATATTCATTTATACTTTCGATCCCTAGGGCTTGCAGGTTAGTTTTATTTTCATATCAAATAGAAAGAAAACCTCGCCTACTTAATAATATTTTCATTTTCTACATCGTTAGATTAGATATTATTTCAGTTTTATGTAAAAATTAGATTGATCTGTTTTGTTCGGCTTATCAACTTTTGCAGGATAGTCTAAGCCAGAAAATTGAGATTTTTTTAAAATCCTAAATTTTGTCTAATACATTGTAACCCGGATATAAGAGCGTTGCCGGGACCGGATAATAAGTATCTTATATCCGGTTTTCTCTTATATCCGGGTTTGGTCTATTTTATATACATTAACACAGGCTCTTATTAGGGGACCAGAGAACACCTCTCTTATATCCGGGTTTCTCTTATATCCGGGTCTCTTATATCCGGGTTACACTGTACAAGGCTTGAAATCACCTCAACATTGAGAGTTAACAACCATAATGATTACGATGTACGTCATTTGTGATATAGACACCTTCATACCTCTGGATAGGGTGGCTGATACTTGCCTCTGTGAGAGTGACTCGTTCCAACTTCTCAGCCTAACATTCTCGACTGATATGAAGTAGAAAGATTTTAGATTGTAATAATAATGTTTTGAGATATTAAACGTAGTGATATGATTCTTACTAATTAACCAATAGCTGGAGGAGAAGAAGGAGATTCATAACTTTCCAAGTGCATTTACGCTTAGGCGAATATAACGAACACAACTTAAATTAGAAATCGACTCTCCGATTACATTACACGCACATCAAACCTTACAGCACTTACTATTCACAAGCGGCGACCCATCCAGGTAGTAATCGACGTTACTTAATTTCGGTGATCGTACGCTAAGCGACGTTTCAACGTGATGTTGCCGAAAGCCTGTAAGTAAAGTTATTAAAAAATAAAGAAAGGATTGGTAGATTTTCTGAGCACATTATTTGCAACTATAAATATTTTTAATCAGATTCTGACATCTTGTCTGGTGCTCTTGCTATATATTTAGAGATTGTTGATAAAACCCAAAGAAGAATCTGCAATGATATTGGTTCTGATATGGCATCTCGCCTTCTGTCACTTTCCCAACGCCGTAATGAAGGATACCTGTGCCCTTTCTATAAATACTTTCATGGTAATAGTTCTGATGAATTTCTTCTATGGTACATAGACTTTATGAATTTAAGCGCGGTACTGGACTGGCGTAAAGGTCACATCTTTTTATTGTTGAAATTGCTAGATGCTTATAGCTTCTTCCATCGTACTTTTCTCATGTGGAAGTCTCTTAATATTTCTTCTTTCCCAGTAAACTTTGATAATTAAAATGATGAAATGCATTGAAAAACCGCTATCGACTGTATTCTTAATTCTTACTGTTTTAAAGCTTTCTTTCCTTAATAGTGTTTTTGTTTTCACATAATCTCTATCACTTAGTAACCCCTTGTATATTTGCTTGGGTTGAAATGATTTAAAAATGATTGCTTTTAGTCCCGTTTCTGGTTATTTAATTTTCGTTTTATTTAAATGGCCTTAAAAGGCAATAAGAAATAGTGGATAAATGTCTGTTCAGTTAAATAGACTAAGAAAAGAAGACATAACTTATGCGAAATGTGACGACCCTAGTTCAGTTGACCCTGACGCTAACCTAATAACGAAGTTCTAATTTCCATAGAGGAATGTTGACCGAACAGCTGATTAATCTAAGTGAAGAGATATTCGCCTTTTTATCGTATTCATTGTCAAAAGCATGTAAGCTGACGTATAGTTAAACAGACGCGCCAGGGTTAATTTTCTTGCT
Organism: Acanthosepion esculentum; assembly: GCA_964036315.1. NCBI lineage: Eukaryota > Metazoa > Mollusca > Cephalopoda > Sepiida > Sepiidae > Acanthosepion > Acanthosepion esculentum. Next base: position 116,545,232 of record OZ038475.1, read on the forward strand.
ATCACTGCACCATTCATTCTTTAGATTGGCGTATCATTTGATGTAAATTCCAGCTGTAGCATATACAACAATCCGGTAGTATAGAGCTCCTTGAAAATAACCGAATGTAATGTGAAACATCTAAGAGAGAACACAGATCCAATCCACAAAAATGTTTTGACTGACATAACAAAGATGTATACTTTTTTTACAAAGACTTCATGTAAGAATGCTGATTATACAATGGATTGAACACGTGAGCAACGACGAAGTTTTAGAGAAAATGGAAACAAAAAGGACACCAGAATGTGGCAGATAAAATCTTACGGGCAGATAATGCGGAAAGATGGTTTGGAAAATTTGAGACTCACAGGACATATTGAAGGCTAATAAGACAGAGGAAAGCAGCGTATCTCATGAGCTTGTGTCAATGATTGGCCGAACAGGGATGCAGAGATATAACAAAATGGCAGCGTTCTCAAAGACTACAATGGACAGAAGAGACACGGTACATCGAGAAAGCAGATGGATCTCAAGATATATAATACATTCAATTCTTCTTTATCCCTTCAGGATGTTGGCGTTCGTGACCCTCCAAAATTCCCTTTCCTTTGTAACAATTAATGATATTTGTCCTTTTGCTACCTCTCCTAAACCTTGTAGCGTTATCCATTTACTCAAGCTCTCTAATACGTTGTTTTCTATCTCCAGTGAGTATAACATTTTTCAAGGCTTTCTTTTCATTATATTCCCTAGAGATTTCGACCGACTCCTTCTGACGTTAAGTATAAATGTCTTTTTAGTTTCCATTTTCTCTAAAACTTCATCATTACTCACATCATCGATCCAAGATATTTCTCAGGGTCCTTCTGTAGAACCACATTTCTGTTGGTCTAAGTCCTTTCTGGACTTATGGGGTAGTGTCCACTGCTATATTCGAGGACCGATATTACATAACATTTTAGTACTCGTTTCTTTATTCTTAACGAGTTTTTTTTTTTTTTTGTTGATATTTTTCATCGCTTTTGGAAGGCATCTTTCGCTAACCCACATCACCTCTTGTAAATGAAGTAAAATGAATCAGGATTTATATTTCCAGTCAAATTTTGTTTTGAAACAAGGAAATCATTTATTGAACAAAGTAAGTAATAATACGAAAACAAAAGTCATTGAAACAAAGCACGTTCAGTCGACCATTGATGACAATTCCAGAACAACGTAACTATAAACAATTTTTTCTATCCTCTGCAAGCCACAATGATGGAGAAAGCATTACCTCGAACCATCGCCAGTGAGACACGCTGCAAGTTTTGAAACTGTTATTAATAATTTGGACATCGTAATCATTATAGTTCTTTTTTTACATAACATTCAAATATGATTTTAAAAGTAAAATATCAGGAAAAGAATTAAAGGCTTTACGTATAATCTTTTGCAATTCCAACCACCGATTATTATTTTATTATGAAGACAACTGAATTTTTGCGTTGAATATTTAAAACCTAATAAAAACCAACACGTTTCGACCAGTAATAACGATGCACTTATATATTTCAACGTGTGTCTCTTTAGATCTATGCATGGACATGTTTTTAATCATTCCACCACAAGAAAGGCAATAAAGCCACTATGACACAATGTGTTTTGAGTCATAAAGAATATGAGAAAATACTATTTAGGAAAGTGAGAACATTAAAAGAACATGAATTAACAAGACAGCAGATAACGACTGACATTGCAATTAAATCTTTGATGATTGACGTTAACTGGGAAATAAGAAGGCGGAAGAGAGTTCCACAAGTAACAAATACGATAGAAGATACTGTTAGCATAGAACCTACGGTTACATCTATCAATTACAAGAAAAAGATGAGACATATAGTTCTTCTCTTTAATTCATAAATCTAGGCTAAAGTTCAGAAGAACAATTGTCATGAATGTATCTATAGATGGGCCAGTAATGTTAAGAACGTGTAATAGTCAAGATTAACCTAATGAATCCTTCATGAAATCTTGTGTAGTTGAAAACGAGCAAAATATGTTTATAATCGTTTCCGTAATCTTTTGAATTCCCGATGACTTTTAATGTTTTGCTGTTATTAAGATCAGCGGAATTTTCTAATCAGCCAACACATTCATCTCAATAGAAAATACCGTTATTTTATAACCTGTTAACGACCTAAACTTTTCACGATACACTCGATATATTACTTCACCAACAGGGGCAAATAATCGTTTCTTTTTTTCCCACAGCTCGCCAGTTATGCAGAAATTACATGCAACATGTCATGAGAATAGGAAGAGACTATGGGCATGCATACATGCATTCACTTTCTCACCGACGTGAGGTGGCTTCCATTTGTCATTTCTACAAATATTCTCATGACAAGATTTTTCTCTGGTATCTCGAACACATGAATTTCAGTGTGCTTCTGCATTGGCATCTGGCCCTTATCAATCGCCATCTTCTGTCTCCTTGAACCCGTTCATCTGTTATGGGACCTTACCTATAACGACAGAGTGAACTCTTCCTGACACTATGAATACTGCGCCTCTCAAGAGAGACGAGACGGAATCGAGTCGAACCAAAAGTAGTTCAATCCAAACCAGACTGACAGTAATACTAACACATTCCACATCTTGTATTATTATTTTGTGTAATATATCTTTGTTATTTCTACTCTTGTGTTCGTGTTGTTCTTCCTTGGTCCTAACCTTGTACCATAACATCATATTTTCCCTTACTCAATACCCCCTATTCTCAGTTTTCTCTTTCACTTACACTCCTTGTAAAGCCCTGCGTATCAGTGGCATTGATGCCTTGTTTGGGTGAAACAATTACAATGATGTCACATAAATCTGGGTTAGAAACAAGTGACGCAACTGATTTCATGAAAATACAATATATTTTGAGGAACGTTATTTTGTTAGTGTAGTGAGTTGAGACTTACTTGGAATTTACTGATGAAAAATACTTTTCTCTTTAATGCATTTTTATTTAGCGGTCTTTCATCAAATTGGTAGAACGGGAAGATATTGCAAGATTTGGTCCCCCGCATTCCGCTATATTTTGGTTAAGAAGGGTTTTTCTAGTGTTGATCTCAGCAATTTGTTGGCATGAACTGTCATATTTTTCGAGGTGTCCAGCGAGTTTCAAGAATTTTCGTAACAACGTTTGTTTGTCATTATATATATATATATATATATATATATATATATATATATATATATATATGCGTGTGTGTTTGTGTGTATGTGTATACATATATATAATAAATATATATATATATGCAGTTGTCTAATTTGCACGAGAAGTTATTTTTAATTTTTAATTTGGTCCTGCGTTTGAAGTGAAATTTGTGACATTCCAATAGGTAGCTGCATCAGATTGATTTCAAGGCAGAAGGCAGCCAAATCATCCAAACTTCAATGTTGTTTCTCGTCACGTTGCTCAGCCGTATACGTGGCTCCACAAAATATGTATCGAGGAAGACCGAGATCCGCTCGTACGCTTGACCACAAAGAACATATTTGCCCGTGTCGATCCCGGTATCAGTGCACGTCAAGTAGGTCTAGCATATATGCCGTAGTATCACATGGAGGGTACTTCAAGAGCAGCTCCTGTATCCGTATCATTTGCAACGTTTACAGGGTCTTTCGTCTTCTGATAACTCACGTTGTGAGAACATTTGCAGCTGGATTATTGCACAAACTACCAACCCGTTGATTGATACTTATGTTTACGGATGAGACAAGATTTACAAGAGATGAAATAACAATTTACTGCAACCAACATTTGTGGGCGGACGGGTATCTATGGTACAATAAAAGCTATACACCAGCATAAGTTGACGATTAATGTGTGGGCTGG
>OZ038475.1:116554081-116595889 GCA_964036315.1 Acanthosepion esculentum
ATCGAACTAACATTCCACTAGCACCGAGCAGTCCCCAAACATTCACCTATTTTGATGGATGGGTGTTATCTGAAGGAGTCTCCTTGACTTGATGTTTTATTGGCACAGGAACCCATATATCCGATCCATTGTTGAAGGACAGATGGCTGGTTCATTGTACACCGCTCCAGTCAGTATCTAAATCCTCCAGCTATAATCTATCTTTACAAGAGCCAGTTCAGAACAAAAAGATAATTTCTTGGCTGGAGCTGCTTAGGTCTAACTTGACTACAGTCCACAAAGTGTCTAAGCGGCTTTGTGTGTGATGAATTAGTTTCCAGCTTACAGCCCATTTTCCACAAGATGAAGCGTTGTGAGCCTCTCTTTGCTCTATCGAGACCCCCATGTCGTACTTTATGAAGAGACACATTACTTAGTCCCTAAACTGTTGACCTTTAAAACGGAGTTGTAAAGTTTTATGCACGAGTGGTAAATCATTCATTTTGTATTCTAATAATAAGTTACATTCGGAGAGCTTCTTCTCAAGAACCCATCTGAAAAAAAATTCCATCAGGATATTTTCCCAATGAACTATAATCTTCAACTCTTCAAATCTAGGATTAACATTTATCTTTCCTTAATAGCCACATGAATTTTACTTCTTGCTCTTTCTTATGATTATTAGTAACCCTCTAACTTAAGTGGCTCTTGCGTCTAGTATTTGTTTAATATTAGAATAAAAGTGATATAGCCAAATAACTCACTATGCATTTTCTGATAGAAATTCCTGTATATTAAAGTAAATTCAATTCTATGATAAAATGATTTGCCATACAACCTGGAGTAATAGCATTCAAAAAGCGCTTTCATTACACATCAAACAGTTAAAATCTTTGAGTAACTCTGGTTTTGAATTCTCAGAATTGATTCGTTCTTCTTGATAAACCATTTCTACGAAAGATTATTTACAAAATTACTATAGAAAATTACAAAATAATACAGTATGAAATTATATTAAATGTTTACCTATTGTCAATTAACACTCAACAGAAACGCTTGGTATAATTCCTGACAACAATCAGTCCATTTCATCGTCAATATATATATATATATATATATATATATATATATATATACATGATAAAAATTGTGAGGAGGATTTGATAATTATAATTAAGTAATTCATTATCAATGAATTACTTAATTATAATTGTCAAATCATCCTAACAATTTCTATCATGTGTATATCATTGCTTGATCCGGCTTCTAAGACTTCAGTTTGAGCGGCTTGGTGATAGTAGTCTTGGCTCCTGATGGCACAGTCCTATGGTTACAGTGAATTTCAGTTTAGTTCCACCACGGAATATGTGAGCGAGCGGCGCTATATTGAGTCTGATTTGTTACCCACTTCGTCACCGATGCCCGTTAGAACAGTTGGTATGACGTTTGCTTGATAACTCAACTGTCAGGGTTTAAATTCTCGGTAGTGCGCAACGCACTGCTGATGAGTCCCAAATATAGGACGAAACGGCCGTCAAGCTTTTTCTGCATTCTGTTGAGTTTTCTTTCAGACTCAATGAATTACTTAATTATATATATGTATGTGTGTGTATACATACCTGCATATATATGGACACACGTTTATAAATACATCCATATACATTTTTCAATATTCATATATAGTCAACAATAAAATTATTCGTACACCCATCAGTTTTGAATATCTTTATAAATTTCTCATATTCTAATGAATGCCCACATGATGCCAGCTCTTATAAAAAAAACGAATATAAAACTCAATTTTTAGAACAATAAGTTAAATGCAACAAATATAACAGACGGTATTATGTAAAATAGCAAAAGATAAAATTATTCGTAAAGTATAAAAAATAGAAAAAAATGAACAATGTTCACAGTATTAATATGGCATGGGTCCTCATATTCATAACTTGCAGAAATCGTTTCCTAAATTTTTTTGATGTGATTTGAACAAATCTTTCCTGGGATTTTCTTCCATTCTACAATGGTTATACGTTATAATTCCTTGAGGTTTTTTGATGATCGGCGCTTTATTCGAACTTTAAATTCTTACCATAGTTTTCAATAAGATATAAGTGAGGACTCATTGAAGGTCATCGCAGAACTTAATCTTTTTCTGAAGCCGCGCAGTCACTAATTCCTTTTTGTGCTTCTTTACCTATAAATAACATGGCATAATACAGGCATTAGATTCTGAGAAATTGATAAAAATTGATGGTTGTACAAATAAATAAATGTATGAATAAATATATAAATAAAAATATATATAAATGTTTTACTCCCATCCGGTTCATATTGTCTCAGTAGATATATTTTCATATGTTTACAAGCTGCCATTACCTCAGCATTAATTTAACAAGTAGCCTTGCTCTGGATATAACATAATCGTCAGCTTTTCTTTATGATACAATCTGCACTTAATATTTCCAATATTGTATGAATTGCCTTTTTTCAAATCTCTCCAACATATATTAGGGATTTTTCCATTTTATCATGTAACTCTTCACTTGGCTCGCTTGTTTCGCATAATGTTTGTAACTTTCTAGCTTAAAATATGAATGGTGGTTCTACTATTTTTTCTTAAAGCTGCCTTCTATCCACCCAAAATCCACTTTATTTTGGCCTCTTCCATTCTCCACCACTGCTTTCTGGACTACACCTTCTGTTTTACATACTGTTTTAAATGGACACTTATTTTTATTTCTACAATTACACATGTGATCAGTTATATTATAAACTTGCATGCTGACTTTATTAAAATTCCTGATCTTCTGTCATTTAATTATATTTTCTAAGTTGTTGGTACAGCTAAAACATATTTTCACGGTGTTTTTGTTGAAGAATTTGTTGAAGATTTCAGAAATTTTGGGGAGGTGTTTATCAAGTAATTTATGTATCTATTTATTAAATATACCTTTATCTATATTGACCTATTTATATATTCATATATATATACATATACATAAACATATACAAACACATATATATATATATTAATATATTTATGTATATATTTATTTACATTTCGTACATTATGTCTATATTTATGTATTTGTTTATCTATCTATCTATCTATCTATCTATCTATCCATATATATATATATATATATATATATATATATATATATATATATATATATATATATATATATCCCATTCTTCTATTTCACATATATTCACTACTCTTGCTTTACCCTTTTCCTTCCATTAATTCTCCGCCAACACCAAAGGTGTATAAATTGAGTCATAGAAAAACAATTGACTTTTACACTGCCTGAGGATGTCTACATTGTTAGAAACTGCGGCAGCAGAAATAAATGGTTAGTGTGTTAATATTTTAGATCGAAACTAGCTGTACACTTTCGATTTTTTTTTAATTGTGTATTGACCACTTTTTAAATATAGTCGTTTTACGGACCAGGGTAAACATCGTTTGTAAAAAAAAGTTTCATTATATATATATATATATATATATATATATATATATATATATATATATATATATATATATATATATTGTTACGAACTTGTAGCATATAGATGAAACACGGGTTTTAAAAAAAAGGAAAACGTGGGGTCCTTTCTCGGTCTTCACTCAGAAATGAAAATGACACAAGGGAGTCAACGAAGGACAGACGCAAGACGATGGTTCTCAAAATAAAACATTTATTTACCAATATATAAACCGTTAAAGAAAGAAAAAAAAGGAATTCATTTAACAAAGGGGAAGGGACCTATGTAATTAAAGAAGGCGCGAGCGAATACATATATATACGTAAAAGAAAGATCAAGCCAAGAGAATCAACTTATCTGTCAGTCGAGTTCATATGTTCACACAGAATTCTGATTCGCCGAAGCGAGAGTTTTTATGTTAATGCAATATTTTGGCCGGCCGGCAATTTTTCTCAAAGTTCTTTTTCTTTCGGAAATGTTCGGTGTTTCACCATATCTCGTACAAGCGTCTCGACGTCTTCTTCACTTCAGTGGGCAGTCCGTTTTGGAGTAGGGACGATTTTGCCCAGCGATTTTCATCTGCCACTGATCAGACGGAATTCTTTTTTAGATTTTTGCTATCCCCAAAGACAGTCATGTGGGTTTTCTTCGTCCTTGACCAGGCACACGGGAGGATGGGGCACAGATCACGCATTGTTTTTGTGATGGCCAAAATTTCAATCGGCCTTTACTATGGTCTGATCACGTGAATCGCAGCAGGAGATCGTGATGGTGCCTGGAATTCACTTATGGTCGACCGCCTGATAGCTGTGGGATTTTGGAACCAGGTCATTTTCGCGTCGGGTCGCTTCAAAGCCATGGACCCGTGGTGTGTCGGTGGAAGAATAGGTAAAGAGGGAAAGAAGTTGTGAAAAGAAGAGGAGGGTATGGCTGATCATGGAACATATTCGCTCGCAAGTTGAAAGCATTAGATTTTTATCTATTTTGATTTATTTATTTATTTCTCTCTTTTTATATCTAACTAATTTTCGTCTAGAATTTGGGATTTTTCTTTGGGAGTGCTTTTTATCCTTACGCCTATGTGGTTAATGGAATCGTGGCTACGTCACAAAACATATATATATATATATATATATATATATATGTATATATATATATATATATATATATATATATATATATATATATATATATATATATATAATTTACTATCAATAAAAAAAAGTTGGCCTGCTCAGGTTTTTCTGTGCGCAATAATAAACATCTGGTAGTCATTATCTAGAATTTGAAATTTTAGGACCAATGCTAATAGATAATAATAAAATGGGCCCAAAATTACTGAAATTCTAAATGAATAAAAACACACACACAGGAATCTTACCAAGACATTGTAACTGGTAATAAATATATTTGTCTCCCAATTGTTCCATAGCTAGCTAGAAAAGTGAAGGTAAGTGAATATTTATCTCTGTTTCGACAAATGGAAATCCGTTTGTTTATGTCGATACGGAAACACCGAAGAAAATATAAGACATATCTTTTACAGATGCTGGTTCTTCAACTGTGTCAAAGATTCAGGATACCCTATTGAGAAGCTCTTGGAAACATACCTTAAACCAAATTTGCCTTTGTCTAAAACAGAACCTTCTCACAGAACCTATTACCATCCTTGAAAATTATTTGAATATATGTTTTGAGTGAGTGCTATTTCCGCAAAAGAGTAGAGTTCCGATTACTGGGGAAGGGAATTTGGTCTGGAAAAAGATTGTGAAGGTGAGACGTCAGCTAGAAGACGGATGATTCGTTTTGGGCAGGAAACATTGATAATGAGTTGGCTGACCCTCTCTTGACATTAAAACGAACTCTTCTGCCTATCTTGCGTTTCAAAAGATCAACATTCAAATAAGAATCAAGTAAAAGACAATGATAATCAATGGAAAGTGGTATTCGTGCATGAATAAGAAATTCGGAATTTGGCTTCTCTTGTAGTCGCTGGTGTTCTTGAAATCTAGAACAAAATAGAGATTATATCAGCAAATTATATCGATTTTTACTCCATTAATCGATCAAATATCTTTGTATATTTTTTGGGAAATAATTACTTTTTGTCTATCTGATTATTTTAGCCTGGTTTTATGTAAATTGAAACGGTTTATATAATTGCATTTTTTAGATATCAGCATATATTAAATTCCGTAATTTAATCAGTTTATTGACATTGGAATACCTACCTGTGAGTATAATCCAATGACTTTAGAACCATTAGTTGCATAAAAATTATAATTCTGTTGACAAGAAGATAATCATTTGACAACTTGGAGACTAAATTTTAAACGCTAAGTTACTACAGTGTAACGATTAATGGCCACCATTCGTATAATTAGAGATCTCTAATTAATAGCGATTCTTTTATAAGAATATAAATAATATGGAATATATTTATATACACATCAATAATACAAAGTATTTTTCTATAAGCTTTAATTGATAATACTTTTTATAAACATCGAATAAAAAAATATCTAATACAAGATATTTTATCGACCTATAATTAATTTGTAATGTCAAAGAACATTTGTTACTACTTTTGTGATGTCAAGGAATACTTTTTGTCACTTTCGTAATGCTCGTTGTAGTAGATACTTTGTAATCGCAGATACAACTGTATTAACGCCGTTGAACAATACTGGTATCAGACGCCTTCGAATAACATTCCTACTAATAGTACTTGCGAGATAATACTCGCTCTTATAGTAACCTCCGAATAGTGAAGAGTATGAGAAATGGTACGGTGAATAGTATGGAGAATACCGATCCGTATAGTAATAGAAGATAGAGTAGAACTAGTGATCCATATAGTAAGAGAGGATAGACTAGAAATGGGGATCTGTGTTCAAACTCAAGCGGCGGCAGCGACATTTTATTCTTATATAACAATAATTAATACTGGGATATTATTTTAATGCTTAAAATTAATATTGGAGTTTTTATTTAAATTTTTCTTATTATATCACAATATAGACTATAAATGTTTTTAAAAAAATTACGATAAACAGAAACCAACTCACCGATTCGATTCTCGTAGAGACACTGGCTATTTTCTATTTTGATTCAATATGCCTGAAGCAAGTGAGGCATCTTTTCTGCATACTTTTTCTATCAGTCAAGGAGAAAAAAATAATTCGATAAATCTTCAACCCATTATTAATCAATCGTATTTCTTTCTGAACAGTATAGTTTGCTAAAATGCATGTTGTTAGATTCTCTTTGCCACTAATTCCATTTGAAAAAGTCATGAATTCTCTTCTTACCCATAGATTGAATAAATAGCACGGTAAAAAGGACTCTCTTGCCTTAGATATTTGCAAGTCTATAAGAGTTAATCTAAATTAATATACCATTGTCAAGGTAACGAGAAACAACCCAACGGTGTTATGTATTAAGACATAATTAAATTCTTATAAACGAATTTGATACGCGTTGTTAATTCTTTGTTTATGAGAATTTAATGATTTAATAATATACTCATATAAAGATAAAGTTAATTTAATAACAAACTTTGTTTATAAGAAGTTGGTACGCATTGTTAATGTTTTGCACTTGTGAACCGCATTAAAACCGAAGATGTCATTATTATAAAAATTTGGGGTCTAAATTTTATTTATAGTGGAAAAATAAGAAAGTAATGATACCATTTCTAGAGGTTGAACCGGAAGTTATCCTAAATCAGGAAAAAACAAAGCTCAGTATATTACTAATCTTCGTAACTGGATCAAAGTCCAACTGATTAGATTATAGAAGGGATATTTTTTCAATCGATCATATTATCTTCCTACAAAGTCCTGCTAGCTAAAAGACTCCAGTATAAAGAACGAGAAAACTAACCCAGTGACAAACAAAATAACTCTCTACTACCATGAAGTAATAGTTGACATTACCTTAAAATAATTTCAGAAATTTCATTAACCTGAATTCTCTCACAATGACTTGCTTCTTTAAATATTATCACTCTTCATACGATATTCCTTAAGTGCAACCTAGTAATTCATGCGATGGATTCTGTTTCTAAACATTACATTCTAATGTTTGCCTGCTAAATACGCCTATTTCCTATATCTTCAAGTGCCAAACAGGAATTGGTCGGATATACATACGCACGTCCCTTCATAACAACTGACTAATGGAAGAAAGAGGCCTTGCAAATAAATACAACAGACGTAACGCTCATACTTGCTTTCAAGAATATAAAGAATATCAGCTTCCCATGTACGGGTTCGATCTCGGCGGACGTAGTAGAGATCATATCAAGCTTACCACCAAAGTTAATAACTAACCAGTCAAATTGTTTTATTTATATTTTTTCAAAATTCATAGCCTGTGAGATGGTAGTCCTTATGAAAGTAGCAGTAGTAGAAGTTCCAGTTGCTTCAAATGAACCCCATTGTACAGAGGCAACTTCAAAGATAATCACAAACACACAGATACACACACACACACACACACACATATATATATATATATATATATATATATGTATATATATATATATATATATATATCAGTCGCTATATTCCTACCTTTTTCTGTCTCTCTTCCTGCACAGTATTAGATTGTCAACAAGGTCTCGTTTTTCAGTTGAATTGTCTAGATATATCCGAAAGTTCGATGCTAACAGGATTTTTTCGCATTGTGGAAGTCTCTTCCTGCTTTTTGCTTTCCAGCCAAATTTGATCTTCAAAATTGTTAATGCAATGTCAATCTACTCTCTTCGTAATTTCTCTTCTTTATTCCTCCCTTTCCTTAAGAATCCGTTTTTTTTTTCTTATTCATTTGCACTCAGCAAGTCCTTATGCCTTTGTGGCTTTCTTGCCTTACTTGGAGAGAAAAGATTAAAATGATGTACATGATTGTAAGATTATATTGATCGAAGAAGCATCCTAATGAGAGTCTGTTCCTCTAGTCAGTAGTACGTGGGAAGAGGCTGCTCAAGTGGAATTTAGATATCACCCATGATACGAATAGAATGAGGGTTGTTAGCTACAATGTGTGTGGCATGGCGTTTCTCGGCCCTGAAGGTTATAAGTGGCAGAACAAAGGATGTAGGTCGTCTGAACACTTTTCATGAAAAGAGCGACATTGAGACTTGCAATTTTTTTGTGCGGGAAAAGAGGCTGTAGGGTGGAAAATAATTAATCACCCACAATAGCGAGGGAACGATTGGAGATTGGAAAGTGAATACTGGTCCGTTTCTATATATGACAGCAATACCACGTGTTCGATTTGATCTGAAGCTCGAAGTTAGCAGGACAATTCAGATAATTACTGGAATGTTACAAGGAATCGGCCATATTTTCCTGTATCTTTAACAGAGGATAGTATGTAAGATTCCAACTTGAGGTCTGGTTTGCATTTATTTAAAGAAAATATTAGACTAAAGTTGAGAATCAATATAACAATAAATGCGTCGAGACAGTATTATTTAATGAATCTCGTGAAAACCACGGCGAGCAATTTCTAAACTATGCTAAACGTTTCGCATTGATGCTTCCGTTCTCGAATTATTATTATCACAACGTAGAATATCAAATTCTTTATCTTTTTTGTGCGATGTCCGTTTAGGACGTTGGCCGTCATGGTGAACATGGTTCACCACAACTTCACGCGGTTTGCATCTCGTAATAATTTCTATCTTTTTATTATCTTTCCTAAAACTTGTTCCGCCCGACACGTATTCAGGATCGATAGGCCTGTTTGCGTCGCTCTCCTCTGTCCCTTCTTTCCTACAATCTCCCCTGTCAGCATCGAATTTTCCAAGCCCTCTTTCCTCATTATGTGCCATAGAATTTTCAACGATGTCTTCCCGGTGATAAGTATAAGAGTACTTTTTGTTTCCGTTTTCTCTAAATCTTCGTCTTTGCTCACATGTTCGGTTTATATTCTCAGCATTTTTCTGTACAAGCACAATTCAGGTGCTTCAAGTCGCTTCTTCATCTGTGAGAATATAAATACTTTGTCTAAATCCATATTCAGAACGGAAACAAAACTCGAATGATAAATACTTATATTTGATTAGCATGAAGTTTAAGTAACGGTGAAGTGTTCTGACGCAGGACGGTAGGTTCGAGCTCAGATCCGAAGACGGATTGGGATGGCCACGGATGCATTCCAGAAGCTGGGCGGAGTACTGCGAAACAGGAGGATTTCTATGGTGACAAAGAACAGAATACTGAGCTGCTACGTGACATCTCTCCTCCTCTACGGCAGCGAATGTTGGACGTTATCCTCAAGGATGAAGAAGAGACTTGAGGCGGCGTAGATGTGGTTCTACAGAAGGATGCTGAAGATATCACGGACCGAGCATTTGAGCAACGATGAGGTCTTGGAAAGAATGCAAACAAGGAGGAAGCTTATGCTTAACATAAGAAAGAGGCAGATGAAATTTCAGGGATACGTGATGAGAAAGAAGGGCCTGGAGAATCGGATACTCACGGGATGAATAGAGGGAAAAAGAGACAGGGGAAAGCAGCGCATGACAACGTGTCGGGTTTGGGGAGGTGGATGGCGGAGCGTAGTCTGGGGGAGTTGGCAGAAACACAAAATCTTTGAGAGCCACAAGGGATAGGGGAAAGTGGAGGGCCATGATCTCCTACGTCCTGAAAGAACACGGCATATAAAAAGAAGGAAAGATGATAGAGTTAGAATTGAAAGCTAGTTATGTGCCATTGATACAAGTTGGGAGAGTCTCCTTGACCAGAATTAAAATATGAAAGAGTGACCGATAGAAAAAGACATATAAACATGGAGCTGGTAAAAATAATACGAGATTATCTGTTATGAAAATTATGCCACAGTTCAAAATGACTATAGTTTGCCTTCGAATTATTATTTTTTTAAAAACCCGATCATCCACCAATTACCTCAGCGGAAAATTAATTATTTATTACTTAACATATAGAAGGCTTAATGACCGCCTTTCTAGAAATGGAACGATAGTCATTAATGGGGTTTAAGTTGAAACCCATACTTAATGAGCTGCTTATGATACCTCTTTATTCTTTAGTATTATTTATCGTTAGTGCGTCTATTCCCTTTAGACTCCCGTGTGAAGTATAAACGCACAGCCTCAACATGCTAGTGTTACTGATTTGAGATGCGTAATACTTAGTTTTGTTAATGTGTGAAGATGCTTGCTCCACGCACAAATGATTTGATTTCCAAGATGTCCTACTCCTAAAATAGTCGCCAATCAATGATACACGTTATGCTTAAATCATAGTATTCTGCGAAGGCAAATGCAGTAACCACGGCTGGGATTTGAACTCGACACACCAATCTCACTTTCATCGGCGAGAAACTGTAAATCGTAGTGGATGATCCATATGGCGAGGATTAGTCATGGATATCTGACCATTCGGTTGGTAGGTAGGTTTATAGATAGGTATATAATCGAGTTCAAATCCATGCTTTCGCTGGGATACACTTGGAATGGTATGAATCCTTCACAGGAGACTATGCTCTATATCTTATTACCATTTTGGGGTAAGGGCATATCTCAGTTGGAAACCTGTTGGGCGCGGGGCAAGCAACTAGACCTAAATATAAAAACAAAAATGCCGAAAGCAGACAAAATAAAAAGCTTGCGGGAAGACATTATTTCAAACAGAAATTAATTGCATTCATTATAAGTTGTGTTTATTTTAAAGATATTCCCCGATATTCTAGGCATAATATTCATTAGTATTCTCACCAAATATATATTTTACAAAATCTCAGCTTAGCCTTGTAAATGATATAAGGTAAGAAACGTTTTGGACAATTACAGACTAAAGCAAGTGAGGTAAGTGCGATATATGTCATAAGTGATACATACTTCGGCGATCATGTCTCATCCGATTTATGACTGACGAGGCAGAAGAGTTTCCCGCTTCCTTCTGCAGTAGACGCGTTGCCACTCAAGACTATAGGAATCAGCCTGGCCTACTATTTATCCAGTAGCTGGGGGGAAATGATGGATTTGTATATTTCTAAGACTATTTTTAGGTAAGGAAATGTAACGAACATGACAGGAATTCGAAATCGGGTCTCCAATTTCTCAATTAGAGACATTATCCATGACACCGCAACGCGCATGCGTAGACAAAATACAGAGTGGAAACGTTTGTTGATGAAAAAAAAAGCAAACAACATGAAAACTCTGGAAACTTTTAAACCCAATATATTGATCTAACACACACACACACACACACACACACACACACACACACACACACACACACACACATATATATATATATATATATATATATATATATATATATATATATTAAAAAGAAGAGAGGTACCGCAAACCTTTTTGGTTGTAATGTGGATTTTAAAAAAAAATATTATTCTTTATTTTTCATAATTTTACAACACGTGTTTCTGGTCTCGCGACCGTATTCAGATAAAAACAATTATTTTTTTCCTTTATGTTTTTCAATGTTAAATATTCTCCATATGAGACATTCTCTCTTTTTGTGTTAGTAATCCGGATGTCTTTCTTAAAAATGTATATATATATATATATATATATATATATATATATATATATATATATATATATATATAAAATGTATATATATATATATATATATATATATATATATATATATATATATATATATATATATATATATATATATATATGTAACGTAAATCATTCAAAAGAAAAACAAATACTGAAGCTAATTATACGGCGAGAATCACTCTCACAAACAATATTTACTAATAAAATACAATCAACTTCGAATCTGTTAATGAATGGTGTGATCCTTGTTCATAAATTCCGGGTTTATCAGGTGTTATTTTTTCTACGAGCCGGGCTTTCAGTCGTTCCGAACGACCATCTTCAGGTAGACAATTTAGTGTGTTTTTATTAAATTCCGAATGGTAATGCGACATCGAAAGATATTGTGGTCCGAAAGAGTGCTTTTTTAGTAATGAGATATTGTTAAATGTAAGAATAATTTTGGAGCGTGCAGACGCAACGCTGTGGTTGAATTTTTTTAAATTTGAAAAATGTGCGTTCTTGTACTGGAGAAAAGTGGCATGAACTAAATTGTTCAATAATAAGAGTAAATGTCACAGTTATTATCAGGAATTTCGCACTTAGGATCATACGCTTGGTACGACTGAAAGCCCGGCTCGTAGAAAAAAAATAACACCTGATAAACCCGGAATTTATGAACAAGGATCACACCATTCATTAACAGATTCGAAGTTGATTGTATTTTATTAGTAAATATTGTTTGTGAGAGTGATTCTCGCCGTATAATTAGCTTCAGTATTTGTTTTTCGTTTGAATGATTTACGTTACATAAATTGATTACGCACTATAAAATTGATATATATATATATATATATATATATATATATATATATATATATATATATGAGTTTATCAAAAAAATAAACTCTGAAATATTGTGTCAAATTTACCGTAGTACGATGAGTATCTATTATGTTACTGACATGTCTCTTTTTCAGCGATTTCTAAAAGAACTCTAAGAGATTTATTTCTCGTTGCCTTGATCACGGTTTTGAAGGTAGCCTTTCCATGTTGAAGCCCATCGAAGGAAAGGTTGCTTTGCTGCCATGATATTTGAAGTGGGTTTCGATATATTATCACAAAAGGCATAATTTTATATGATATATATCGAATTCAATATACTGATCTGCGATTTCTCTGTTTTTAAAATGTATTATATATCTTATTTTCGATTTATAAACAAAGGCAAACATGCAACATGATATTTCCGAATAATGTTTTAAAATATAAGGGTGAATAATATTTGGTTGAGCAAAGGTGGGCTGAGAGCCAAACAACTTTTGTCTGACGGGTAACTAATTGAAACAACGAACGTCTAAAAAATCAATAAGAACGTTTCGAAGATTCGCACCTCTCCTAAACAACAATTCGGGGAATTTCAATGCTTCGAAGGCAAGTAGCTTGTAGCCGTTTGCATTATTTAATGACAGCCCTCGTTAACTGTAATTGTTACGAAAGTCAGACAGGTCGGAGATGCATTACTTTCGATTCGTGCTCAGCAGAACGACTTCCAATAAGGTCAGATTCAACATAACACAATGCTAGCAGAATCAATACATTTTTCATATTCACATCGACCTTTCAAACAAAAACAAGCCTGCTTCGTGGTTGAGATTGTTGCTTAATTCCAATCGGATTTACGATCCTGCTTTCCAAGACTAGAAAAGTCTTCACTTTAAAACCTAGCACAACAAAACCTTTTTTTGTTCAATGCAAACATCTTGGTTTAATAAAACATGATAAAACTTGGTAATACATAAGAGTTCAAAATATTATCTATGATTAAATATTACATCCCTGAGATGGTCACCATCACGAAAAGTACATGCACGGACTCCTGCTATCATTTCAAAGAAAGACATTATGACGGTCAGTAAAATTTCTATCACATACCTGCAGGAAATAGCAAAATTTTAGATATTTTTTATTATTGTATCTCAGTTATGTAATATATATATTCATTACGCGATGTCATTTTTATAATCCAAGATACTTGCATGTAATTTTGTACAAACATTATGGTACACACTGTATAAGCTAATATTTAACAAGAATATTGCAAAATATCAGCTTCACAGACAAAAATCACTTGCCTGGTTCACTCCCCCATTAGCAATCAGTGTTCGTTCTAAAATAAATGGGCTTCTGGCCCATTTATTTTGACTTACGATTTTATCTATGTCCTATTCCTCATATCACCTCAAGGTTCTAGAGTCCTTGTATCTCAGATCCTCTCTCTCTCTCTCTCTTTCTCTCTCTCTCTCTCTCTCTCTCTCTCTCTCTCTCTCTCTCTCTTACAGTCTATATTCCATTTTAGCCTTAACACTTTTCTGCTCAGAATCAACATTTACCCACCTCATGGTCTCAGTGTCACACACACACGCGCGCACACACACACAGACACACACACACACACACACACAGACATACACGTGCACACAGACACACACACACACTCGCACACATATATTGATGTGAGAATAAAATAACACTTACCCCTTGGGATTTTGAATCTGGATGCAACGAAAAGTGCTGACCGCTTTTCGATTTTATCTAGGTCCCATTCCTCATATCACCTCGAGATTCTAGAGTCCTTGTATATCAGATCCCGTGGGCCTTCCCTTTGTAAACAGAAGGAATGCTTACTGGGTCTGAATGTTATTGAACTTTAGTTTTCTTGAAATTCAATTATTTTTTTCCCTTACATTCGTTATATTCATTTAATTTAACACGCTTATATATTTTTTATATCCCAGAAAAATAAACTTGATAAGGCTGGGACGAAACCGGTTGTTATTTTTTAGCTTTTTAAAATGCCATATACATTTTGTTTTTTCTTAGCTATCGTTAAATTTTGTACCATAAAAAAAAAATTGTTTATATAGTCTTTTGAAAAATTACAATTAATTTTTTATTTGGATGATTGGTATAAAATGTCTTTCCACTTTATCTTCATATCACAGTTAGCTTTATTTAGTAAATAACTGAAAATCTTTTAATCTTCTAATTCAATGTGAAAACGTCTTCAGGAACTTTGACGATGATGGCGTTAACGGTTTTGTGATTCGGACTGAGGTAAGCAAATAGCAGAGATGAAAGACTTTTAGCTGTCGGATTTGAACTGAATCGCAATACCTATGGACGCTCTAACTCATGCCTAAGGGGAACTTCTTTATCTAAGTATTGTAAAATATATTGAGCAGCGTTACAACTGCAAACTAAGCTCACGCTGTTTGGTAGCTGCGACCATTAAGCCAAACCTGATTTGTATTCAAGTCAGTTATCAATAAGAAACGACACGGATATGCGAGAAAATATTATTTATTATTTTCAACTATGGAAACGTTTGGCATAGAATAATGTAAATCAGGCCAGTTTTATTGCTAAGATTTCAGTTCTTATTAAGTTCTTATACAGTAAAGAATAATTAGCAATATCGATTGAGAGCTCCATACAATATGATAATCGTCTTAAGATTTTTCTCGCGAATTCAACATTGCATCGGAGCATTTAATAATGTGATTATATATTTCATATATGAGTTTAATGATTATAATGATTTAAAGGTGTATTAAGTTCTTTTTTATATGCCGTGTCCCTTCTGGTCATGGACGAACAATATCTACAAAATCTCCTGTAATTTATCTGTTTATATCTCTGAGATGAGTTACATTGATTATTTACATTATTTACATTCATCCGGACTGTTATCCTCATCTTCATTGCCATAGTCACAACATCTCACCCGTTGTACGCCCCGGCCTTCGTCAGGTGATTGGAATTTCGAACCGAACCCTTTATTTCTTCCAGTGGGGGTAGATTGTTCTAGTTCCACATGCCATGCCTCTTCCGGATTGTCTCAGATATTTCCACTTAACTCAACTGTCCACGTTTTTTTTTGGTTCAGCACAAATGTAGGCTGGTATTGGTCTCACAACTGTTTGGATCTAGTCACTGGATCTAACCAACCGTCTTTGGCCCATCCACTGAGCCATGTGTCCTTGAGGACATCTGTACATGCATTTCTGGGATCTAATATCTCAGCAACAGTGTTTTATCAATGTTCCTATTTCAATTTTTCCGTTATTATTATCTCATATTTTTTACCAGATCTTATATTGTAATATTTATGTTATTATTCATTGCTTTTTGCTCGACACTCCTTATTACTGGTTCCTATATTGTATTCATTTATATGCTTGGTCGGCTGAGAAGATTTTAGTGGCCTAGCATATGTGCTAATTCCTTAAGTTTTCGTATTTTTTAGTGATGTTCTCTGTGTATTATTTCAACCTCATCAGACGGTGGTGGTGGTGGGGGGCGATGGCCTCTATTTCCTCACATACGTGGTAAGCTACCCACGATATTTCTATTTTCCCTCGTTGGATAAATCCTTCAGACATTAATTTGATGCAGTCAAGGTCAACCAGGTAGAAATATTAAGTAGATTGAAAGATCAGAAGGTGACACACAAAGTCCATCACCCACCAGTGAAAGCAGTAGTCAATATCAGTCAACACCAACTGAGTATCTCTGAGGAGTCAGTACTAAACTAGGGTCTCAAATTCGCCGCAACTCCCAGGTGGGTACCATACTTGGAAATCATTACTCGAATCAAGGAAATAGCCTTGAGCTTTCCTCAGGCTTAGGCGGATGAACAAAGACGGAAAGTGAGACTTGAGAAAGCTAAGCTGCGAAATCAGACAACACGAAACTGGAGAGTATCTGTTTATATTTCTGAGATGAAGCATTGTATACACTATTTGACCCCATCTTTTTGCCATATTTATCACAACTTTTCGGCCGTTGTAGGCTCCGGCCTTCTTCAGGTGGTTGGAGACTATTCAGACTATTGTCCTCATCTTTGTTGTCATATTGATCACAACGTTACGACCGTTGTACACTCCGGCCTTCTTCAGGTGGTTGGAATGTCGAACTGAACCCTTTATTTCGCTTCGTGGGGCTAGACAGTTCTAGTTCCACGTGACATGTCTAATGGATGTCATTAACCAGGTATTGAACTCACAATCTTTGGGTCCTGTTACTGGATCTAACTACGCCTTTATGAACTGTGCCATGTGTCCTTAAGTGGATAAAGGTGTTAATTAGATCCAGTGACAGGACCCAAAAAGTGTGAGTTAATACGGTGGAGAACTTGGAGAATGGAATTAACAGGAGATAAATGATAACTGACATCCATTAGACATGGCACGTGGAACTAGACCACATATGGAAGGAAAAGGGAGATTATTTCTCCCCTATTGGAGGAAATTGAAAAGATAGACAGAAAACATCACTGTAAAATACGAAACCTTACGGAATCAACACATATACTAGGCCACAAAAATTTCCTGGTTTCGGTTCGAA
Source organism: Acanthosepion esculentum (assembly GCA_964036315.1). Classification (NCBI taxonomy): domain Eukaryota; kingdom Metazoa; phylum Mollusca; class Cephalopoda; order Sepiida; family Sepiidae; genus Acanthosepion; species Acanthosepion esculentum. The sequence goes on from OZ038475.1 coordinate 116,571,507, forward strand.
ATTCCAATCTCCTGAAGAAGGCCAGAGTGAAACGGCTGAAACGTTGCGAATATGCCAGGTCACACGCTAATTCACTCTTCCTTTTATTGCCTTCAATATGCTCCGTGAGTTTCAAATTTTCGAAGCCTTCTTTTCTCATTATGTATCTATATAATCCTATAGATAAGTGTAAATCGAAGAATTCTGTCAGGTAATACAAACTATCCAAGTAAATATTTCCTTAAGGCCTATTTCAACAGGAGTCATATTCCACTTTCATTTTTGTCACTGTCTACATATATGACTTGTTGTGACCTTATTTACCCATCCAGTTTAATCAAGTCCTAGAATGGCTTCTGTGGTTAACTCAATGGAACAGATAATATCTACCTATTTTATCTTGGTGAATTTTTCTTTTTTTATCATTTCATCTCAAGAAAGCACTAAATGCACTAATACACAATCTGCTATTTAGTGTGAAAATCTATGAGAAAAGTCATTATGGCGAGAGAACAGTAAAAGAGCAGAATATAATAATTGATATTGCATGTAAATTTTTGAAGATCAAAGTTGACTGGGAAGCAAGATGTCAGAAAAAAGTTCCACAAGTTAGAAGTGTGATAGTAGGAACCATTAGCATAGAAGTTACGGTTTCATCTAGCCATTTCAACTGCAAAAATCATTAGATATGACCGCCAATTTAATACTTCGTTTAAATTGTTGAAGTCGAATTAAATTGGGCTAAAGTAAATACTCCATTAAAAACAAGCGATTTGTTTTCAGCTGACTGGCCCTACTATTTGAAAATGTAATTCCTTTTAAGCTGACCATCTGTGCATTTCTACTGGCAAGGGAGTATCGTAGCTAGGTGCCAAGTGATTTTCTTTGAAGGAGGAGATAACCAAGACGACTCGAGTGTCACAAATATATCTTTGCGAACAACTTCAACAAGGGACCTTCAATAGGAACTGGTTTATTGGAAACTAAGCTCTACCTTCGCTGCTTTTATCCAAACCTGTCAACATTTCTTGCATATTTGGCTGTTAGAAATGTGGCGAGTTTATCATTATGAGACCTGATATCGTGACGAGTTCATTAGACAGGTACATTAAACATCATATATTGGCACTGCAACGTCAAATTCTTCGCGTGTTATTATCTTTTCTTCTATGTGTTGTGTCCCTTCCTGATGTGGATAATCACGTCTCTCCTCACCTGAAGCGCCAAGCAATATTTCCTCATTTACTATCCCTACCGATCCAAGATATTCCATCCACATAGACAACCTTGTATCAGCGGTTTCCCTCTGTTGTTCAATATGTACAGTGAGTGTCAAATTCTTCAAGCTCTCTTTTCAAGCTATACGTCCAAGAACTTTCAAATCTATCTTTTTACTCTAAATATAAATGTCATTTAGTTTACTGTTTACTTAATATTCCCGCGTTGCTCACATCTACCGTTCATGATATTCTCAGTATCTTTCTGTAGAACCATATTTCTGTTGCCGAATGTCTCCAATGTATCTGTGAGAAAAACGTTCAACATTCACTGCCTTAGAGGAGGTCTGTTATTACATAGTATTTCCGTATAAATTAATTGTTATCGCTTTTTTAGGCATCTTTCTCTAATTCAATATGACTTCGGATTTATGTGTTGCATTTCCCCATCATGTCCTTCTCAGCATCCTTCCTGAGAAGCAACTCTATAAAACCTTATAGTCTGAGATTCTCCATTGATTAATATATTGGCATCCCGTTCCCACCCCTTCACCGTTGAAACTGTTAGATGTAGATGTATCTTCTACACCAATAGCTTCATGTCTCGCACATCTCGCCTATGGAACTCCCTTCCCTATTACTGTTTCCCTGACAATTACAATCTCCAACGGTTTAAGTGTAGCGTCAATCGACATCTCCAGTTGCCTTGATCTATCCACTTCCCTTCTCCAATTCCTTTCATCTTTCATTCCTATCTGCTCTCGCTCCAAATCTTCTGTAACCTCCTTGCCTTGATCGACCCTCCGTCTTTCTCTTTCTCCACATCCTCTCCTTTACCACTCCTATCTACTCTTCCTCCAACCCTTCTGTAACCCCATGCGTGATAGTGGCCTCCAGCCAAAAAAAATAAAATATTATTCACTCCTTTGTGTTAAAATACTAGTTACAAAGATAAAATACAAACTTTCTTTCTTAATTCAAAGTTGATCTGTCATCAAAAGAAATGTGTCAAGATTTGTCTATAGATTGGTTCGTATTCAACGTAATCCCATTCTAATTCCTCATGTCACTTGAATAACTCACTTGGTCCTTCACTAAACCGATTTAAGATTAGGTTGACATCTAGGATTTGCATTTACCTCACAAGATGCTGTTCAGCCGCTGACGAATGCGTTTTATAGAAATCAAAGGCATAATCATGTCCAATCGAAGAATTTACTTGTCATGCGTCAGTGAATGCAGTAATGAATTTCCGAGTTTAGAAGCTTTAACAAAGACAGACACGTCTCAGAAAACGCTGGAGTGGGGTCACTTCAACTGCTACGCCATTTCTCGGCTGGCCAGCCAAGCATTGGCTTTTGCGATCGGCCGTAATTTGTCTTGATTCATCTCCTAGGGTTGTCCATTTTTAGATCTTCTCAGCATCTCCAACTTCCCGCAATGGAGCTGTCTTATGGACAGAGATATTTATCATGACACCTGTTTGGTTTGGCACATCGATTCAACTAAGTTGAGGCCGATATTCAACATCATACAAAACAAAGGTTTCTAACACACGGGCTTTTGTTTAAAAATTCCTTCCTGATATGCTTTAATCTCAATACGTCGGATAAGAATAAAATACAAAATCTCTCTGTATGGGAAATTGGTCATAATGCAGACTAAAATGATCCTCTTAAAAATCGTAGTGTTTTCTTTTAACTTACATACCAACAACGGTCTTTTGCATTCTTTCGAGCCATCACATCTTAAATATGTGATTAGAACAAAGGGTATCTTTACACATATCAGTTATTCGAAATAGGGTTGAATACATTGTTCTAGCCTCCCGACGCGATATTGAAGCTAATTCTTTCTGGAATCTTTCTAGCAGAAGATCGTGCTTGTATTATCAACAGTTTTCTTACATGGAATCATTCACTATTTATTACGATTGTCGCTTGAAACTGATTAAACTGATAAATCATTTAGTTTTCTCAAGTTCAATAACTGTTATCGCTCTTTCATCTACGGTCTTCCTTCCTAACCATTTCTTCAAAAGTTTGTGGAATGTCGACATTTGTATGATATCAAAATTTTCTCTTCGAGATACACGTGCTCCACATTTTACATGTTGCTGCTGTTGAAATTCCTCACGTGATATGTTTTTTTGTCATTTGGCACAGTTCGACTGTAATGTAGGCTCCAAAAAGTATGGTTCCGTTTAAACCCTGTTCACTGGATGCCATTTTTAATCTGTGATATGAGAAAGTGGTTATAAAAAGCTGACAGTTTAGATAGTTCTGAACGTGTTTACCGACATTCATGGCATCCATATGAAATTCTAAATCTGATGAGTATATTTAAGCGCGTGCTTCTAGGTTTAGATTAATGGTTTGATTTTGGAGCTGGGCGAAGTTACCGCTATCACAACTTATTCTATGTTCCAGCATAGATAAGTATTAAATAGTCGACATTTAAAATTAAGATACGATATTTTGGCAATATTTAACATTCACGCCCACATATAAACGTACATTCTCATGAGACGGTTACTATTTTAACTACCTTCAATTCTCTCCAGTGTTTATTGTTTTAAAAAGCGGTGGTTAGAATTGTAATAAAAACTAAACACTATATTTATTGGATTGTTTGTTTACAGGAATAAATTTATATTAACAATATTATAAGAATTTCTATTAAAACTGATTATATTCACAAAAGTACGCAGGTGTATGCTTTAAGAAAGCTTTATTCGACTGAGGATAAAAGGTTCCTATATAGTGTCCTGTTATAGTCCCAGTAAACAGAAATATCTCACTTAAAGAGGAAAGTAAGGAGACAATGGTTGACTACACTTGATTATTCATAACACTGATGTCATGTAATATTAATCTTCATTTTTTAAAGAAATAAATATGAAAACAATCTTTATTAATATTTTTATGTATTTACTAAATTTATTAAATTATTAAAATATGTTTACGAACTATAAGGAAATCCTTATTATTTACCGTTTTTAAGGTTTGAATCGATAACCAATTAGCTGTTGTTTTGTAAAAAATTCTAATAATATAAAATAAATAAATAGTGTAAATAAACAATATAATAAATAAATAGTATTTATCATTTTTGTTGTCAATTCTTAAGAACAAACAAATGTATAAATTCACTGTCATTTGTTTAGGTTTATTACAATACAAATCATCGCTTTTGAAAACAATAAACTTTAGCGAGAAGTTAAGATAGTTAAAATAAAAGCAGTCTCAAGGGAAAACCTTCTTTTAATACAGCGTTCGTTTTAGTTCAGACACAAAGGTTAAAGTTTTCTGGTATTTATTTTCTAATTGATTTTCTAGGATTAATATTCGGACTCATGGAGTCAAATTTGTTACTGTTATATCAGCGTTTTAACTGGTGTGTCCATCAACCTTTTTCAGGGTTTTGTAGATCCGAATAAACTTCACAGAATTTCGAAATGACATTTTATCTAATTTGATTGTTTCCATTTCACTATATATGTGTAGAAAAATAGCCTTGTACGGATTCTTACTAATGCTAAGATATTATACGCCCAGTATCAAGCCTAGGGATGGACCATATAATTACTAGGCTACCAAATTCATGTAACACCGCCTTAAACTAGTAGCCTGTTGTCGTGGAGACAACAGTCGATGTGTTGTGATAGTAACAATGAAGATAAGACCTTTAGTCCAAATTTAAATAATAGATATACCATGGCACTGTTGTCATTTGGTTAATTGCTGTATATAATATAAATATTTGTTGTGTCGATATTTAAATTACAATATGAATTTAGAATGCAGGCGATTATATTACCTATTATCTACTTATTATTTATTATCTGTTATTTTTTTATTATTAATCTATACTTATTATCTATTAATTTTTTTATTCATTATTTTTATTATCAATTATTTTATTATTTGTTTCTCTATTTTATTATCTATTAATTTTATTTTTGTTATATATCCATTGTTTTATCATATATTAATTCTTTATTATCTATATTATGGTCTATTAATTTCTATTTATCTATCAATATTTATTATATATTGTTTATTTTATCAGTTTATTTTATTACACATTATTTTTTAACAATCAATATTTTATTATGTATATTTATATAATTCTTTATTTTTTATTATCAATCTATTTTCTATTATCTATTAATTTTTAATTATTTATTTCAATTATAGATTATATTATATCTTTGCATTTTTTTATTATGCGTCTATTTTTTATTATATTTTATTTTTCATCAATCTATTTTTATTATTTACAACTTTTCATTATCTATAAAATGCATTTACTTCTTTGGAAAGATAATGAATTCGTGTCTATTTGTTTTTTGCGGATTTGAACTCAGCGTTTTCTTTCTGTTAGATTGGTTGCAAACCAAAGCTAGACAGCCCAGTTTCTTTTGAGATTTACCCTATTCGGAAGGAGAGATGCCTTTTCCAACAACGTTTATTCTAAAATTAAGGTGACAGTCTAAGCCGGTATTTGATATTTTAATGCCATGCAGGAGAACAAATTCTCCCCATATCCCTTTTCTTCAGCATCTGTTAATCACTAAACATAGGAAACGATAATTAAGTGGTTTCCCTTTGCCTTCTCTACGTAATTCAGTTTTCCTTCCCTTAAACTGGTAATCGATATACATCTTATGATGTCCCGAGGGCACAACAATCGAAACATTGTGGTAACAACAACAAAGGTGAGTAAAATAGTCCGCATTTAAATAGTGTAAATAATGATAACTCCTCATCGTATGAATTCAGAGAGAAATTTTCTCTCCTGGTGCTTCGCAGAAATATCAACTGACTCTTAAAGTCCTTGTTTATTCTATTTTCATTACGTTTTCGTCGTTGTTCACATGCTCTCCCCATGGGATTCTCGGTATATTTCTGTAGAAACACATCTTGTTGCTTCAAGTGTTGTACTCTGCTGTGAAGAAATTGTTCTGCATCCACTACCACATAATATTTTCAGTTCCATGGTTTGTTTAGCTTTTGGATACGTCTCAGGCTATTCAAACACGACTTCGGATTTCATTGCCAAATTTTCTATTGTCTGTTTTAAGATATCCCAGCTGGTTATTTTTTAAAACATTTTCTGATAACAACAACAAAGTTGAGTAAAATAGTCCGCATTTAAATAGTGTAAATAATGATAACTCCTCGTCATATGAATTCAGAGAGAAATTTTCTCTCCTGGTGCTTCGCAGAAATATCGACTGACTCTTAAAGTCCTTTTTTATTCTATTTTCATTACGTTTTCGTCGTTGTTCACCTGTTCATCCCATGGGATTCTCGGTATATTTCTGTAGAATCACACCTTGTTGATTCAAGCGTTCTACTCTGCTTTGAAGAAATTGTTCTGCATCCACTACCACATAATATTTTCAGTTCCATGGTTTGTTTAGCTTTTGGATACATCTCAGGCTATTCAAATGCGTCTTCGGATTTCATTGCCAAACTTTCCATCGTCCCAGGTGGCTATTTCTTCCTAATTACTTCGATCTGACTTCTCAATTTCTTAATTCAAATCTTCGCCTCTTCTGCTTGCTCAGGACCATATATTTTGACTTCTTACAATTTATGACAAACAATTATTACCCGTTTTCATTTTATATCTTGTCTAGCACTTCATACATATGTTCTCTTATGTCGTCCATCAACACGGTGTATTGCAGGTATGTTTCATTTTCAGGTAAAAGAACTGCCAATACATAAGATTTAAAATTACCATCCATATTTACAATTCATAAAAATAATATCATTACATGAATTATTATTATTGTTAACCCACTGTATCGATCAGCCTTGACTTTGCTAATTTCCCTCAAAAAGCAAGCTTTAAAGATAAAATATTTGTCTTAATAAAAGTTTAAATGTAAATCGTGATTATAAATGTAGAAGTGTTGGCCTGTCATCATGGAATATCTACAAGAAAATATAAATGATTTAAACTTCAGTTTCGATGACATATTGAAAACATTATTTTAAAGATATCGTCATTTTGCAAAGAAATATCAATTGCGTTTACAGCGTCATCAGATAAATATCAGGAAAAACCTAACTGCTATTTGAAGAAAATGACAGCTTTATCTAAAATAACAAAAAGAAGTAAATGGATAGATTTCAAATATTTTATCCTTCAAAATTTATTATTCAATAGTAATCATATGTCGACAAGTTTTGCTGGAAGAGAGTTTGAAACTGTTGTTAAAAATATGAAAGAAAAATGAAGAACACTGATACCCGGAGAAATTGATATATCTGTATTCGTTAAGATCTTCAACTTTCTTCCTTCATTCTTTCCTTCTTTTCTTCCTCCCATCTTATGTATTTATCTAGCGAGCTAGCTATGTTAGTCTTTTACTTTTCGATCGTTACATCATTTGTTTCTATGTAGCAAAATCTGTTCATTATCTATCTATCTATCTATCTATCTATCTATCTATCTATCTATCTATCTATCTATCTATCTATCTATCTATTGTGATAATTGGAGCTTATTCTTTCTGTCTTTTCCAGTCATTTCCTTCGTATCTATCTATCTATCTATCTATCTATCTATCTATCTATCTATCTATCTATCTATCTATCTATCTATTGTGATAATTGGATCTTATTCTTTCTGTCTTTTCCAATCATTTCTTTCGTATCTATCTATCTATCTATCTATCTATCTATCTATCTATCTATCTATCTATCTATCTATCTATCTATCTATTGTGATAATTGGATCTTATTCTTTCTGTCTTTTCCAGTCATTTCCTTCTATCTATCTATCTATCTATCTATCTATCTATCTATCTATCTATCTATCTATCTATCTATCTATTGTGATAATTTGATCTTATTCTCTCCTGTGTCTTGTCCTGTCGTTTCCTTCCTTCCTTCCTTCCTTCCTTCCTTCCTTCCTTCCTTCCTGCCTTCCTATCTATCTATCTATCTATCTATCTATCTATCTATCTATCTATCTATCTATCTATCTATTGTGATAATTTGATCCTATTCTCTCCTGTGTCTTGTCCTGTAGTTTCCTTCCTTCCTTCCTTCCTTCCTTCCTTCCTTCCTTCCTTCCTTCCTTCCTATCTATCTATCTATCTATCTATCTATCTATCTATCTATCTATCTATCTATCTATCTAATGGTTCTCTAGTACATCCTTATCTTATTTATCATCTCCTACCTTTGTCCGTTTCACTCTCTCATTAGTTAAATTGTTGAAAATAATAAGTGGTTGTGAACCTAACTGCAAGAAATAGGAATAAAATAACTAAATATTACCAGTCTTCCGAATGAAGAAAGCGACTTTTAAAATCAACATCATAAATCTTGTATTTTTTTTCCATCGAGTTCGAGAACCAATCACGAGAAAACACGCAACTGTCTAACTTTAAAAGTTGAGTTTCAAACATATATACTGATATGATTCACCAATCCTCGTTATAGAAATAAGTTTGAAGCAGAAGGAAGTGTACATGATGCGATTGTTGAGAACCGCATTGGTTCATAAATCCATTATCAGATGAAATCCTGCTGGAAACCCATATTTCATTTCCAAAAATATTGAAAACTTAATAAAGGTTATTCTAGCTCTCCTGTTCTGAGTCTTTACTTTGTTAAAAATCGAGCGAAGAGAGGGATGAAGCGAAGAGGTATCACTGAATAAACACCAATCTCACATGAATTCATTACACTTGAGTTGTCTTTATGGGAACATCCCTAAGGTAGGTTTCATATGCAAGATCTTTGCAATGAAAAATGAAAAGAAATGAATAATAAGAGATGACATAGAACGAGGATGCTTACAAATGTCGAATCAAGTGTTTAGCTGCGTTTAAACGAGAACGGGCAACAGAACAAACGCAAACAAATTATAACAACCGTAACGGATATTGTATTAATTTCACAAACTGTGTATACATTTTTGTAACGTCTTTCCCTCGCCAGCTTTCAACAAAATTGACACATATATACACACAAACAATGCAAAAGATTCATATACTGGGTGTAACAGCAAAATTGTCCAAATCGTGTAACAGCAAAATTGTCCAATTTTAGATTAACATTTCAACCGTTTTATCTTAGAAATGATTAAAGATATCTTCCTGGAATACTCCTAGGTTTTTATAACACTATTGGAGACAACTTTGAACAATAAAAATACATTTCCGTCTAAGTTGAAATGAGGACCCCTCTTCCTGTTGAAACCACCTGATCGAGTTTTCCTCTCTACTGTTTTCCCTTTTTTTTTAAAATTATTCACCGTTCCCTTGAAGGTTCTTGAATGGACTTTGAAGATGGAAGTAGACTATGAATGTTGGTAGCATTACTGAAGGCCTGAATGCACTTTTTTGTCTCACCATTGCTCAATTGGGAAGACAATGTGGAAATGACACAAAGCGATTTTACCATTTTCTATTCCTAGCTGAAGAACTCAAAGGATTGTTCAGTATTTCTTACGACAAATGGCATCCTGATGTCTAGCCGTCTTATCTGAAAAACTGGAAAGAAATAAACTCAATTAGTTTAGTGGGTTTTTTAGATATTAAAGATTTTGTGGGATAGATAATTATCTTATTACAAAATTTGTACAATTTATGTTACACTCGGTATATATATATATAAATATGTGTGTGTGTGTCTGTGTGTGTGTGTGTGTGTGTGTGTGTGTGTGTGTGTGTGTGTGTGTGTGTGTGTGTGTGTGTGCGTGCAAATATAGGGAAAATAACAAAGAACACGTTAGGTAAATAATCCGAAGTTCTTTAGTACTTTTGTTTTTATTTTTAAAAAACACTGCTCAATACAAAAGTAGAGCCTTAATTATAATTATGATATAATTATGATTATTTTTTTTATAAAATATGCTCCTTCGCTACATAAGAGTTCTCATGTTTCCAAAAAAATCTTCAGACACTTAACTGCGTACACCAGTGCCGATAACTCTCTGTCTCTAAGACGGACTAGACAGTCTGCGTATAGGTATGTCATCAATTGCTTTGAAAGGTACACTCCGGCTCTGCCTTGGCTTGGCATCTTTCCGAGGGTGACTGATATTTTGATACGAATTGTCAACCCTTACACCCCCTAGTGAACAAATCGCTTCATCCGTTTTCATAGTAATTAATTCTACGAATAGATATGCTTATAAAGATGCGTAAACTTCAAGATTAGTTATTCCTAAAAATTTCGCTTGAAGATGAAACAGAGATTTTGGCTCTTGTTTTTGAAACATGAGAAATCTTATGTAGCGAAGGAATCATATTTTCTAAAAGATAATCATATATATATATATATATTTATATATATATATACATATATATATATATATATATGTTTATATATATATATATAGAGAGAGAGAGAGCGTGTGTAAATATAAAAGTGAACATAAGAGTCAACACTTAGAGGCGACAGTCTGTTTCATATTTTTTAAAAGATAATGATATATATATATATATGTTTATATATATATATATATATATATATATATATATATATATATATATAAAAGTGAACATAGGAGTCAACACTTAGAAGCGACAGTCTGTTTCATTCTAGATGCAATCGTCAGGCCTAACGATTGCATCTAGCATGAATCAGACTGTCGCTTCTAAGTGTTGACTTCTATGTTCACTTTTATATTTACACACGCTCTATTTCTGATATTGAGCACTTTATCCCATAAATATAGCACCCTTTAAGACTATATTTCTTCATATATATATATATATATATATATATATATATATATGTATATATATATTCTTGCTTTCCCTCACGGGGCCGATGTATAAGGGTTGAAGAGTGTTGTGTAAATGACAGTTCTTCATAGCTGGGATAAGAATGATCTGAAAAAAAAACAACAACGTCCTCTACCATGTCTTTCAAAAATTTAAACTCGGAAAAAAACTTTCCGAAAGAGAAACGTTGCCACTGAAACAGAATCTATCATAAAAATTCACGATGTGGTATTAGTTAATACTAAAGACTAGTGTCATGTGCTTAATTAGTCTCCTCAGATCGAGTCCTTCATAAGAATGTCAGACATACTCTCAAACTAGACCACAAACATCTATACTATTGAAACTGTATACAACCGCTTTCTCAGATTAAATATCAAAAATGTTTTCGAGCGTATGAATCGTGTTGGTTTCTGTCAGGGCCATACTTATGTTAATTTCGTGAACTGGCACTAGATTATCACACAAAAAATAATGTTTCAAATAATATAAACCATATCGATGATTTCAAAAACAGCAACTAATAATGGGTAGTAGGTGTGAGTCGAAAAGAGAATACAGACATGGTCAACATACTGGCGTTCCACACTGCTTCAAACAAAAAGTTAGGAAGGAACCCTCCGTCAATACTGGAAAGAATGATAACAGCTAGTGGGGTTAAGAAATTTGTTTTCCTTCAAAAATTGTATTAGGAGAAAGATTTTGTTAATTTTAACAATCAATGTAAACCGAAGGATTCTAATACAGAAAAGGTTTATATTACCGTTACCATATATATCTATATTGAGTAGTTTTTCCACATAGATAGAACACACACACAACCAACCAATCAACCAACCACACACACACACGCGCCGCGCGTGTATGAGGATCTGACAACTTAGCCAATTGATTCAGTTCTGAATTTTGTGCGATAATCTTAAGTGGCAATTAAAAGTGATTGGCAAAGGATACTGCATATAGAGCAAGAGTGAGGATTGTGGGATCAGGTCACTGTTAGAGTGGATAACCTTTTAGATCTTGCTCTCGCTTCTTGAAGATGATTCAAACAATCAGATTGAAAACCGCTGAGTTCACTAAAACACGTTGATCTCCACTCTACCAGTTCCAAGGGTACACTTGATAAGTACGAACGAATCTGGCTAAACCGCCAGAAAACCCATGCAAATTATGTTTAAATTGGTGACGGCTTGTGCAGACCCATCCACACTTTTCGGAACTATTGATACACTGTCATCAGGAAATTTCGTTGGTTTTTAATCAAAAGTAACTAAACAAAAATAACTGCACAAATCAAAAAAAACTCAGTAAATTTAAAAATAAGTCACTCCAAAATTCGCTTGAGGATGAAATGGAACTAATGTTTTTAATTTAATTGCAAAATTAAATTCGAAGCTTTTAGCTTCCATTTTTGAAACATGGCTATTACTGTGTAGTGAAAAAAAACATATTTTAAATCAGTTAATTTATAATAAATATATATTTTTTTCTATAATAAAAGCCGGGTAAAAATTGCAGCAAAATTCAGTGACTATTTGTTGGATGGGACATTTACACATCCATTTAATATACCAAACCGTAATCAAATAAATAAAATAAATAAAATCCTACTGTTAACACCTTCTTGATTTTTTCCTTTTTGCTTACTTCTGCCATCAGCAATCCGATTTGCCCTTTGTCCTTTGTCTCCCACGTACACCAAACCATTCGTCTGACATTTCCATCAAGCCAAAGGGAGGAATCTTCGATCGTACGTTCCTACTGCCTCCGCTCGTTTCTAATCTATATACCCCTGCACCTAACACTCCTGACATTCAATGTTATTTCACTTCTCTTCTGCTTGAAAGAAAAGTCCTACTATTAATTAATAAATGACATTAACTATTCAATGTCGCTCTAAACACCATACCTACTGCAACCCGCCAATAATATGCATAAGACTCAGATTTCCATCGAAATGTCGAGTAAATGCAACCATTGAAGGCTGTGAAGTTTTACTCAACACTTCCGACTTGGCGCCGTCTTGTCATCTGAATTTGAAGATGAAGTATTTTCATTATAAACTAGCGAGACCCGAGAATAAGGTCAGATTTGGATGGAGCACGTCTTAAAAAGATATATTTTCCCGCGAAAGGACAATGGTGCAGTTAATTGAATTTTAGCTAAAAGTTTTGTTTTTATTACGAGAGAGAGAGAGATAGCGAGAGATAGAGAGAGAGAGAAACAGAGTGAGACAGAGAGAGAGAGATGGAATCTATGAGACTTGTTAATTATCTGAAGATATCTGAGGATAAGATTAGAGAAAGAGAGAGAGAGAGAGAAAGACTTGTTAATTATCTGAAGATATGTGTAACCTGCACACACATTTCATTGTGAGACAACGTAAAAAAAGGATATTTCTTCCCTTAATGCAAGAAAGACATGGATTTATTTGCATCACCCCCTTGCAGTTTTGTAGCTGTAAACGCAAGCGTATAGAAATAACAGCATTTAATACTTAAGAAATATAAACGATCGTTTGGAGTAATTATTATTTTGTTTTTAATAAATCCACACAAATGAAGTTTCGAGAGTCACCAAGCATACAGCGTTACTGTTAAAATTCTAATTCTAAATGAGGCGGTGTGTTGTATGAATGAAGCTAAAGATCAGCTGGATAAAAGGGATAGATAACGATTGACTCCAGATGTGCTGAGGTTAAGATTGTAATTTTCGACTTCGGCAAAGTAACGGTTCTTGGAAAAAAGACAACTAAGGACATTCGTCTTACATGTGCAATATAAAGGAAATAGGTGTGATTCGACAACGTGTGAGGAACAGGGGGGATCTTGGTTGCCACCTTCTAAACTGGTAGACAGAAAGCATAAGACTTATCTGAATGGAATTAGCGAAAGACTAGCAATGGGCTTACGACCTTGTGTCTGTAGAGGGGGCGTCCCCCTTGTCTACATAATTAATGCTGCAAACCTTTCACTTTTTGCTTCCTATTTTTGAAATTTTGCTTCAATTCTTTTCCACTCTTTATTTTTTCATTCTTGCATTATTTTGGCTTGTTAAATTACTTTCAATCTTCGACTCATTTCTTTATCTTTCTTTCTTTCTTTCTTTCTTTCTTTATTTTTTCTTTCTTTCTTTCTTTCTTTATTTTTTTTTCTTTCTTTCTTTCTTTCTTTCTTTTTTCTATCTTTCTTTCTTTCTGTATTTCTTTCTTTTCTATCTTTCTTTCTTTCTTTCCTTCACACTTTGCTGCCTTTCTTTCACATTTCATTTCCTTTCTTTTTTCTGTGTTAGCTTTATTTGTTAGGCATGACTTCATTTATTTTCCCCTCTTTGTTTGTTTGTTTGTTTCTTTGTTTCTTTCTTGTTTTCTATCTTTCTTTCTTCCTTTCTTTCGTTCACTCTTTGCTGCCTTTCTTTCACATTTCATTTCCTTTCTTTTTTCTGTGTTAGCTTTATTTGTTAGGCATGACTTCATTTATTTTCCCCTCTTTGTTTGTTTCTTTCTTTGTTTCTTTCTTGTTTTCTATCTTTCTTTCTTTCGTTCACTCTTTGCTGCCTTTCTTTCACATTTCATTTCCTTTCTTTTTTCTGTGTTAGCTTTATTTGTTAGGCATGACTTCATTTATTTTCCCCTCTTTGTTTGTTTGTTTCTTTCTTTGTTTCTTTTTTTCTATCTTTCTTTCTTTCTTTCTTTCGTTCACTCTTTGCTGCCTTTCTTTCACATTTCATTTCCTTTCTTTTTTCTGTGTTAGCTTTATTTGTTAGGCATGACTTCATTTATTTTCCCCTCTTTGTTTGTTTGTTTCTTTCTTTGTTTGTTTGTTTCTTTTTTTCTATCTTTCTTTCTTTCTTCCTTTCTTTCGTTCACTCTTTGCTGCCTTTCTTTCACATTTCATTTCCTTTCTTTTTTCTGTGTTAGCTTTATTTGTTAGGCATGACTTCATTTATTTTCCCCTCTTTGTTTGTTTGTTTCTTTCTTTCTTTCTTTCTTTCTTTCTTTCTTTTTTTCTATCTTTCTTTCTTTCTTTCTTTCTTTCTTTCTTTCTTTCGTTCACTCTTTGCTGCCTTTCTTTCACATTTCATTTCCTTTCTTTTTTCTGTGTTAGCTTTATTTGTTAGCCATGACTTCATTTATTTTCCCCTCTTTGTTTGTTTGTTTCTTTCTTTTTTCTTTCTTTCTTTCTTTCTTTCTTTCTTTCTTTCTTTCTTTCTTTCAACTTACACAGAAACGAATCGCCACAATTTATCTTCATCTTCCAAGTATAAGACGAATGTTCCTCTTAGTTTTTTTTTCCCCAAGAACCGTTATTTTGTGGAACTTAACCCCATCAAGGCCAGGGTCATATATCCTCCTTACTTAGATAATCCTTAACTACTTACCAATTACAACTTTAGGCGGGTGTAGAATATGTCAACCTTCACAAACTCACCTAAACAATTTGAAATTGTATCAAGGTGAAAATATATGAAATAACAGGCTCTGTCCCAGATATGGCAGCAATATTGCATTTTAATTTTTGTAACGAGAAAGAATGTCAGAAAATAACCGGTATTTCTAAGAGCGAAAGGAACAAACGGACCATGTTTGGAATAAATGTAATGTCCGATGATGGTTAATAAGATCTTATTATATTATATGATTTAAAATATTTTTATTTGACCCTTGTTCCAAGTAGATCGTGAAAGTTTAATGGTCGCTAGCAACGTCCTATTTTCCTTTCGATGGTCCCGCTAGATTGTCCCAAGTATTTATGTTGGCACCCACGACATAGAATATTCGAATGTCACGCTAATAGGTTAAAATGTATCGTTTCGACGTACCATCGATGGCGAAAATATGTTTAGGTTGATTTCATTTCTAATGGGGTTGCTATTTGAAGAGGCAAATCATTCCAGTTAGACTTGTTAAGCGATGTTCTTTTACATTTTAATATTTGAATTTGAAGAGAAATATATCCGTATCTAATAGTTTATGTTTTTATACATTTTATTTATTTATTTGAATATTTATTATGGCAAATTATGTATAATTCACTTTGGAAAATAAATTCATAAATAGCGAAATTATTTTATTTAAATTGTCAATTTAATGTTTTTCATTTTATTTCCTTCACATTCTATTAAGGATTTTCCTTTTATTTCCTTTACATACTATTAAGGATTTTCCTTTTATTTCCTTTACATACTATTAAGGATTTTCCTTTTATTTCCTTCACATTCTATTAAGGATTTTCCTTTTATTTCCTTTACACACTATTAAGGATTTTCCTTTTATTTCCTTCACATTCTATGAAGACTTTTCATTTTATTTCCTTCACATACTATTAAGGATTTTCCTTTTATTTCCTTTACATACTATTAAGGATTTTCCTTTTATTTCCTTTACATACTATTAAGGATTTTCCTTTTATTTCCTTTACATACTATTAAGGATTTTTTTTTTATTTCCTTTACATACTATTAAGGATTTTCCTTTTATTTCCTTCACATTCTATTAAGGATTTTCCTTTTATTTCCTTTACATACTATTAAGGATTTTCCTTTTATTTCCTTCACATTCTATGAAAACTTTTCAGTTTATTTCCTTCACATACTATTAAGGATTTTCCTTTTATTTCCTTCACGTTCTATTAAGGATTTTCCTTTTATTTCCTTTACATACTATTAAGGATTTTCCTTTTATTTCCTTCACATTCTATTAAGGATTTTCCTTTTATTTCCTTTACATACTATTAAGGATTTTCCTTTTATTTCCTTCACATTCTATGAAAACTTTTCAGTTTATTTCCTTCACATACTATTAAGGATTTTCCTTTTATTTCCTTCACATTCTATTAAGGATTTTCCTTTTATTTCCTTTACATACTATTAAGGATTTTCCTTTTATTTCCTTCACATTCTATGAAAACTTTTCAGTTTATTTCCTTCACATACTATTAAGGATTTTCCTTTTATTTCCTTCCCATTATTTGAAAACTTTTATGTTATTTCCTTCACATTCTATTAAGCGTTTTCATATCATTTCCTCCACATTCCTATTAAAGTTTTTCATGTTATTTCCTTCACCATCTATTAATTTTTTTAAATATTTTATTTCTTTAATATTCTATTAAGGTTTTCATTTTCTTTCCGTCACATTCTATTAAGGATTTTAATTTTATTTCCTTCACATAGTATTAAGGATTTGCATTCTATTTCCTTCACATACTATTAAGGATTTTCCTTTTATTTTCTTCACATTCTATGAAGACTTTTCATTTTATTTCCTTAACATACTATTGAGGATTTTCCTGTTATTTCCTTCACATTTTATGGAAGCTTTTTATGTTATTTCCTTCACATTCTATTAAGGATTTTCCTTTTATTTCCTTCACACTCTATTAAGGATTTTCCTTTTATTTTCTTCACATTCTATGAAGACTTTTCATTTTATTTCCTTCACTTATTATTAAGGATTTTCAATTTATTTTTTCACATTCTATTAAGAGTTTTTATCTCATTTCCTTCACATTCCTATTAACGTTTTTCATTTTATTTCCTTAACATTCTATTAAGCTTTTCATTTTATATCCTTCACATTCTATGAAGGATTTTCATTTTATTTCCTTCGCATTCTATTCAGAATTTTCCTTTTATTTCCTTCACACTCTATTAAGGATTGTCCTTTTATTTCCTTCACATACTATTAAGGATTTTCCTTTTATTTTCTTCACATTCTATGAAGACTTTTCATTTTATTTCCTTCACATAATATTAAGGATTTTCCTTATATTTCCTTGACATTTTATGAAAACGTTTTATGTTATTTCCTTCACATTCTATTAAGGGTTTTCATCTCATTTCCTTCACATTCCTAGTAAAGTTTTTCATGTTATTCCCTTCACATTCTATTAATTTGTTTTTAAATTTTATGTCCTTAACATTCTATTAAGGTTTTTCATTTTATTTCCTTCACATTCTATTAAGGATTTTCATTTTATTTCCTTCACATTCTATTAAGGATTGTCCTTTTATTTCGTTCACATACTATTAAGGATTTTCCTTTTATTTTCTTCACATTCTATGAAGACTTTTCATTTTATTTCCTTCACATATTATTAAGGATTTTCAATTTATTTTTTCATAATCTATTAAGAGTTTTCATCTCATTTCCTTTACATTCCTATTAACGTTTTCCATTTTATTTACTTCACATTCTATTAATTTTTGTTTTCATTTTATTTCCTTTACATTGTGTTAAAGATTTGCATTTTATTTCCTTCACATTCGTTGAAGACTTTTCATATTATTTTCTTTTACATAAAATATCGTAAATATGTGCACAACGGCATTACCCTGTTATGCGTGATACACATATTAAAAATCACAAAGTTTATTCATGGATACTTTAACCTTTACAAATTTAAACGTGAAGAAAAATCTTTTGATATAAATGAGGGTCAAATTCCGATAGAATTAGGTCTGACTAAATTGGGAAACTATATATTAGGGCAATTAACTGACTCTTATGTTTAAATATAGTTTATTTTTTCTAATGTCTTATTTTTTAATTTTTTTAAATTAGTAACACTGGGGAGAAAATAATAAAGAAATGCAATCTCTTTATTCAAAGTAATATAACGTTTCTTGATTTATCTAATGAAATATTTAAACAGAATAAGAAATTAGATGAAAAAAAGGTATTTCTTTTTCATGTAAAAAAGAGTAACAGAAGAGGAGATTTTCAATTTAAAGTCTTCAAATGTATTATCTTTATTTAACAAAAGATGAAAAAGCATAGTACGTATTTCAAGAATGTATAAAGTAACAATAAATACTAAGCGAAAATGTAAATTAAACTTTTTTCAATCAGCGTCAAGAAAAGTCCGCCATTGCTGCAAATAAATAAATAAATCCATAAAATGTTTATAAAAAGGAAAATAGAATTTAACCCACTCAGTCTCTGTAACTCAATCACTCGCTGAATCATGTTTTGTGTTTTTGAATCATTCACGTTTTCTTTACTGGCTTTTCAAATGATAATCGCTGTGATGCTCAGATTCAGTTCAAGCTTCACATCCATTTTGACGTTTGCATTGTCATCTTTGCTTTCTTTTCTCATTCTCCATAAATATTTTTTACATTCATTGTGTCCTTTGATTTTAATTTCCATTCAAGTTCTTTATTTGGTTCACATTTTCTTTCTTTCTTTCTTTCTTTCCTTGCTGTTTTTTATTATTTCAATCTACACTTTGTTTTTTCCATTCATTCTTCGCTTCCTATTTTTTTTAAAAATTGTTTCAGTTCTTTTTTTCATTGTGGCATTATTTTTGCTTGTCATAATGCTTTCAAATTTCGCCAACATTCTTTCTTTATTACTTTCATTCTTTCATTCATTCTTTATTTATTTATTTATTTATTTCTTCGCTGCCTTTCTTTCAAATTTAATTTCCTTTCTTTTTTCTATTTTAGCTTTATGTTTTAGGTATGGCCCATTTATTTTCCCCTCTTGTTTGTTTGTTGGTTTGTTTGTTTGTTTGTTTGTTTCTTTCTTTCTTTCTTTCTTTCTTAGCTCCCTTTCTTATATATATCATATCGTTTTTTTTTGTCTTAGCTTCATTTTTTACATATTGCTTAATTTATTTTCATTCTTTGACATTACTCTCCTTTTTTTCTTCCTTCCTTTAACTCTTCTCTTTCATTTGCATTACATATCGTTTCTATCTTCGCCTCAATTTTAGTCCTTGTCTCATTTATTGTCAGCCTTCTTTCTTTCTTTCTTTCTTTCTTTCTTTCAGACTTCGCTGTCTTTCTCTTACATTTCATCTATTTTTTTTATTTCTGTCATCCCATCATTTTTAATCATTCCTTCAATCTTCTGTTTTCTTTCTTTTTCCTTCATTTCACTCTTCTCTGTCTCTCCTTTACATTTCATTTCGTTTCTGCCTCTCTGACTTAGCTTCAATCATTTTAATCATTTTTAATTTCTTTTTCACTCTTCGCTTTTTCTATCTTACTTACTTTCTTTCCTTCTTTTTCCTATTTTATTTTTTTATTTCATTCTTTCTTTCACAATTAAGGTTTTCTAGCTTCTTCTTTTTTTCGTTTTATTTTCCCCTCTTCACTGTATTATCTTATCTTCAATTCATTTCTTTTTTAACAATTTGCATTTCTCTCTTTTTATTTTCCATTGTCTGTATTTTCTGTCATTTTTCTTCTATACTGTTTTTCATTCTTTCCAAAACATAGAGATATAAAATATAAATACGATGTTTGAAAATGAATTCTTAACAGATAAGATTTTGATCTTCAAAACCAAAAATAATTACTCTAAGCTTTCAGATATCTTGAAAGTGTTAGATCTCATAGAATTGTAATTCGTGCAAACAGAAAGCCTACATCTCTTAACGATCCTTAACTTAGGCAAAATAAATATAACCAATAATATATTATAGAATTCATATATTAACATTATTTTATAATTATTTCATATTTTAACATTATTTTTAATTATTATTATTAAATATTGAGATAACATTTTGAAGGCGTTAAATTAAGAAGTTGTGTCTTGCCCCAGATACCAAAAGATTATTGGCCATTTTTTAGCTGAGCGGCAAATTTAACCTGATCGAACCGGTCCTACGTAGCATTAAGGCAGAAATTACTAGTTGTGTCAGCAGCATAAGCGTGTAAGCGATGAATTTGATTAAAGGTCCTTTTTTATTTCTTCTTTTTTTTTTTTTAAATATGAGGGCATTCCAACTCGCTCGAAGTACATACTCACAGTCACACAAAAAGGAAGCAGGATGTGTGTGTGTGTGTGTGTGTGTGTGTGTGTGTGTGTGTGTGTGTGTGTGTGTGTGTGTGTGTGTAACGAATGCCCGGTCGTAATTCTCTAGGGATTTGCACCAAAATTTACATGCTCATGCTCCAAGTTAGAAACCAGGCCAAGACCAACATTGCATTTCCCAACTCCCATCGATAGTGGAAATAATCAATGTTTTCATGCTTCTAAGGCAGTTTTCATGTGGTTTGCGGCCATTTTCTACTGACCAGAGTCAGAGCCTATAGCTGGCTGCCAGGAATAGGCAGGAAGATTCTATTGGCCAGCGTGAGAGCCAACAGCTGACTGCCACGAATGTTAACTAGCATGCTAGCATGCAAAGAAAATCGATAGCTGCATTCGTCACAAGTGAGAAAAATTTAAATCTGCATGGCACTTTACTCCAATTGGCTCATTCGCTTGCTTAAAGTCAACGTTGGTTCTGATTCCGCAAAACTGGGTTGGGTGTGAAAAAGTATTTGTTATTAACATTCTTTTTTCATTGGGTTTTTCAAGTTACGAGTCCTTTTTTAAAGCTGATCGTTTTGTGTTCATTTTGTTTAGTTTTTTTTTCATAACAGATTTAATGTTTAGTATAGACCTTAGAAGAAATTCGCAGTGTGAGATAGGCAAAAAGTAAGGCATGAATCAACATCATCACGAGAAAGGGCATTCCTTTAAAGGCAAGGAAGGGCAAAAATATTTTAAGTGATACCGATTGCTGCATGAGTCATACGATTTTTGAATCAAGCACGGGCAACGCCGGGCCCTGCTGATAGTAGGCAAATAAAATTGGAGCCTGTTTTTTATACACTGTATTTTATTTTATCTGGCGCGGGCATGGAATGTTCACATCCACGATTTCACGAAGCATTTTCTGCGTCCAATATATTTTTACTGCTGTCCTACTTGTTTTCTAACGACTCAACACCATTCGGTGCCAGCGAATGAGAGAGAACAGCATTATAAGTTTCTATTTGCAACAACAATTTGGTTAACGTAATAGCATTTTTGTTAACGCAAAATTTAGTCACTGTCATAAGTATATATTCACTGTCCTGTTAATTGTTACATTACGATAAAAAAAAAACGATTTCAAGTAGAAGAGTTTTTCTTCATTTTGAGTATAACCCCAGGTGATTTCTATCTAATTTCGATCTCTAGCGGAATACAGCTAAATATACCATGTAAGCCTCTATCTGGCAGAATAGCTACAATGGCGTCTCTGCTGAAATTTGAAAACCAAGCAACAGTCAATGTTGAACTGATTTTCTTCACAGAAGTAAAAGTTTTAAAAGTAGTACAAAAACACGGAAAAGGCTATATTTGAAAATTTAGTAGCGCTATTCTTTCAAAAGTAGCCCACTATCTGAACAACAATCGATATGTGGACATGCGCACTCATTGCTTTCCTTTGAGCATAGCCTCGATATATATATATATATATATATATATATATATATATATATATATATATATATATATATATATATATATATATACATATATATATATATATATATATATATATATATATATACATACACACAATATATATACAAGTAAAAATAAACATACATCCTAATCCGCACACATAGACACACACAAACAAATATACGCAGACATACACAGTCGCACACACAGATACACATGAAAAAGTTAATAAACAAAAATATGATAGATTTCTGGAGAGTCAAATTGAAACAAACGCGTAAAATGGAGTGTTAATATGTAAATTGTATTATTAAGTTATTTTCGTCTGCATTATAAATTCTTGCTTAAGTTATTTTCAAGTGCACTGAAATTCATTGCAATAAGTAAAATAGAGCACTCTTAAATACATATGAAAAGGAATGCACACACACATATGTATATATATATATATATATATATTTATATATATATATATATATATATATATATATATATATATATTCATGTCACCTCAAAGAAGCCAATAATGCCACTAAAACGTAGGATGTTATTTGGAGTGAAAGAGAATGAGAGGATTTTAGTGAGGAGAGAGGAGAGTACAAGAACAGGTTTCAAGAAGAAAGTATATTTAAACTTTTGAAGATTGTAGGTAGTAGTAAAGCTAGAAACGAGATGAGATTTTCACATGTGAGAAGTGGGAAAAAAAAAACTATTATAATTTAACTGACTTTGCATCTAGCTCGGCCAACAATAAATCGATGAGACCTAATTGTCAATCTAGTAGTACACTTGAACTCATGTGAACGAGGTATCAAGGAGGAGATCTCATTTTAAACCCTTGTGTCTTATTGACTGTTTTGCCTTGCTTGTGCTGAAATGATTTTGGAAAAAGATAAATTGACATGAAAATTATATGTGAAGCTACGTCACGATTGTGGAAAATGGTTAAAACCGAGACGCTAGGTCGGGACCGATAAGATTCAGACTCTTCTCTGTATTTTGACAAAAAATCTCTAGATATATATCAGGAGATGATATGGCAACAACATTCAATCCAAGGACGTATTTAAGTATAATAAATGTGTAAGAAGGAACGACACCATGGACCAAATTTCCTAGCGGAAAGACCGAGCAATTGATACAATATAATCCCTTGACTTCATAACAGCAGAAAACGTGAGACCA
Organism: Acanthosepion esculentum; assembly: GCA_964036315.1. Lineage (NCBI taxonomy): Eukaryota > Metazoa > Mollusca > Cephalopoda > Sepiida > Sepiidae > Acanthosepion > Acanthosepion esculentum. Next base: position 116,594,884 of record OZ038475.1, read on the forward strand.
AGAAGCTGAAATGAGTTGCTAACTTAGAGTTTAGCATAAACTACACCGATGGAAGGCATGCATGTTTTTCTATGGTGATTAAAAGATTGCACTTTGGTTTGGGAGGCGGAACATATATAACCTATTTCTTGCCCAGTTAACAACTGAATACTGCTCATTTTCCAGGACAGTTTCCAGTTTTAATTGCCAGATGCTTCTGACTTGCAATGAAGACAGGGGTAAATAGTTGTGTCATCAGCATAATTAGTATTTGGAAGGTCGTTAGGATCCACCATGTAATTGAATATATATTATAACATAAAGAATTGCAAATATATTAAATAACATTAATATATGCGTACATATGATAAATGTACGAATACAGAATATGGAAATACAATACAAATGGACCTGCCTTACGAACAGCCCATGTAGAAATTGTATGCCAATTATTGTTGCTCTCGTTCATTATGTCCTCGATGGCTGCGTTCAATAAGTGTATATTATTTTGAAGCTGATTATTGTCTCCTCAGCAAAGTAACAGACGTTGATATAGGAGGGAATTAAAGTCACGATAGTTGGACGAACAGATGTTGGTAGTGATATAGTTAGCGAGTCTCTCCATTTGCCTCGTGACGGAAAGAGCACACTCCTGCTGGACATAGAGTCATCTTGACAACCGAATCTCGTAACTTGTGGTGTCTGCACAGTGCCACCTTTCGATCCTCTTGTTCCTGTAAAGATTTCTAAGAAGCTCATTATCTCTAAATTGGTGTGGTTGATAACCAAGAAAACAAATGTGACATAATTTTTACTATCAGATAGGCAATTGCTCTAGATATATCGCGAAGAGAATATGAGAATTTCTCATATCCGCATGTCACGTAACGTTAACGTTAGGACAACTTTTTTATGGATTGCTAGAGATGTTCCTAAATAGCTGCTGATATATATATATATATATATATATATATATATATATACACGTGTGTGGGGTATGTATCATTGTGTGTGTATGTGTGCGTGC
>OZ038475.1:116596089-116663589 GCA_964036315.1 Acanthosepion esculentum
TGTGTGTATATATATATATTATACATATATATATATATATATATATGTGTGTGTGTGTGTGTGTGTGTGTGTGTGTGTGTGTGTGTGTATGTGCGTGCGTTTAAATATGATCGGTTTTTGCCATTGGCAATATCAGGAGTAGAAGTTATTAAATAAGTGAAAATTTTCATTCGCTCTTTAAATATGCAGTGGCACGTAATTCTATTTTATCAGGGGCTGAATTTAAAGCGTGTATTCGTAGTCTTCTAGGTACGTTATAACTTCTATTCCATTTAACGTTATTTCACCATTACACAACTTTCTGTACTTGTATACAAAATATACGTATGGCAAAACAAAATATTAAACTCTAAAGTTAATATTATTGTTAATACCCGATGAGTTTCTTTCGCTCATACTTTAAAGTATGAGCGAAAGAAACTCATCGGGTATTAACAATAATATTTCTTTTAGCAAATATGATTGAAGTTGAATTAAATGAAGGACTGCCAACAGCATATACTAACACATAAACACACCCACATCTAAACACACAAACATACATGCACAACCATAGACAAACACAGACATCTATTTATTTATAGGTACCTTCAGAAATTCACTCAGAAACAAATGATAAAAACATGTCCCAAACTTAAATACACACGAAGTTATTATGAAGAGAAAAAGACCGAAGCATTTATATCTATTAAATTATATATTTTAACCCTTTTTAGAACGTTTGAAATTTTTCTTTTTTTCTTGCATGTGGGGGGGGGGGTGCTGGCTTTAAATGTGTATAGTAAATTGCATCGTCTTTATTGCGGTAAAAAGCATTTTGATTCGGAAATTCTTGCAAAAATCAAATAATTGTTGGATTTTAACGAAACATTAAGGACTTATTCTCAAGTGTAGTAAATTATTTTGGGAACGTTCCTTTTTTGAAAAAGTTGGTAAAATTATTTTTTATATCTGCTATCCCACCAATTATTTAATTTATGCAATTTATAGAAATTCACTTTTTGCTCGCAATAATATTTATATAAGTTATAGCCACACGTCATTGGAAAATTTAAAACATCATTTTTTGTCAAAAGGACACACTATTACAGAAAAATCTTCTCTGAAACGAAAAAATAAAAAAAAGCAATGAAACTATGGAATTATTTAATTTGAATGGGTTTGAATTAATTTTATGAATCTCTTATGGATACTAGTGTCTTAAATTCTCTTTTACGATGAATAATCAATTTCTACAAGAATTGATTTCATTTAAAAAATAATAATTTATAAATTTAAAAACTTTAAAATTCTGTATCAATTTTACTGATGCGGTGATGTTTCTATTAAGTAAAAATTATATTTACTTATCATAAATGAAAACGTTTACTGCAATTCAGCAACCACAAATATTTTTAAAAAATGCGTGTGCATATACTAGCCGTCTTTTGTAAATACTCACGACCATACACGACATTAACAGAAAATAAGAGTGTTAAATATAGTAAATTTAATGTCATTTAATTCAATTCAATAACCTGTTACTTAGAATATTTTCTAAATTTCAAAGATTATTGTGTAGCTAAAAATGTCCTTACATCATATTCGGCAAGAAATTTTTAAAGGTATGCTCCCCGTAGAAAAAAAAAATCCAAACATAAGTCTATAAAGGGAGTGTTAAAAATGCTTTCCAGCAATAATTTAAATTAATATTATATAATATTTGTTTGCCATAAGATTAATTAAACTTTAAATAACCTAAACTTCATAAAACAAAATTTAAGAAAAGTTTAATTTATTTTTGAATGATTTATTAAAAAAGAGTATTAGATTGGAATGAGAAAAGTTTAAATACGACTAAAATCAGCTATTTTTATCAATTATAAAAAAAAATAATCATGTAAATTCGTTTTGAAATACAGCAAAATATTTTGCTTATTGCCAATAGTACATTTTATCTTTTATCAATTAACTTGAAATTCAAACTAAAAAAAACTCCAGGTGAGATTTTTCATTTTTTAAAATGATTTTTAAAGCCTATTACATCACTGGAGGTACATATATATATATATATATATATATATATATATATATATATATGTGTGTGTGTGGGTTTGTGTGTGTGTGTGTGTGTGTGTGTGTGTGTGTGTGTGCATGTGCATGTACGTGTGTGTGTGTGGATTCTGAAAATTCTCGACTTGAACCAGAAAGGATTGTGAAATAGTTTTTGTTTTGGCACGCCGTGTTCTTTGTCTGCATCACAATTTTTTCTACATCATACACGCACGCACGCATGTACACAACGAACTTTTTTGCATCACATACGCAAGCACACACACACTTACCCATAGAGGAATGCATATCTATCTATCTATCTATCTATCTATCTATCTATCTATCTATCTATCTATCTATCTCTCCTTCCTCGCTCTCCCCTACCTCTCACCATATATATATATATATATATATATATATATATATATATATATATATATATATATATATATGTGTGTGTGTGTGTGTATATATATATCTATATATCTATACACACACACACATATATATATATATATATATATATATATATATATATATATATATATATATATATGGTTTATCAAGAATACTTTTTGGGGCTGATTCCTCACACCAACACAAGGAGGAAAGTACATATGAACATATGTCCATAAATCATTCGATTCTGAGGTATTAATTTTAACGAAAGTTTATGGTAGATGGCGCTGTGTTGCCATACAGGCTAGGATATATTCGTGTACAATGTGGCTATGCTGTCTTCAACGTTTAACATATGTTGTAGTGAGTTACTGGAGATTACTTCAACGGCAGACATATCATTTGCAACGTGAACAGGATCTTTGGCCTTCTGATCACTCCATACGTGTGGCTTTTTACCCATTGTCTATAGCACAAACTTCCGATCAGTTTTTTGTCTATGTATTCTTGTTTAAGATGAGGCAACCTTTGGAAGAGATGGAATAACCAAAGTGCACAACCAAAATTCGTGAGTGGATCGGAACTTCCATAGTACAATCCAGGCTCGACACCATCATCAGTTTACAATTAATGTATTGGCTCGAATCGTAGCTGACTGGTAGTTTCATACGTTCTCCAAGCACGTTTTACATGAGCTCTCTACATGCGCTTTATGTCGAACACACTTCCATACCTGCTTTGTACAAGTGCTAATACGAAGAAGTATGTTGTTAATGCATGATGGCGTTCCAGCACATTTTAGTCACATTGTTCGCGATGCATTGGTTGTCATCTACCATGAAAGATGGAAAGATAGGGGGTACAGGTCCGTGGCCTGCAAGTTCACCCGAGTAAATCCTTTGGACATTTATATGGGTGGGGGTTACATAAAACATTTATTTTAGGCAGCAGACATTAATAATGCAGAAAAGCTTCATAAAAATTTCATGGGTGGCTGAGAAACGATTCGACACCGTGTGGGAGTATCTGAAAGGGTCCACCAGTCAATGATCCGACGGGTTGATGCATGTGTAGAAGAAAGCGGAAGACATTTTCAAAATTGTTATGAGTTACTGTGTTGAGGCACAACGATGGACTATATATGCGATATGAATTTAGTCTCGAGTCTGACAAGGCTTTATTCGTTTAACTTTTACATGAATTTTCACTCTGATCTTCTCAATGTACTTAACAATGAATCATTTCACTTGACAAAGAAGATTTGCTGAGAACGGCAACATGTGCAGTGATAAAATAAGATGATGCTGCCTAATTGAAATACGAAAGTAAGTACCCCCCCACATACACATACACACATATATATATTGTATATTTATATATGTATATCTTTTCTCATCATACTTTAATTTGGTCTAAGGGCCTAAAAATATATGAATTTTTTTTTATCATTGTTATTGTTGATGTTTATTTTATCTCTGTAATTGCTTTCATCGACCTGCTTTATCTAAAAATAAAAAAGTGTAACACACACACACACACACACACATATATATATATATATATATGTACAGGGTGTCCATAAAGTTCGTGTGCACATTCAAAAAATGCTAACTTTATTTGTATTTGCGATAGAAATAATCTGTAAAAAAATCTTATAAAGTTTAATGTACCTAGTTTTAAGTATAGCTAAAATAACTTATGTGATTTCAGGCATTACTGTAAAACAGTTGGCAAATATTTTACGTGAACTGCAAAATCGTATTACCCTTTGTATTGCTAATGATGGAGGACATGTGGAAACTTAAATAAAATTTCAATAAAACCTTAAAATATATAGATTTACTTCTTTGTAATCCTTTTTACAAATTATTTCTATCTCAAATACAAATAAAGTTATGTTTTTAAGTGCACACAAACTTTATGGATACCCTCTATATAGATATGTTGCAACTGAAATCACATTTTATCCAGGCTTGTCACTACAGTCAGACTCAATTATCTACTTTTATGAAGTCAGTGCTCAAGAAATTTAGTAACCTTTATCTGTTAACTTTGTTTTCGTACGCGATCGACGGCAATGTCCCTGTTTGAAAAGAGAAAATATCTAGGATGTCTACTATAAAACGTGTACCGGCAACATGTAACGTTTATTATACTAAGAAAAAATGTCTGACTAAAAAGAAAATTAATATCCACACAAATATATTTAAAGCGCTTTCTAGCTTTGAGTCTGGGACGCTGGCCTGAAGATAGTTCACCGTAAAAGGCACGGTTAGGCCACCTTGAGTCATCCATGCGCACCAAGGGACCTGCTTAGCGCATTTGATTGAGAATGATTAGCTCTCAGTCATGGGGATATTAGCTTTCTCCAGAATTTCTTTGTCAGGTACAAAATATTCATGATTCTTCGGAGGAACTTCTGGTGTACTCTTTCGTCTGTATGTTGTCCATGTTTCTGAAGAGTAAAAAAGTGCAGTCAAAACACATGACATTAACCATTACCTTGATGCTATGCGTGATGTTTCTGTCAGACCACACCCGTTTCGACAAGCATGCAAAATATTTAGTAGTTTTCTCAATGCGGTCAGGTTTTTCGGCATCTAGTGATCCATCTCGTGAGAGTGTGTTTCCAAGGTATACAAAGGTATCCACCACCTCCAGCCTCATTCTATACACAAGTATGTTTGGTTCGCGATACGGTTGACCAGCAGGCGGTGTGAACATTATCTTGGTCTTCCTCGAACTGATAGTCGGCCCAAAAGCCTTACATGCATCAGCAAAAAGATGCATCATAGTTTGCATATCTTTTTCAGGACGAGCCACGAGTTCATCATCATCAGAATAAAGAAGTTCACAAAGAACTTGTTGAAAAACCCTAGTGGAAGCACTAAATCCTCACAGGTCAAAAACTTTCCTGTTAGTTCGGAAACGCAAATAAACAGAAATGCTACAGTTTCTACAGGCATGTGTGAGCATCACAGCAAGACAGAAGGAAAGTAAAGTAGATGTAGATATATTGCACTGCTTCACACCATTCTCAACAGAAATTGGTTTAGACAGAGTACCATTGAAGTTCAACCTGGCTTTCATGTTGATTTGCAAGTCTTTAAGCTGCCTAACAAATTCAGGTGAGCAACCTAGTTTTCTTATAATTGTCCACAAGGCCTTCCTATTCACAGTGTCAAACGCCTTTGTTAGGTCACCGAGGACTTGGTAGAACGGGACACAGTGTTTAATGCATTTTTCTACCAGTTATCGGGCTGTGAAGATCATGTCCATTGTTCCTCTAGCAGTGTGATAGCCACATTGACTCTCTGGTATCACTTCATAACAGATGTGACTATGGAGGCGATTGAGCAAGATTTTAGCAAAAAATCTACCAACAGCTTCGAGTTTCTTCCCCTGAAGTTGCTATATTCTGACTTTTGATCTTGATGGACAGGTGTGCCATTCCAAACATCTGAAAATAGATAGAGTATTCTTCTTGCCATTTCGTTTCAAACATGTAAGAGCAACTCAACAGGAATTCCATCAAGTCCTGGTGCCTTCCCAGTATTACCTCTTGAATCGCTTTCCTGGTCTCTTCATATGTTGGTGGAATTGCCATTCCATGCACAATATCAGACTGAGACAGATTGTTGAGTATGTTCAAATCAACAAAAGAATCCGAGAAATATTCAGTTCAACGCTGTTTTTGTAATCTTTAAGGAGATTAGTTCCATTCTTAGTTTTAGGTTCAGTTAAAGATCTTGACAGGCTTTTCATTACTTTGGAGTCTTTACGATTGGAAGCACCTCAATTTGTTTGGAAATATAATACCACCATTTCATATATATATATATATATATATATATATATATATATATATATAATAAAGTTTTTTCATGTATTCCTGTATTAAACGTAAAGATATTTTAGGTAGTGTTACGATAATAATACTCTTCAGAAATCGATGACACCGGTAGTGAACTTGATCTACTTGGTGATCTTGATAAACAATGATTTAAGTGCCAGTGTTTTTTTACGTTTTTTATTTTTTATTCTCATATTATATATAATAACTGCATACGTTATACGCCATTTTTATTATGAGGACACCATCTGGAATTACAACAATCGTCTAAAACTTTAAGATGGGGCGCGTTTGGAAAAATTATTTTCGTGGATAATTTCAGGCCTGAGGGCCTTTCTCTTCCTGAAAGGGATTATCATATATTCAGTAATAACAACAAAAACGATAAAAAACAACAACACCAAAAATACTACTACTACTACTACTTCTATAATAATAATAATAATTACAATAATAATAATAATAATAATAATATTAATAAAGAAATTATTGCATTGTGTCTAAAATGCCCATCAAATTTTAGGTATTTTTGCCTAATCTAACTTGCTAGATAAAGGTAATGTGAAGACTGACTGAATTTAAAATTTAGGTGACTCGACTCTAAGAAAAACAATTAACAACATGCATTAATGGGTTATATAGTTGCAGCTGCCTACGTTAATAGAAATTCTTTGAACCAAGGAATGTGTGAAATTTACTAATTATTAAACTCATATAAATCCCCCAAACGTTTAACCTATATTATAAATTCACTAGCTCATTGTGTATCTAATGTTTGACCTTCGCAAAGAACTTGCTGATATAGTGGTGCAGGGGATTCAAATAAGGAGCGGGTGAAAACCATATGTCGGGGGTGATACCAGTATAGGAATTCTAGAGCATCCATTCGTGGATCACTGTTTTTGAAATCCAAATTGAAGCAAAGCGAAAGGAGATACAACGGATTTGTTACTTTATTAAAAATAATCAAACAATAATCACAATGAATCTTTCTTTCGAATAACATTTTCAGTTGTTACCGAAAATGATTATTCTTCGATAAAGTTCTTTTAAACCTGAAGAGTTTCTGCTTTTCTGATGTAAACAACGTTCTTACTATTGCCTCCAAACAAAAAATATCTAGGTTTCGTATTAAGCAATTTTCTGTGCAAAATTCTCTTACCGCCCGTGGGAGATACACAGGTGCATTGTCGTCCTGAAATATTGATATTGGTGCCGTCTGCAGTTTTGTGGAAAAAAGCAATCTTCAAACATGTTCAATATTTGTTACCTGTAATGTTTCAATCAATATGGCTGCTACATTGCTTACACAATAAATATATAAGCATATTACTGGCCATTTCTGTTTCCTCAGTTTTGTATATGCAATTTATCCATAACTCATTATCTTGTGGCTTGATTAGTGATGTTGTGGAGTATTAGATTAACGTTAAAAATTATGAACCCATCATGTCAATTAAAGACATAAAGGTAGTTTGTGGATGTGCGCGTGGTTTAATAGATAAAGACTCGGAAGAGAAATCGGAGAGCCGATTTAAAATTCCAGCCGGGTTCGTTACACTCACCTATGCGCAAATAATCTGTCGGGATGTATAAATTCACCCACGCCATCTATGAGTTAAATAGTAGAGCGTGTATCTTAAAAAATTATTGCTATACTCAAAAGTAATTAAGGCAAAAAAGGGTTGATAAAAGTTAAAAACAAATCAATCAAAACTCATTAGAAGTCTTAAATTTGAATAAGTTTATTTGTTTTAGAAAATATATTGCCGTTTAATAATACTTTTAATTTTATAGTGCTTCATGATAAGCAATAGTTTTACGAATATTTGTTTCCTTTTTAACAGAGAATAATAAATTCTGAAGATTATTTACTCTTGAGCATGCAGCATACAACTGGTCATGCGTAAATATTTCTTTCTGGAGTCAAATTCCAACTTTTGCAAGCGTTTGGCCATGTAATTTGTTTATAGTTCTCGCAAATGCAGTGAAAACTGGAAACTGGGTTCATGCATATATAAAACTAAGAAACAAATATTGCATTTTTATTAAATAAGTATTTATTATTTTAATCAATAAATTGCTTTTAAACAAGTAGGGATAATTTGTCCGTTAAAAATAAAACTTTTTCTTAAAAGAATGATGGGAATTTCTTGTACTAAGCGATGCATCCCAATAAAACCAACCCGGCTTTGTACAGCATTACCTGTTTGCGCTTTATCCACAAAATTTAGTTTCGATCAATCAATCCTATATGAAAGGTTCTGAGGGACAGACTAATGGAAGTGACATAATCTTATATATAGATTCCGAAAACTTTCTACTCTGTCTGACTTTAACTCTGTTTCACATTCAGAGAATGTTGTCATGTATCAGAGGTTCATCACTGTAGTGCCAGGAGCGTCTCATCATACAATTATTACAGTAAAGTCAGTTAAATCTTCACTTACTTTCTGTTTTCCGTATCCCGTGATGAGGTGGTCAATCATTGGCATAAGACAACATCCTAACCTTATTAGAGCTTAGAATTTCTAGTCTTTTCTTCATCTCTTCCAATGCCAGTTCTGCCAAAGATGTCGTTAGGAACGTTACACCCTTTTTTCCTCTCATTTATTTTCAATATGGTCTAGTGAGTGGCAAATTCTCCGAAACCTCTTTCCTATTTATTTCACCTTTCGCCTTTTGATTTTTGAAGTATAAAATTATTTTATGTACATTTTATTTAAACTTCCTCGTTAATCGTATATTCACTTAATGGGTTTCTCAGCATCCTTCTGTGGAACTACATATATGTTCCCTGAAGTCTCTTCGTCTGTAAGAAGATTGTCTAGTATTCGCTGCCATAAAGGAGGATTTATATTACATGACAGTTTAATTTTCTATTCTTTGTTTGTCACGAAATTTTCTTGTTTCTTTGTACTTTCTCTAGAATTTGGAAGTCGCCATTGGCTATTCCAATGCTCCTTGGGTTTCATAAATATTTGAGCCATTTTGTGCCGCGATTATTTCGATGTATACAATTATGGTTCTCATTACGTTTATTTTACCTTATGCCAGGCATGAAACCTGGTCTCCGCATTTTTCACTCTCTATCCTCGCTATTTCTTCTTACCCGTAGAGTCGTTACTGCTTGTATTTCTTCTTTCCTTTTTTCTATTAAATGTTTTAACAACGCTTTCCTGTTTTAAATCCACCTCCAGAAATTTAAGATAATCCTCTATCTTTTTAAGCTTACGAGATCTCAAAATTTCCGTCTTCCTCACGTAGAAACAATAGCTGGCAGCTGGAAGGAAGTTTTTTTTTGTTTTTTTAATTTGTTTTTTTTTGGTTGAACAATGATAAAAAGAAAGAGAAGACAACTCATGAACAGTCGAATCAGAAAAAAATAAGCAACATTGATATTATATTATTTTTATTTAATTGATAACTTGCAGGTATTGGTGGGCGTTACAACTTTGAGCCGGTGGAAGTAGGTAAGGTAGGCTCAGTGGGTTTGTCGTGGAATAGATAAGAGAATTGAATGTAGTTATTCCTGGAAATCAGATGAAGCAAGCTAATTTTTAACAACAGATTCGCTTGTCCATTAAACCGTTTTTATCGTCATCATCATCAGGAGCATTTTTACAATATTCTTTTAGCTTGGATTCTGTTTTGCGAGGCGTAATGGTAATATTAAGTTCGGTTGTACGTTTGATTAGGATTCATTGGTTTAAATGTGTAAAAGACACCTTCGAGCCATAGATGCGCTTAATTAAAAGGCAGAATATGTAAAGTTGGATTTTAAGTAGATCTAGCTCTCCTAAAGTGCAGCAGCACAATCTTCTTTATAAAATTTGTATATCTTGCGTCTGCATTTTGAAATACCTTTGTTGAGTGAATGGCGGAATGCGACAATCCAGATTCAATTTTGAAAGTATGATTTACCTTTTTAAATGCTCATGAATGGCAGAAATGCCCAGGTCACAATTTGCTGAGGTTTTAACAAAAGTCTTCAAACCATGAAAACTGTATATGAAATCAAGAAAGAGAAGATTAAAAGAAATTAAACGAAAAATATCATATCTACCATAATATTGCTATAATTCGGTGCTCCTTCTATATATATGGAGTGTCTGTAATGTTCTTTGCTCTGCCTTGACATCTCGACATCAGTCACATCAGTCATATCGTGTAGATATATCTCAGATTTTATTATGCAAATCAGAGATTTCAATGTATCAACACCGTTGCAAATGGTTACACATTTTTAACTGTTTTTATTTAAAGATGATCTTTTTCGTTACTCGGATGAGATTTGTCTTTTGAAAATCATAAAAAAAAATTTCACCAGGAACTGGAAAATGTAAATTAAGTGCGGATCACCACAAAATGGTTAATAAACTGTGTGTAGATGTTATAAATCATGCACACACACACATAAAACTTTGTAGAAATGGCGCGAATTTGAGAAGACGTAAAAAGAAACAAGATTAAAAATTAATTCGTATTAACCAATCGGTGTTGCTAAAATTTCTGAATATACTTCTATTTATAGGATAAACCTGATACTATATATACTTCTATATATACTTCTATTTATATGATAAACCTGATACTATATATACTTCTATTTATATGATAAACATGATACTATATATACTTCTATATATACTTCTATTTATCTGATAAACATGATACAATATATACTTCTATATATATATATTTCTATTTATATGATAAACATGGTATTATATATACCTCTATATATACTTCTAATTATATGATAAACATGATACTATATATACTTCTATATATACTTTTATTTATGTAATATACTTGATACTATATATATTTATATATATATATACTGTAGTGGCTTCGCTGGGTCTTTTCCATAAATTGTTCTAATAAGCTGTCCACTTTGGTACGTCGACTGCAGGATTTTAAACGTACTACTCGATTGGTAATTAGGTCTCATAGTTTTACACTTGATAGCTAAATGCAACCGGAAGTTCTATTCTAATCGTTTCTTTTCTCGAACTTCTCTCCTGTTGAAATCACTTCCGGATACCTGTCATCATGCTATCTACTATATAGAAAATTTTAACTCAATCTTCATCTCTTGCCTACATAAAACCTGATCTTTATTGTCTTCTCTCTCATCAATAATGTCTACTTATTCTATGCTATTCTGAGCCCTCGTGGCATTATCGTTTTTCTTGAGGTGAAATTATTTTTTAAAAAATACGATTATTCTCTATCGGCCAACGAGAAAGATTGCTAAGAAACGATCTCGAAAATATTTTGACGGCTTACGCTAAACGGTAAATACGGCAGCTCTAATAGTTAGTGATATACACACACACACACACACACACACACACACACACACACACATATATATATATATATATATATATATATATATGTGTGTGTGTGTGTGTGTGTATAAATATATGTGAATTGAAAATGTGGAATGTTTAAATGAGCAACGAACAGTGTAAGCAAAAAGCATATTGTTCCAAATGGAGAATCTGTTCTAACTTGGCCCCCTTATGAAGCCATCAAGAAAACTTTAGATGACGCTGAAATTTAAACAAAACATGCTAGAAACGATATATATATATATATATATATATATATATATATATATATATATATATATATATATATGTACAGAGATGGCGAAATTCAATAGACGCTCACAGAAACCGTTTATTTTATTAAACAAGTAATTTATACAAATGAGGTAATTATAAATGGTCATAAATTTAATAACTAATACTTGGTTGACATCCCTTTTGCTTTTTTTAATGCAAGAACCCTTTAGGCATGCTAGCGATGAGTTCACGAACATCATCTTGAGGGATTTCTTGCCATGTTTCACGCAATAATCCTAAAAGTTCCGGCTTCCTGTTCTTTTGGCGGAGTTTTCGATCTAATATGCCTCAAAGGTGTTCAATAGAGTTAATATCCGGGGACTGACTTGGCCATGGAAGTTTATTGATCCCATTTTGTCTCAACCAATGTTGCCTTGCTTGAGCAGTGTGAGATGGAGCTTCATCTACCATAAATAGGGAGTCAACTTTGCTCATTCTACTACTTGAGAATATTGGAAGGAGCCCTTTCTTTAATATAGAAACATATTTGGTTGAATTAATGTTTCCTTCACACTTCAAAAGCTCTGAGCGACCATCACTCTAAATTGCACCCCATACCATTACTGAAAGGACCCCATGTTTCTCCGTTGGCTGCAGTCTTTTTAAACCAAACACTTGACTACAGAGTCTCCATACACATACTCTTCCACTGTCGGAAAATAATGCGAATCTTGACTCATCAGAGAAAATGACAGTGTTCCAAAAGGTCGCAGGTCTCTCCACCATCTCATGAGCCCAGTCCTGTCTGCGTTTGATATTGGCTGGACGGAGAAGTGGTTTCCTTCTCGCAGCTCCGCCATAGTAGCCCAGCTTGTGAAGAGACCTGACAGCTGTTCTGGGACTGACATCAACTTGTGTTGCTATGTTAGAGGCCTTGCAACGTGGATCCTGTTCAACATTTCTTTCGACAAGACGCATGGTTCATTCAGAGGGCCCAGGACAGCCTAGTTTTGTGCACTTCTTACACTCTCTGGTGAATTGTACGATCACTCTATTAGCAGTCGATAGGGGTATTGAAAGATTTTCGTGTATTTTTCTTTGACTAAGACCACCTTCATGTTGGCCCACGATACGTCCTCGCTGGAATTCGAAATGGTCTGATGCTCCTTTGATTCGTGGCATATTCCAGTATTGTTATCTGCAATTTTAATCAAATAATCTAAGTTAATATATCTTGGTTATTAAAAGAAAAATCAGAAATAAAATTTATCTTGGTGTCTATTCAATTCTGTCATGTCTGTGTATATATGAGGAAATGGAACTAATGTCTTTGGTTTAATAACAAAATTAAATTCAGGGGCTTTACCTTCCATTTCTGAAACATGGTTATCACTGTGTAGCGGTAAAAACATATTTTAAATCTATTAATTTATAATATTAATGCTCTGTAAATTTAAATTTACATAGAGCACTATTGTGTAAAAATAAAAATATCTAAAAGAACACCGGATTTTATATCTTACTGTTCTTTCCTTTTTATATATATATTTATATATATATATATATATATATATATATATATATATATATATATATATATATATATATATATATATTTAACGACATTCATATAAAGGCCAGTTTTGCTGTATCACACAGCTCACCAGTTAGACTAAAGGTATATATATATATATATATATATATATATATATATATATATATATATATATATATATATATATATATATATATATATATATATATATATATACACACATACACATACATGTATATATAAATAAATCAAATTTCAAGTTGGCAGTGAATGACCAGGACTGCTAATTCCAGACGCTTTCATATAATTATCACGATATTATTGAGTGTAGTATGTAAAAGTAGGAACCATTTTACTCCCGGGCAAGTCGAAGAAACTTCATTTGAAATATATTAAAGCTCTACGATTTAATATGGCATACAGCACTCTTTTATCCTGTGTGCCATCTTAGGCTGAATCTTTTGAGTGCTACTTATTCTCCCTTCTATTAATATATATATATATATATATATATATATATATATATATATATATATATATATATATGCACATTGAAATATATATATATATATATATATATATATATATATATATATATATCTGTGTATGTGTTAATATAATTTATTGTTATACATTATTTTATAAGCACGAATATTTAAATAAATTCTCTGTTTATAATAAACATTGTTAATATTGCTTATTATCAAAAGAGCATTTTATCTATATAAATAACCTATGACGATAAAATATATTAAGATAATTTTCGAATGTTGTCCATTTCCTAGTACACACACACACACACACACATATATATATATATATATATATATATATATATATATATATATATATATGTCTAACAGAAGACCTTGTGTGCAAAAGTTTTTTTATATACATGTTCACCCCATATATATATATATATATATATATATATATATATATATTATCAATGTCCGACAATTATTTTAATATTTTTTCTGTGTATACGTTAATTTTATAGACAGAAATATTTAAGTAAATGCTCTCCAGCATTAAACATTATTAACAATATTTCTCCGACACTCAGTCCTTGTAACTGTTAATCATGTTTATTATACACAGAGTATATATATATATATATATATATATATATATATATATATATATATATATATATATATATATATATATATATATATATATATATAAATATATATATATATATGTATATATATATATATTTTATATATGTTTGTATATGATTTTCCGGTTGGTTGTAAATTACACTTAAGCTATATACTTTTAACGTCTCATTTTTTTTATTATTGGGTTTCGTGTTCCTTCTTAATCATTTTTTTCTCTTTGACGTCCAGCATATCCTTGCGACTTCGTGGCTTTTTCACCTTACTTGCGGAGAATTGATTATATCAATATCTCATACATGAATATGTAGTTATGTTGTCGTCAGTTGGTTACTGTTTCAACAAAAGTAGTGATGGGGTAATGGTTTCGTGCCCAAACCCAACAATAAAGTGCATTTGATTGTCATATCTATCTATCTATCTATCTATCTATCTATCTATCTATCTATCTATCTATCTATCTAAATGTGTATCTTGTACTGCTATATTGACTCACTTTACCTGTTTTT
This sequence comes from Acanthosepion esculentum, assembly GCA_964036315.1. Lineage (NCBI taxonomy): Eukaryota > Metazoa > Mollusca > Cephalopoda > Sepiida > Sepiidae > Acanthosepion > Acanthosepion esculentum. Next base: position 116,611,140 of record OZ038475.1, read on the forward strand.
ACTTTTTGTGTGTAGAGATCTAACTGTTTATACCCATTTATCCAAAAGTATACTTCAACACACAGAATATCATTTGGACCTGAAAAAGAATGGACGTAATATATAACAAAAAAAGATGTCCAAAAAAGCGAGTTGAAGCAATGTAATTTCAGTTTGAAACAGTTGATCTTTAATTCGACAATGATTACTATGCAGAAGATCTTTACGAGTAAAATAAAAAGATCCTATTTTGAATGTTTTAAATGAGAAGTTTCATGTGACTACAATAAAAGTCATCGCTTGGTTTGGCAACTGCCTTGGTTAAACTCAGGTAATGGATTATTAGCAAAGTTTAATGACCGAGGAGACAATCATAAAAATACCGTTGCAGTAAAAAAAAAAAAAAAAGTTTGAATTCATTATAGCAGATGCTGATAAAAAGGGTCAAAAATACATCAAAATAAAATCAGCTACATAAAACTTCTTTTATTTTATTACTTTTTCTGAAATATTTACCCAAAAAAGAAACCAAATTAGTTAAGGAAAATTACAATCTTGCGATAGAACAACTGTTAAAATATTCATCTGTTCACCTGCATAATAATCGCTTTGCCATTCATTACCATACATATTAGTCTCATGTAAAACTGTAGGATAATGTCAGAAAATGGATCTCTTTAGCAATGTATGCCACGAATGTGAAGGTTGGAGTTAGAAAGAATTGCTTACAAATAGTGGGACTACTGAAATAGAGTCACGTTAGAGAAAAATAATTTGATAAGAAAAGGGATTATTATAAACGCTTCAATAAAGAATATGACTGTAAATGTCATATAAATAATCTCATATATTCAATATTGTAGACAGTGATTTTTTAAAGATATCTTTCTCAACTACAATCTGTTGTTAACTGGTGCAAGAAATTCCCTTTTTTTTAAATTTTTACCGCTTCCAAAACGAATGTTGCTGTTTTTTAATCGTCGGATAGAACCCCTTTTACCTTCCTTCAATATGACTTTTGCTAACCTGCAACTCATTGCACCTGCTCGGACTAACATTTTTCACTGACATGAAGGAGAAAGGTTATAGTGAATCAATTGCTAAGTCTGCAGCTAGAAAACAGTCGGGATAGACACTTTTTCTCACCAGAATCTATCTGACATATTTATAAGTCTACTATTTGACTTTGCTTTTTATTTTGCTGCCATATCAGATCTGATGCTTCTGCTATATAATTAAAGATTCATGATAAAATCCGAAGAAGAATATGAAATGATATTTTTCCTGACAAGGCATCTATGATTCAGTCACATTCCCACCGCCGTAACGTAGTTTTCCTGTGCTTTTCTATACATGTTTCATGGTAACTGTTCTGATGTACTTTTCTATATAATTTTCTGAATTTAAGCGCAGTCGTAGATTGGCAGCAAGGCCTCATCATATTACATTTGAAGCGACGATATGCAACCATAAATTCTATGCAAATAGTTTCTTCTACTATACTTTTCGCTTCAGATTTCTTGCTTCCCAGTAAACTTCGATCTTCAAAAATTTAAATGTAATCATTTCGGCTTAGTGACTTTATGCGTTGTTTGGGGTGAAATTATTAAAAAACAAATAGTTAAACCAGTGTTTACCAAGGTGGTTTCGCTAGATCATTTTACTGTAGTGAGAATGTTTCTTACAGAACGTACATATTCTGATAGCTATGTGTAAACGCAATTTATAGTAAGTAATGTTTAAAGTACTACACAATAGAATAACTTTTGGGAAATCTGCACTTATAGCTTGCTAGAACATTCCGGGCAGTGTGTGTACTTATAGCTTAGATTTTATTATAAGTAATTAAGCTATTGAGGGGTTATCTCAGATTTAAAAAAAAATGTAACGAGTTTTTTACCACAACTTCTTTCGGGCCATTGTAGTAGCGGTTTTAATGTAAGTTGCCACAGTTTGCACATAACTAAAAGCAACAATCAGATGCTGAGAACTGTACATACCTCCTGGAAACAACATTCAACTAAATGATAGCTTTAGGAACACATCTCTTATATTTCTACAATCATACGCGAACGCAGAATGCGCTTTGCAGGACACTGCTGGCGAGCCAACAAAATACTGATCTACTGTTCTGGACGCCTCGCCATGGGATAAGACGCGTTGGTCGCCCAGTAAACACTTACATTGACCAGTTATCTTATGACACAAAATACCTCCCTAGTGACATTTTGTCCTTGATGCAGGACCATGATGGATGTTGCGATAGAATGTCCAAGCTAACGCGCCCAAATAAATAAAAATAAGATGCATTAAATAGCTATTAACTTGTAACTGTTTTGAGGCCATGTATACGTTGGCCAGGTCATTCTATCATGTCTGCAAATGATTATCAAGCATCACCAATTTTGAACATTGATGGAACATTATGTCTTCATGCATCTTCATGATTTGCCGCATTGGCGTAAATTCAAAGCATTTTAAAAATAATAATAATTTATTAAATTGACGGTAGTAGTATCAATAGAAAATGAATCAATCTTGCGAATTATTAAAAAAAATAACGTAAAAATCGATTGTCATGAAGAGACGTGCTCTGAACGGATGTGCCCTCATTAAGGCAAAACAAAATATATGCTCCAACGCAAATGAAATTTATTTAAAAATAATAAAATAATAAATGCACCAACATTTGATATTTTGACATTGTATTAATACAAAAGTGTACATTGTTTTTTTTATATAAACTTTATGTGTGGTTCCTTGATTAAATAAATGACCAAAGTCAGGAACCGAGAGTCATTGCAAACAAACATTGCAAATTATCTACTATCTATATTTCTCATGTTGTCTGTCTGTGTGTCTGTCGTGGGCGTTGTTACCTTGCTCAGGCCGCATTTCTCACCCGATTTCGATGCGGTTTTCACCACAAGTTAGCAAATGGCTGCCGTAAAAACATGACGGAGCCCGATCTTTGACTTCGGATTCAGGTTCCAAAACCGATACGCACAGATTGTACCTGAACTGCATGTCGGTTTTTTAGCGAAAACCGACTGGATTTATGAGGGGGCCATTGGGAGTAACCATGTGAACTTTCAAGTCTGAGCGCCCCACAAACAGAGTGCAAATCGACAATCGGTCAAACATTAAAAATGTTTTTCCGATTGAGTAAATAAGTAACTTGCGACAGCAGTTTACTGTCTAATAGCAAAACTGAACTACGGAAAGATAGAAATACGTATGGAACGCTAAGATGGACTGGGATGAGCAGTAAAGGCAGCACGCGGAGATAAAATGGGTAATGCAAACGTTTAAGTAAATAGGTAACTTGCGGTAGCAGGAAGCTGTCAATTAATCCAAGCACAGATGCGTTAATGGCAATCGCATGATGACGTGAGTGCAGATGCAGCCGCGATGTAGGTATTTAAAGGGAGGGTGATTTGTCATTGATTGGTGTAGCCTGGACAATGGCCATGACTTAGACCAATGAATGAGCTCACGCAAAATGGAAGATGCTAGCGCACATTCACGCACGCGTGCATGATTTGGCAAGCGCAAAGCTTGGCGGTAAAAGGGATCAAGCTGCCTGCTGCATATGCAACCTGGCTCTAACGCACGTGATGCCGGCGATGAGGATGCAAGGAGCTGCAATGAAGCGTTTGCCCGTTTGGTTTGTGCGACAACGAAAAGCCGCTAACTGTTTGCCGGCATTAGCTTTGAAATGGATTGGGAGGAAGCCCTGCTGTTTTAGCGCAAAAACTGCTCGTCAGGACTGTGATGCGGCCTGGGCTAGGGGAAAAGGTTTAAAGAATTGGAAAATGGACTGCTGAGGGCGGAACCATTTTCACTCAGCACGTATGCGGGTTTTTTTTTTCAGTAAAGACGCGAATAAAGGAAGTGCTTATTTTGGTAAGATGCGACGATTAAAGCAAAAGTGTTGACAAAGTCGAATATGTCATTTGTGGCTCAAAGTCAGACCTGGTAGCAGGGATAAAAAAGCCGAATTTCAATGGCCGTGCACCCATTCCAGAATTTGAGGTCAAATGTTTTCTTCCACTCCACTGCACGGACTGACCTGTTTCTTTCCGCGCATAGCGTGACCATAAATTAATCTGCATTTGGGAAATACCCAAACGGAAAAACATTTTTAAGGGTTGACCGATTGTCGATTTGAGGGGGTGCTCAGAGGTGAAACTTCACATGGTGACTCCCAAAAACTGACATGCTGTTCAGGTGCAATCTGGGCCTATCGGTTTTTGGATTTTATCGATTGTCCGCCCTGTTTAGGGGTCCGTGGTCATGAAACTTCTGGACAACACTTCTAATGGTAGACTTTAAGAGGGTGTCAAATTCATTCCTTCTCTAAACAAATTTTTTCGATTATCGATTTTTTCGGAACCTGAGTCCGAACTCAAAAATCGGGCTCCATCATGTCCTTACGGCAGCCATTTGCTAACTTGTGGTGAAAACTGCATCGAAATCCGGTGAGAAATGCGGCCTGGGTGAGGTAACAACGCCCACGACAGACACACAGACAGACAACATGAGAAATATAGATAGTAGCTATGAGTCTTTCTTTATGGCAGTGAATGTTGAACAAAATCCTCACAGATGAAGAAACTTGAAGCAACAGAAATATGGTTCTACAGAAGGATGCTGAGAATAAGATGGACTGAACATATGAACAATGGCGAGTTTTAGAGAAATATGGAAATAAAAATGTGTCCTTTTTCTAAGTATAACACCAGAAACAGACAGTTGAAATTGCTAGCACATATAATGATAAAAGAGGGCTTGGAAAAGTTGGTACTCATAGAAGATGGACAGAGGAAGAACACACCTAAGAAGCTTGTGTAAATTGTTAGCAGAACAGGATTTATGAGAGATAGCGAAAAGACAAAATTTACTAAGAGCTACAAAGGACAGGATTATTCTAAAAGAGCCGGGAATGCTCATGTCGTGAAGGGGACACTGAATATAGAAGGCGATATTAAATTTTATCGATAGAAATTTAATGAGGATGCAAAAATTTTAATCGGTATCTGTCTAATTCTTCATTGCCATATTAACAACACATGGCCCAAGGGATAAAGACGTTGGTTAGATCCAGTGTCAATACCCAAAAGAGTTGTGAGTTCAGTACCAGGCTACAGCAGTGATGAACAAAAAAAATGAGAATTTGAGTTAAAGGGAAATAGATGAGAAATACGGAAGAGGCTTGGCACATGGAACTAGAACAATCTACCTCCGGTGGACGAAAAAAAAGGTTTGGTTCGAAATTCCAATCACCTGAAGGAGGCCGAAGCGTACAACGGCCAAAACGTTGTGAATATGGCAATGAAGATGAGGATAACAGTCCGAATAATGTAAATAATGCAAGTATTTTTTAATCGGATATTTACACAAATCCATATTATTCTGTGTGCGTAGGATATGGGCGATTATAACTCTACAATTTCGTATCCATTGTAGGTCTTAGTAAATTCTACATTTTATTACACCCCCCCCCCTGTTCTCTCGCCCATTTAGGTAAACTGGTTAGGTTGATATTTGAATGTTTCCCTCTGTTCCTCTTGAACTAAATATGCCATGTGAGTGTCAAATACTCCAAACGTCCATTCCTCATTATGTGTCCGAGAAATTTAAACTGTCTTTAGGATGCTAATTATAAGTGTCATCTTTGTTTGCATTTTTGTTAAAACATTTTCGTTGCTTAATTTCCTCTGTCTATCGTATTCTTAGCAATTTTTATATTAGTCTCCTGTACATTTGTGCAAAAAACTGTGTCGTATTAACTGTTATATAGAAGTATCGATATGATATAGCAGTCCAGACTCATTTCTTTTTCGTTTCTAACGATATACGTCATAGACGTGGCCTACATTTTGGAAGGCAACTTTTACCCTTCCAGCGCACCTCCGGATTTCGATGTCACATATTTCCTTCTGTATTAAAACCCTTCTCAGATCTTTAAACTTTTGTACTTGCTTGATTTGACATATCCAATTCGTAGCCCGCAACTTGGGCTATTCCTATTGCTTACAACAACGAATTCTGCCTTCTTATAATTGGTGGTTAATTCTTTTCCTTCTTGCTTTCCTTGACAATCTTGTCTATGAATTCCTACAATTTTCTTTATGTGTCTGAAATCAGTATTTGTCCTGCTTCCACAAAATCCCCAGGAACTCGAGCGTTCAGACCACCGAATTGTACGTCTCATGAGTCACGTCATTAAAAATAATATACAAAATTATACTGGAATGTATAAGGGTTAAATTCCATTCCAGAAATCCCAGACATGCGGTTTGGATTCGTTTCAGACAGAGGAACAACCGACATCATATTTATTCTCAGAGTGATCAGTGAACGTAACATGACAAACGATCAGGACGTTTATGCATGTTTCATTGATTACAAGAAAGCCATATATGGTAAGACACTGAAGCCTCTTTGACATTGACAACAGAGGCATGCTCGAAAACATTTAGTATAAAAAAAGAAGCCGCCGTCGAACATAATGGCAGCTATTTTAATTGTCAGAAGATAGAGCGTGACCTCCTCTGAACTTTTTAATCACTTTCGCGAATTTATTCTCCGTCCGCTGGAAGCGTCACTTATAGTAATGGCTATCAAGGGTCATATCGTGAATAATATCTGCCTCAACGATACAACCCTTCATGCAGACTCAGAGGATGGCCTCCGGACGCACCTCAACCTAACCGGAGAAACTAGCGCAAAACATGGTTTAGAAATTAACACAAAAAAAGCTAAATATATTTTTTATCTCAAAAACGATTTCCTAAACAAAATGTCATCTTAATTGCGATTATTGACCAGGTAGAGAGCTTCAGTTATCTAAGGTCCTTGGTAACAGCAGATTGTCGCTGAGAGCAAGAGAGAGAGAGAGAGAGAGAGAGAGAGAGAGAGAGAGAGAGAGAGAGAGAGAGAGAGAGAGAGACTAGCTGCCGAATATGCTTTACAAAATATTATGGCTATCGATAATGACTCCTTAGTGGACTCCTTGTTCCCTTGTTATCTTTTCCCAACGAATAAAGTTTTCCATGAAGCTCATTATTGTGGCGTAACTTATCAAATGTTTTGCGTAGTCAATGAAACATAGGTACAGCACTTTTTGAATTTTCATTGCTCGCTCTAATATCAATATGATAACAAATATTGCAATTCTGTTTCAATGTATTTAGCGAAAGCACCCTGTTCATGTCTGTTTATGTTATAATTATTCCATTCATATAAGTATATCATATATTATAAGTTTAGTTAAATTGCCACATTAAGCTGATAGTCCGATGGAGGAGTTCACATTCCTTTGCAACTTGCCGCTTAGGCAACACCAAACAAAACTCATCAACATTTACTTTACTGTTTATGTTTGCTAATACTTGGTAGTAATAATAATAATTATGCTAGTGTAAAATTAAACGATTCTTTTAGCTCCTTCAGAAAATCATTTGATCACATCCGCTGAAAGTAGTGTAAACCACTTTTAGTGTGCACATTTCTAGTTGCGGTACCACAGACTTAAAAGCTGCCACCAGACTCAAAACACCCTGGAAACAGGCCTGAATTGAAAACTACTCTAGAAAAAATGAAAAAATATAATTTGTCAATACAAAAAAAAAAATGAATTTGTTGTGGTGGGATCCACCTAATCTGCATAGGTGACTACCAACTATATAAATAGTGGTTGGTACCGGAAGACGAGGAAGAGGAATCACGAGATCCAACTAGAGACTCTGATCGACTGCGACTAGTCAACACATTCTCCAGGAACGTCTTCCCAGAAATATGCAGAAATACTATATGTACTTATTGTGTACACTTTCTTGTTATAATACATTCTTGTTCTAAGTACATTTTGTGTTGCATTATTATTCCATGAAATAGGCGAGATTCAACATTGAGTCAAGACTCAACAATGGCGACGAAGTAGAACGAACCATACGTCAAGTTTCAACAATGGCCACAAAGTAGAACGAACCATACGCCAAGTTTCAACAATGGCAAAGAAGTAGAACGAACCATAAGGAAAGAAGAAAGAATTAATAGTGAGAGTTTTCAACAATTGGGACAAGTCATTGAAGAACCCAGGCTGAAAAAAAAAACTATTAATTAAAAGTCCAACGTTAACGTAATGACGAAGGATTCTAAACTTCTGGATATGTAGAACTCGTTAAAAGACGACTAAGCATTAAGGAACGTTCACTCAGAAAAATTGAAAGGTGTCGTAAACGAATAACGGTAATTTTAAATTAAAAAATTATCTACAACGAGACACCCGCTAAAAAAAAATTTTTGGCCGACTACAAACACATGCATGGATTAAAAGGAGCACAAATACACCGTGTCGACTTTGAAAGGTAACAAACTTTAAAAAATTATTTTTTTAAATTATTTGTTCAACAATATAGTGACGAATTAGCTCTGATAAGAAAATCAGACGTTGTCATTGAAATACGCGAACAGAAGTCGAAAAAAAAAGTCCGACGCTCTCTGTTCACGAAAAAAAAAAAGACCAAAGTTGATTAGCACGGGCGTGAATGTAAAAGCAAGACATAAAATTAAAAAGTCGTACGTTTGTTTCGATTTTTTGGGTCAGCTTATATGATATTCGTGGATACACAAATTAAAAGTATATTCCTTGTTGCATGAACACTATCAGCTAAAAATGGAGGAACTATCCAAAGTCATATCTGAATTATTAAAATCCCAGCAGTTGAGTCAACAACGTCAGCAAGAACAACAGATAGCACAACAAGAACAACTGATAGCGATGCAAAAATATCAAGTTAAACAAGATGAAAGACAACAAAAATATCAAGAGAAACAAGATGAAAGACAACAAAAACAACAAATAGCGCTGCAAAAATATCAGGAAAAACAAGATGAAAGACTTTTGGAAATTCAAAAGTTAACACTGGAGAAATTAAACAACTTTCAGGCAAATGAGGGAAATTCTTCATATTCTAATAACACCATATTTAATTCGCTGGAAACTTTCAACTATGTGCCAGACGAAGAAAAAACGTTTGAAGCGTACTTTAAACGATATGAAGATATTTTCTACACAGACTGTGAAAACTGGTCGAATTCAAGAAAAGTCAGTCTATTACTAAGAAAGCTAGGTACAGCAGAACATAGCAAATTTGTAGATTTTATTCTACCGAGAAAAACAACTGAATTGGAATTCTCAGAAACAGTGAAGTTGCTAAAAGAGCTGTTTGGAGCAAATATGTCGCTTTGGCATAAGCGATGGTTATGCATGAATGTTTCTAAATCCGACGATCAGGATTACTTAACATATGCATCTATAGTGAATAGACATTGTGACAATTTCAGATTGGCAGAGATTACGGTTGAAGAATTCAAGTGCTTAATTTTTGCTCAAGGACTGGTATCCAGTAAGAGTGCCGAAATAAGACGTCGAGTTTTGCCTAAACTCGAATCTGAACAAGGCCTTACCCTGCAAAAGTTAGCAGAGGAGTGTCAACGGGCCGTAAAGTTAAAGAAAGAGTCGCAAAAAATCGAAGAAGCTGGTATTGCTTATATTAAAAAAATAAAAAAGCAGTCAAAGTACCCATTACAGAAAAATTGGAGAAAAAATTCAGCGTATTTTAATAATAGACAAGAAAATAAAAAGAACGAAAATAAAAAAAGTCCCACCATATAATTGCAGACGTTGTAACGAAAGACATTGGGAGGTAAATTGCCCATATAGAAATAAGAAATGTTTCGTGTGCCAAAAGAATGGTCACAAAGGATCTTGTTGTAAAACGAAAATATGCAAGAATCGAATTAGACAAACAAATTCGAATATCAAATCAGATAGAGATTTGAGGAAATATGTGACGACTGAAATATTCAAAAAGAATATCAAATTTCAACTCGATTCAGGGTCAGATTTAACAATAATGAATGATAAAACATGGAAAATTTTAAAAAGGCCTACAATAATGAAGTCAACGAAACTCGCTCAAACGGTAACTGGAAAGCAAATTAACTTCGAAGGCGAGGTTGTACTTCCAATGAAATTGAATGGGATCGTTAAAAAATAAAAGTTTTCATTCTGAGAAATGGAGAAAACTTGTTGGGTACAGATTTTATTGAAACATTCGAATTGTGGGATAAACCGTTAAACTCTTTCTGCAGAAAAGTAGAAAGTAATACGCAATCAAGACAGGACATTAAAGAGGAATTAAAGAAAAAGTTTCCGGAAACCTTTACACCTGGTCTTGGAAGATGTAACAAATTTGAAGCTAAAGTTGAATTAAAAGAAAATACTATGCCTATATTTAAAAAGAAACGAAACGTGCCTTTCGCAAGTGTAGAGAGAGTAGTAGTACCAAAAAAGTTGCAGGAAAAAATCCTACGGAACTTTCATATGGGTCATCCGGGGATTAATAGAACAAAAAGCTTAATGCGAAGTTTTGTATATTGGAAAGGAATGGATGTGGATATCGAAAACATGGCTCATCGATGTAAAGGGTGTGCGTTAGCAGCTTATGCACCACCTATAGTACACAAACCATGGCCCAAGACGGATCATCCGTGGGAAAGATGACACATTGATTTCGCTGGTCCAGTAGAAGATTATTACTACTTAATAGTAGTAGATAGCTTTACAAAATGGCCGGAAGTACTGGGCTGCAAAAAGCCTACGTCCAATACCACAACAACTTTTTTGCATGAACTATTTGCACGGTTCGGTGTGCCAGAGTGTATTGTGAGTGACAATGGTACACAATTCACTTCTGACGAATTTAAGGAATTTTGTGAGTTATATCAAATTAACCACATAACGACGCCGCCGTATCATCCAAGATCCAATGGACTCGCAGAAAGATTTGTAGATACGTTAAAGCGCGCTCTGAAGAAAGCCTCAGGAGTTCCAACGGAAAAGGCGCTTCAGCAATTCCTACAAGTATACAGAATCACGCCTAACCAGAGAACACCATCAAACATGGCACCAGCTGAACTAATGTTCGCTAGGAAAGTTAAGTCAGTGTTTGACAAGCTTTTGCCAGGAAGAAATAGAATAAAGAACACTATGTATACAGCTAGAAAAAGATACATCCCCGGAGAGAAGGTCTTTTTCAAGTGCTATAGAAACAACATTGAGTTCTGGGAGCGAGGCATAGTGGATAAGAGAATCGGTGACCTGATTTACATAATAAAAGGGCCGAAGAATACTCATAAAAGGCACCAGAACCAACTCAAAAAATGCTACGTGCTAGAGCATAAAGAGAGTATACCGGATGAGGAGGAAGATACCATTGATGTAATGTATGATACTTTTCAAGTAGAACCTCCGCAGAGTGCTCATGAACCGAGAAGATCCGGTAGGAAACGAAAGTTCACGGACCCATTGGACGTGAATCCAAAACGAAAAAGATATTGAAAAAAAAAAACCAGATATATATATGAACTATGCAAAGGGGATCTACAAAGAAATAACCATCATCATCCCATATAGAAGCCAGTTTGAAATCCAAAAGGATTCCAAGGCTTGGGATGGGGGTGTTGTGGTGGGATCCACCTAATCTGCATAGGTGACTACCAACTATATAAATAGTGGTTGGTACCGGAAGACGAGGAAGAGGAATCACGAGATCCAACTAGAGACTCTGATCGACTGCGACTAGTCAACACATTCTCCAGGAACGTCTTCCCAGAAATATACAGAAATACTATATGTACTTATTGTGTACACTTTCTTGTTATAATACATTCTTGTTCTAAGTACATTTTGTGTTGCATTATTATTCCATGAAATAGGCGAGATTTAACATTGAGTCAAGACTCAACAGAATTGTACATAATTGCGCAAAGAGCACTTGAAAAGTAATAGTGACTCAGAAGAAGCAATCATAAGAGATTACATGAAAGAGAAAAAAAGAGAAATGTCGGCACTGCCGGTTTCTTTCTTCATTTTCCTCTTTAGGTGATTAAATGACTGCCTTATTAGGTTAAGGTCCGTTGCTTGACTTTGGGTTAGGGTTAACATTTTCTTCAGTAAGAACATCCTTTGTTGTGTTAGCAGTATCCTGTTGCATGATAAACTTCATTTTGGATGTAAGTTGGAAGATAAAATGTTATTGTAGACTTTTGAATTCATTCTGCTGCTACCATCTTGAGTTACATGATCGATAAATATGAATGAATCTGTTCCAGAAAAAGCCATGCAAGTTCAATCCAAAACACCGCCTCAATCATAATTCACAGATAAGCTTGTATGCTTTGGATAATAAGCAGATCCTTTCTTTCGCTAAATTTTAGCCTTTTCATTCATTTTATAGAGATTAATCTTGGCCTCATCTGTCCATAAAACTTTGTTCCATGACTTTGTCGCTCATCTCAACGTTCTTGCAAATCCCAATCTGACCTTCTGACTCTTACAGCTGATGAGTGGTTTGCATCTTGTGGCATGGCCTCTATATTTCTGCTATCAAAGTCTTATTTGAATGGAGGATTGTGAAACCTTTACTCCTGCACTACGAATGTTGTTGGTGATATCATTGACTGTTGTTTTGTGTTATTTCTCACAGCTATCGTAATGTTCCTGTCATCAAATGATGTTGTTATTCTTGGCCGAACTGTTCTATGTCTGTTGTTCAGCACACGAGAAGATTCTTTCTTTTTCAGGACATTCCAAATTTTTGTGTTAGCTATGCCCAATTTTTGTCCAATGTATCAGTTGAATTTACCTTCTTTTCAAAGCATCAAAATGTCTTGTTTTTCTCCTGTAGAAACCTCTTTCGATTTCATGTTGGTTTATTCTTTTTAACAAGAAATGCATTATTTACAGGTGAAACCGAAGGCTAAAAAAGTGTAGTCAATGGGTCTAAGAGCCAACACCTGAGCAACAAGAAACACCTGAAGGTCACATGTTCCAACAGTTTTACTCCATTGAAAAATGGGTGAGTTCAAGGAAAATGTGGTATATCCTAAGTTGTTTAATACATTTAAATGTAAATATCAGGAAATAAATCTGGAATTCTGAACTCTTTTCACATATTCATCTTTTGTTCTTAAGCACAAATGTCTTCAGTGAAAAATAAAAAAAACAAAGGAATTGATATATATATATATATATATATATATATATATATATATATATATATATAGAGAGAGAGAGAGAGAGAGAGAGAAAGAGAGAGAGGAAGAGAGAGGAGATATAAAAAGGCAAATTGATTCTGAATTTATAATTCAGAATGGAATATTAAGTTACAAATCAGCAAACGTGACAGTTCAAATCTGCAACCGTGACAGTTTAGTACCGGCGACACACCGGCGAATTCTGACAATGATTTAGATTTGATCGGGGAAGCAACCGCTATAAATGTTGATTAGAGACTGTTCGGGGAACTTGAATAAGTGAGATTTTAATATCAAAGATACCATTATTCTGCTCACTGAATGTAGTCTTTTAGAGAGCGTGACATAAAGACGAATTGAATATAAAATTAAATAAATAACAATATCTTGTCTGAGAAACAAAAATATTGGATACTTTATAATGAGAAAGGTATAAATTGTCCTTATATCTGCAAAGGCAGGAAGAATTGGGAATCGAGATGAAAATGGTAATATTCCATATTTTTACATGCGTTAGTTTTTGTTATGAATCAAGAATTATCGGAATATGAAAAACTACCGAAAGTAGTGTTTGACTACTCAGGAGATTAATTCTCGCTTGATTCACTCCAAGATCTTACGCATGTAAAAATATTTATGAAAATAATTTTGAACTGATAACATTAGTAGTAATATTAATGATTTCTTGGTTTTTAATATGTCACTTGCATTAGATGACAAAGAAAGATGCATACTTTAAAACAATTAGGACCAATAATCATATCTGATATTTTTTAATCAACTTGAAGTGCCACGACCAGATTCTCGACTTTGTGGTTATATTTGAGAAATTAATTTAATTCCATTTTCTGTTTGCTAGGTCAGGATGTTGCCATATTAAACAAGGAGAAAGCACGGCAGTGATTTTCTTTGTATCTGTAGACAACCCCGTAAATATGAAAGAAATTTGGAAGATTGATAAGCATTGTCGGTTAAAAGATAGAACATTCTAAAGCGAAACATGGCGCGCTATGGTCTACATACGAAGAAGTTAACATTTGTCGAAACTTTTGAGATAAGGCATATATATATATATATATATATATATATATATATATATATATATATATATATATATATATAATTTTCTTTAAGACAATTATAGTACTTTTGAACGTTTCAATCGTTGACACTATGTAACTTATTCAGGTTTCTGTCGTACTAGGTATCCCCAACTGTCTTTCAGCTGAACCTGTGAGTATAACAGTCAAGTTGCTGATACTTGTCCGAGTCTATAGACATTTGAAAAGGAAGTATATTTATCTCTATTATGGAACAGATCAGGGAAGAGTTCGGATCCTGCATTCAAATGCATGCGAGTCTCGATGGCCGACTTCTAACAAACATAAGAGATATTTAAAATTCTTTAGATGAATACATAAAGTAACTGTTCAATGATGAAAGACAGAATAGTAAAATCTACCTGCATTGGACTTATTGGATTACCCGAGTACCACAGGTGAATTTCGACATGCCCCGAAGAAAATGAAGAAGGGTAAATCTGCTGATCCGGACGTAGTAACAACAAAAAAGTGGGAGTTAAAAAACTTCATAGACTCATCTGAAAAATTTATGAAAGTGTATCAAACTCTATAGGAACTTCTGAAATCAGTATTTGCCTTCCTTCCAATGCAGCCACATAATTTGAAAATTAAAAAAAATGAAGATCTTTGTTTGGGAGGACGTTTCTGTGGTTCAGAATCCAGGAGAAGACAGCGGACCATCATTGATTTCCCTTCAAGTCTAGGCAACTCTGGGAGACAGAACAGCACCGTGTATATCTATGATTCGAACCATTCTGTTGGTATCTCGCCACGGAACTCCAGACGAAGACGAGAGTGATCATCATTTTTAAAGATCCAAAGATTTTAGTTTCAATACAGCCGGATAACGTTAATATACTTCTTGAATATGCCATGTCCCTTCATGAGGTGAGCCTCCACAAACTTTGGAACACTTAGCAACGCTTGTCCCTCCGCCAAGAGCATTCCCTTTCTTCCGTCATCCATTCACACTTATGTAGGTGGTCCGCTGCCGTCATTCATACTTTTGCCTTCGATATGTCTTCTGAGTGTCAAATTTTCCAACCTCTCCTTCCTTATTATATGTCCAAGTAATTTTACCTGTCGGTTTCTAATTCTGAGTATAAGTGTCTCCTTTTCTTCCCATTTTCATTACCTCTTCATTTCTTATCCACAGTATTCACAGCATCTTTCTGTAAAGCCCAACTTGTTTTTCCTCCAGATTTCTCTTCCACTTTATGGAGATTGTCAAGCATTCACTACCACCTGTCCTGACCTTGTATCCCGAATTCAGTGACAATTACTTCTCTCTCTCTCTCTCTCTCTCTCTCTCTCTCTCTTTTGTATAAATTAATTCAAGGCATTTATTCTAATGAGATTTTCTTCTCGGTTGCATAAATTTATGAGTAATATTAGATTGACTTACAAGGTTTCATCGTTTTACACTTGAAAAGACTAGATGCAACCGTAAGTCCTATTCTAATAGTTTCTTTCCTTGCAGTTCTCACCTGTAGAATTCTCTTTTAATTTCTTGCTTTCCTGCTACCTACCATCTTCAAATATTTAAATGTGACGTCAATCACCATCTTCTTTCTATATGAAGGCTCTTGTTTTATTATTCTTTCTGCTCACTAAAATCTTCACATCCTAATCCACCTCCGGTAACCCCCCCCAATCCAAAACAAAAAAAAAAAAACCCAACTGGATACATCATATCTTTCTCTTTCTTCTCTTTCTTTTCCTCCCAACATCCTGCAATGACAACTCCAACCGAGGCCTTCTCCCGGCTATGGGGATATCTTTCTATTTTGTGCACGTACTCAATTCATTTTCTATCCAAACGCGAGCGGGTTATTCTACTTCTTTTCAAATATCTCCAGTTTTCCTAGCAGTTCAAACAAAACTTTCTTTCCTATCAAATCAATCGCTGCAAAGAGAAATATAAACATATACACCGACTAATTATACTCTCATTTGAAAAATGATTGTTTATCCACTTCTAGACTTCGTCAATTATATCCGCTGCGAAAGTATATGGATTTGGTGCTTTCCCCGAACGTGGATCTCTTTGATGTTATGTGAGAGATTCCCACGTTTTCCCTACCGTTTCTGCCGATTACATATGTTCCTTAGAGTAGCAGCCACTGACTTCCTGCAAGATGTCAATGTACATTTGGTGGGCATATAATATTACTTTCCAGTTCATCTTTCTGATACACCTAGTTTTTTTTCTAATGCTCTTCTATGTCCCTAATAACAAATACTATTTTGGTATTTGTTAGGAAGTATATATTAGAGGTCATCGAAGATCAACGTCTTAGTACAAGGGATCTTCATTGATTGGTTTGATTCAGACCGTCTGGTATTGTCTATCGTTAATCACATGTTACATACAATTGTTAAATATCATTCGTAGATGGATCTCACTATATATATATATCACAAATTTATGATTGTCCGTTAAGATAATGAAAATTTATCGACCTAAATACCTATCTTAAAAAAATCAGATACTTCTGGATTTGATAAGATCTAACCGTGATCTTTATAGTACTCTCTGATTGATTCTTAGCGAACAAACTTTGCCGTAAGACTAAAATTATTCAGAAATAAAACAGTCCAGTTACGATTCTGGACGCGACACGTACATATGAGAAAGTATCCTGAAACACTTTCGGTCACACCAATTCCAGATTCTGACCACATGATCAAGCATTAGAAAGTATTTTGAAATCCCTCATTTTCAGCACCTCCTCCGCACATTTCAATAATCAAGCGTACTGCGAAATAAATAATCTTGAAGATTATGCCAATTTATGCGGATATGGGCGTTTGCAGTTAAAATTAGATGGTCGGAGAATTTGAAAACAAAGAGAACAATTCGACGTATTGAAATCAACTGAGAGGCCTGTATTTGATGTGGCCTTTTATAAGAACTGTTTACGTCTAGTTCAAAGAGATCGCGAATAGTAATGTTGCATGCTAGTTGAACTTTGTCAATTTAAATCTGATTGATTTTCTGAGGTAAGTTTTCTATATTGTAATTAATATGCCAGGAAGTATTACTGAAGTAGACAGCATCTAAGGTAAATTCACATATACATATACATAGATACATACATGAATGCATGCCTATATATATATATATATATATATATATATATATATATATATATATATATATATATATATATGTATGTATATATATATATATATATATATATATATATATATGTATATATATATATATATATATATATATATATATATGTATATATATATATATACACACACACACACACATATATATATATATATATATATATATATATATATATATATAAAATGAAACAGCAAAAATTTCCAAAATGTTGTAATAGCAAATTATTAAAATGTCTGACTGGAATTCTCCCAGGTTTTTATAACACTATTGGACTCTACTTTGAGAAATACAAATGTATAATTACTGTCTACGTTTAACAGAAGAATTGTGATGAAATAAATCATAAACGAAAATGACATGTTCATAATTAATTAATCATAGCTAAGGTTTGGAAGCACATGAAGGAATGAAATAAAGTACAAATATATATATATATATTTCAAGATCATTCTCCAACTTATTCAAGATGATCTTCGCCTTCTTTAACCTTCTTACTTTCTGCCCTGTTGTAGCAATATACCTCAAACATTTCGCGTAAGTTTTCATTTTCAAGTCTTTTTTCACTTATCTTGGGACTATCATAGGTGAACCTCTTCTCTCACATTCCAAACGTCTTATGGATTGAGTTCGATCTTTTCTAATTGATCTCCTTAGATCCAAGCTGAAATGATGATCCCTCTTGCTGCTGTGACCTCCTGATCCATTTTTTATATCTACTGTTGCATCTTATTTAAACTCAATTACCGTTCTCCTGGTGGTTCTTGAATGGAGATTGAAGATGGAAGCCAGAGGATGAATAATGGCAACATTACCGAAGGCCACAAATAACTTTTTCCTCTCACCATTGCGCAGTCGTGAAGAGAGACTATCTGACACAAAACAATTTTAACCTACACTCATTTTAGCTGAAATCTCAAAGGGTTTTCCAGTAATTCTTACGATAAACGGTACCAAGATTGTTAAACATTTGTAAACCTGCAAAAAAGAAAGAAAATTAGTTTAGTAATTTTATTTAGATATTAAACATTTTGTGGGATAAATAATTAGGCAGTAAAATACTTTTGAACTGGTAGTTTTTTCAGTCGAACAATTTAGTTCATGCCACATTGACTGAAAAACCTACCAGTACAAAATAATTGTATTACCATATTAGTACAAAAACGCACAGTCATAAAATTTTAAAAACATCAATCTCAGCGTTGCGACCGCACGCTCCAAAATTTCTTACAATTCAACAATAACACATTTCTTAAAACATCTTTCGGATTACACCTATTATTTCGTTGTCCTGTTATTACCTGTATGTAAAAAACAAATATATTTTCATACCTGATGATATCTGTAGGAACAGATGAAAGCTCGTAAAAAAATAAAAAAGATCTTATGCAACTGGAATTTATAAACAGGGATCATAACGTTCATTTACAGGTTCGGGGTTAATGTCATTTATTAAATTTGTTTGCGAAGATGTATTCTCGCCATTTATATCATTAAATTCAATATCTGTTTTTTGTATGAATGATTCATGTCATGTAATTTGAACTGCACCACATACTTGATATTAAAGGTAACTGCTCCAATGTGCAACTTTCGGATAATAACTGTGATATTCCTCTATTTATTGAACAATTTAGTTTCGATTGAAAAACCTACCAGTATAAAAGAATTCTCTTATTACCATATTAGTACAAAAACGCACAATCTTAAAATTTAAAAATTCAACCTCAGCGTTGCGACCGCACGCTCCAAAATTTCTTACAATTTAACAACAACACATTCCTTAAAAAATCTTTCGGATTACACCTATTCTTTCGTTGCCCATGTTATTACCTGGATGTAAAAAAAAAACAAATATATTTTCATACCTGATGATATCTGTAGGAACAGATGAAAGCTTATGCTAAAGGAATTTATAAACAGGGATCATAACATTCATTTACAGGTTCGGGGTATATATATATATATATATATATATATATATATTTTAAAGACATTTATATTATGTTTAACGTTCTTTTTATAGATACATGTATTTAAGCAAATGCTCTGTTTTATAATAAACAGTATCAAATAACATTTTTCCGAGAAATTTTCATAGAAAATTTTCATTCTCCGACAGGAATCGAACCTGTATCCTATACGGAACCATCATTTCGCGTGATGTGCCTTAACCTTTCGGCCACAGAGCAAGGTCGATTTTACTATCTTTAAATTTAAATCTTCCATGAATCTCTTCTATTCATATCTGCTCTAGCGTATCAAATGTAAACAAATGACGTTTTTGATTCCTGTCGGAGAGCGAAAATTTTCTATGAAAATTTCTCGGACATTCAGGCCGGTAAATGTTATTTAATAGTGTTTATTATAAAACAGAGCATTTGCTTAAATACATGTATCTATAAAAAGAACGTTAAACATATATATATATATATATATATATATATATATATATATATATATATATATATATATATATATATATATATATATATATATATATATATATATCAATCAGCAAACGGACATAGTGGGATATGAAGAGAGATGATATAGATATTGTCCTACTTTGTTATGTTTACAGGAAATAAGTGCTCAATATAAACAAGCTGGATGTATCATTCACGACCAGGGTGAGTGTCAGTTCTACATTGTAGTATGATATTTTGACCAAGTGCCACTTTTTTATAGCGTGTTGTACATGAAGCAGATTGTGTTTATCTGTGTTATAAGGCGGTTAAGAGATGTAGGGAAGACCGAAGTCCCCACGCAATGAATCTTTTTATTAGGACAAATAGCGATGTTTACTACATTGGCTATAAATACTGGTGGAGAAGTGGCCAGAAATGTATATGTGAGGTGTATTTATTTATTTATTTGTACATTTATTAATTTAAATTGCTTTTATCTTTAATTTATAATTTTATTCCTTTCGTTTTATGTTTTGGTATTATGACTAAATCTTCTTTTGTGCTTATGGGATTTTAATTTTTGCTTAGTGTAGTTACAAATAGAGCAAAATTAATTTTGCTATTATGCTTGGGTTATAATTTCCCTTCCTGTCGTGCGACGCTAGCCTAGGGGTAGAATATTTAACTGATGCCAAATCGGTCGGGTTTCGATCCCGGCTTGAATCCATCGGACGTCTAGCCACACTGAAGGGCTGTGATACAGTGAAACAATCTCTATGTGGATGACTATATATTGTTGTTACTAAGTAAATGATTAAGTAATAACAAAAGCCAGGTTTGCATATATATCGTATATTAAACAGTAAGTACATCAGAAGAGTATTACACGACTAGAGAGAGTGTATCGATTGAACTAGCGCTCAATCTATTCACTGCTCCTTCTCTCCTACTAAACTTATAGGAGACGGAAGACTCTAACATAGACTCTTAGGAAGGAGGGCACCACAACATCTATCTATCTATCTATCTATCTATCTATCTATCTATCTCTCACTCTCTCTCTCTCTCTCTCTCTCTCTCTCTATATATATATATATATATATATATATATATATATATACACACACACACATGGAGAGCGAGCGAGAGAGAGAGAGAGAGAGAGTCCGTCAGAAATCCATACACACTTCATGAAAAGATAAATTGTCTTTCAGATTTTTTTCCAAAGTGCGATAACATTGTTTACTGGAGGGCGATATTTTGTCGGCAGAAGGCATAACATTGGCGTCCTGTAAACAAGAAATTGCAAATGAATGTGCAGCAATCCCACAAGACACATTCACCAACTTTGCCCTAGGATTAGTTCGCCGTACTAATAAATGCCTGGAAACTAAACTGACTTTGAGCATCACTTAGGATTGTAGAGTCCATATGTAAAGTGTATTACTTTCATGGTATCTGTATGAATTTCATATTACAATATTTATAAAAGATTTACTTTTCCTGAAGTGTGTATACCGTGTTTTTATTTATTGTTGGATGCTATATATATATATATATATATATATATATATATATATATATATATATATATGTATATATATATATATATTTTATATATATATATATATATATATATATTTTATATATATATATATATACGGTGTGTGTGTCTGTCGACAGATAAATACATTCTTAATAATGCCTATTTGTTTCATTTCTCAATTCATCAATTGATCTTAAGACCATATACTATATAATTGCTGGAGAGATTAAGAGAAATGGTGCAGGGAGGAGAGTACTTCTGTTTAGGGCTAATGTTTTAGGTTTTTATAGTCATGGAAATTCGATTGCTTACTTCTTCATTTAATTATTACACATTATATTTGCTTTGTAAATTTTTTCGGCTCGAAATTGCGTATCATAAAGTCTGTTAATTAACCGAAGTTTTCTTGAGTTAGGATGTGGATGTAGTCAGCTTAGTAGGGACTTGTTTTCATGTCTACATATACATACATACTTACATACATACATACACACACACACACACACACACACACACACACACACACACACACACACACAAACACACACACACATATATATATATATATATATATATATATTCAAACACACAAGCGCAAACACACACAAACATATATATGAGATACAAAAACACGTTCATAGAATTTTAGACATTTTCCTTTATGAAGCTTATAAATTGGGAAGATTTAGTTATTGAGAGATACAAATTTTAAACTCACTTCCATGCAATTCTTTCCTTAAGTATTACTCGTAAATAGAAACTTAACCTTAACTTGTAAATTCTAAGATCACCGTATGCATCAATAAGTATCTTTTCCTTAACCATGTAAGCTCCGTAGATATATTATTCTGCATCAAAACACACTGTCTTTATGAAAGTATAGTACACCCTGGATTAATAGACATCATGTTAATTTCTCACTTATTCGTAAATTTTGAATTTTCACTTGGTACTCCAATATTTTCGCCTTCTGCCAAATAATCCTATGCTTGAGAATCCAAATCTTTCTCCAAACCTGTAACATAAGCATAGTGAACAGGCGGTATACACTTGTTCGGCAGAAATATTAGCGAGTTCCATTAGTGATGAGATCGATTTCTTCCTTCTTTGTCAGTTTCCGGTGTCTCCTGAGACGAAGTTGTTCAGCGATGTTCTTTTAGCAACGCTTGGGGAAATATCGTGCAAAGTCTAATCGCCTCATAATGCAAACAGTTTGATGCAGAATTCTTGATGACTTCTGATACGATGTGAGATTGCATTGCTATTATGAAGAACACTATAATAATATTAAACTGACAACGCATCAAAGCGATGACGGCGTTATAATGTGTGCAACCGGACACAAATCCGTTACCCTCTCCCCAGATTGTTTGCTAAACACTAGGATTTGTTTCAGAGTTGCTAATGTAATTAGAATCGTAATCGTCACGTGCAAATAAACTGACGAAGTCTCTTCAGATGAATTCCCATCCGGAAATCAGCAAATATAAGATATTTTCCGTAATTTCTTCCTTTGAAAAGATTATTTTGAAAGTTACAACAAACCCTCATAGTTATCCGGTGTGTATCAAAAGTTTCCATTGTTATCTTCCTTTACTACGAAAAGAAAAAAACTATTTGTAGTGTTATCGCTGTAGAGATGAAAAGGTAATTTCCTAAACGTAGCTTAGATGTGACACAAAACCGAAAGCTTGCTAGCCATTACACCACGTCGAGGTACTCAAAGCTGTAAAGAAGAAGAATGCGAAACTAAAACCTTCATGCGTAAAAGAAATCTATATTCACCTCCGGTCTACGGGGATTAATTTCGGCGGACGGGTATATTGCTTCGGTAGGGTATCTCTGAATTAGGAACATACACGCGAAGCTATAAAAGAAACACTGCCAATTCCCTCCAGGGTGGACGAATTTACATTTGCAAGTAGCCAGTTGTCCCATATATCTATATACTAAACTAAACAGGTTCGACCACATACTTACATGTCACGGCAGCCCTTGAACTTCTCAGTGGAGGGAATCTGCGCCCGGTCGCTAGGAGATTTATTTTCCGGAACAATCCTTAGATTCACCTGATTTTTCTGATACTCAAGTGTGACACTAGGCGCAAAGATTTTAAATCTTTTAGAAGAAGCCCAGTATTTTTGGTGTCACTACTGATCAACCTCCACTTATTGACATTAATTTCGATCACGATCATCTGTTATTTTCTGGAGTGAATAAAATCTTTAATTTTCTACAGTGCATTCGGAATCTTATTTTAAAATAGGGATCATGGGTAATTTTGCAATAATGTTATGCTTATCGGACCTCAGAAACAAATTAACTTTTAAAAATACGATTTTATAATTAGTTATTAATTCAGGTTACTGTATTAATAGTTACTAAACATAAATTTACAGGACAGAAGAAAATCTATACGGCAGGAGCTCCCAAACCTTTTTCTTTTTGACCACAATTTCGGAATTAAAATTTGTTCGTGCCTCACCAAAATGTATGTAATAAAAAGTACATGCAAAAATTTAAACAAATTATGGAGAGAGTGTAAAGGGACATAACCGCGAATTCGAAAGCAGACCTTAATTAATATATTCTTATTACTTGATATAAAGAAAAGATATCACAATGTTAAAATTAGTTAATACTTATTTCTAAGTATTTATACTTGGACTCACGCGTGCAATTACAAGTAATCCATAATAATATTTAAATTTTGAAATCATATTTATTTTTGGCATATGAATGTTTTGAAGCTGTTTCTAAATCCTTGAATGTCTTTCAGTCATTCCACTTTACCTATAAGGCACGCCTCCCCGTTTGGGAACCACTGCTATATGGTAATAATAATAATAGTAATGTCAGCCGTTTCCCTACAAGAAAACACTCGAAATTCATTGACCAAACAGTCAATACTTTTTCAGATTGAAAGTTATAAAATATTATTATTAAAAGACCTTCTTAGAAAAGCAGGTTTCTCCAGGTGATAACGATATATCCATATTGATGAAAGTTTCCTTCCGAGCCTTCCATTTGAAGTGGTGCGAATGTTAACCATGTGTATGTCATTATTTTCTTTTCGTGTCATATGTTCTATCCACTTTAGTTGTTGCGCCTGTTGATACTCCTCATGTGATGAGAGTTCTGTTATTTGGTACAGCTCTTTGTTTGTGATTTTGTAGTGTCAGTCCGAAAGGTTTAAAGCTGGATGATCTTTGCCAACAACATCAGGTTTTATTCGCTCAAAGCTTTTTTATGGAGTATGTAAAAGGGCTAAAATCAGAATATTCACTAAATATTTCATCATGACATATAATATTGCAATGAAAAAATTTATATATTCATAGTCGAAAAAAAAAAACAATCATACAATTTCAGTTACAATTAATATTTTAACTAGCTTAAATCTATCACTTGAATGAATTCCTACGGGCAATAGAGTTACCAAAACATAAAAATAGCTCTTGACGCAAATATGCTACTGATACTTTGCTCAAATCTTCCGCCCATATTATGCTTAATTATTATTTTTCTGTAGAATCATATTTCTGTTTCTTCAAGTCTCTTGTTTATCTGTGACGAGATTGACCAGTATTTGCTGCCATACGGGCGAACCGACAAAACGTAACCGTTCAATACTCTGTTTATTCTCCAAACAAAATTTTTCTGTTTCTTAAATACTGTGCTTATCATTTTAAAGTTATTATTCGCTATTTCAATGAGTTCGAATTTCTGTGAAACACTTTCCGTCGTCTGTTAAAATATTTCCCAAAGAGTTAAATATTTGTACTTCTTTGCTTTTGGTGTTGATTATCAGTTATGAAGGTTTTCATGTTTTCCCATATTAATATTGAAAATTTTAACAACACACACACACGCACACACACACATACATACATACATACATATATATATATATATATATATATATATATATATATATATATATATATATATATATATATTTTAAAGACATTTTTGATATGTTTAACGTTCTCTTTTATAGATAAAATTATTTAAGTAAATGCTCTGTTTATAATAAACAGTATTAAATAACATTTACCGGCCTGAATGTCCGACAAATTTTCATAGAAAATTTTCGTTCTATCAAAATTTCTCGGACATTTACGCCGGTAAATGTTATTTAATACTGTTTATTATAAACTGAGCATTTACTTAAATATTTGTATCTATAAAAAAGAACGTTAAACATATCAAAAATGTCTTTAAAATAAATTGTCGGACTCTGTCCAATTCAATATATATATATATATATATATATATAT
The DNA here is from genome assembly GCA_964036315.1 of Acanthosepion esculentum. Classification (NCBI taxonomy): domain Eukaryota; kingdom Metazoa; phylum Mollusca; class Cephalopoda; order Sepiida; family Sepiidae; genus Acanthosepion; species Acanthosepion esculentum. Next base: position 116,636,687 of record OZ038475.1, read on the forward strand.
ATATATATATATATATATATATATATATATATATATATATATATATATACGAGGTTCATTCAATAAATAAGGTGAATGTTTCGGTATAAGGACTTCTAATACAGATAGAAGCTTAATCTTTTTAATTTTGTTTTGTTTTCCTTCTTTTTCACATGGATTTAATTTCATTGGCAGATTAAAAAAAACAAAAGCGTTTTGGCGATTAACAAAGATGGCCGACCAAGAAGCATGCTCCAGGATTGAACAGCGGTTAGTTATCAAGTTTTTGTTGCTAAAGCGTGCAAACCAGTTGAAATTCACAGGAGAACGCCAACTGTGTATGGTGCCACATGTGTCAGCTAAAAAATGTCTACAAGTGGGATAAATTGTTTAAAGAAGGACGGAGCAGTGTTGAGGATGAAGACAGGCCTGGGAGGCCTACAGAAGTGAGGTCTCCTGAGTTGATCGAATCAGTCAAAGACCTCATTCAGTCTGACAGAAGGGTGACAGTGGATGACATTACAAAGACTTTGAGCTTATCTGTTGGGACAAACGTAGGGGTGATCAGATAGAAGGACGCATCTTGCATCATGACAACGCAAGGCCTGACACAGCAGCCCAAACGGTACAGACCATCAACGAGCTGGGCTGGAAACTGCTCCCTCATCCTCCTTACAGCCCAGACCTTGCCCCTTCAGACTTTCACCTGTTTGGTCCCTTGAAAGCGTTCACGAGAGGCACGAAGTTTAAAAGTGACGATGAAGTCAAAAGTGTTGTGAGCGACTGGCTGAGACATCAGTCCAAAGATTTTTACGCTGAGGGAATACGGAAGCTTGTGCACAGATGGGAAAAGTGTGTGACAGTGCTGGGAGACTACGTTAAAAAATAAAAAAGTAAGCTTCTATCTGTATTAGAAGTCCTTATACCGAAAAATTCACCTTATTTATTGAATGACCCTCGTATAATATATATATATATATATATATATATATATATATATATATATATATATATATATACGGACATACACACACACGTGTGTGTATACAAACACATATATATATACATACATACATATATATATGTATATATATATATATGTTTACATATATATATATATATATATATATATATAGCAGAACAGGGATAAAGAAGCAAAAAAGACAAATTTTACTGCAAGCTACAAAGGACAGGAGGTTGTGGAGAGCCATGAAGGAACAATGTACATAGAAGAAGAATACTGATAAAGTTTTAAGGTCTTATTCAGTGATAAAATTCTATTATACCTTCATGGAGTGCATGTATTCAGGAAGCCACCTGATGTATATTTCTATATTATTTTGAAAAACTGTTTAATAAAATAATCAGGAAAGATATGCAGTCATATTAACAAGAGTTACTGACACTCTTGCCTTACACTAACACATTTTAAACATAACATTGTCCAGTCAACTTTCACGAAGGAGTATCAGGAATTTGAAACTGAAACTTTTTAATACATTTAAAGTTCATAATTGCAGTTTAACAAATGAGTTCTGTAAACTTGTAAGTCAAGAATTAGTTGCTTTTCATTTCATTTGGCACAGCCTCTGCTGTTGCCACATCTGATAATTCAAGGCAAGAGTTTAGAAGGGAAAGGAATTCTTTCATTGCTTTCGAGATTGGGAGAGCTTGGAAGGCAGCAGCATCATAATGAAACATTGTCCTTATTTGCAAACGACAAATGTAGGATAGCTTTTTAGGATTGGGCATGATGTGTTTGATCCTGCAGATAAAGTGTTGACCAGGGAGCGTTTTTAAAAGGTGACAACTGGAGCAGTCTTCGGAGAGCATTTTTTGCCAGCAAAGATCATGTTGCATATCATAGCCTGCTCTCGCAAGTAGTCGTATGTTGTTTTTATATTCGACAAGATGGAACCCGATTCATATGAAATAAGAAAACCGAGCGAAGTCATGCCAGCATGGTTGGCATTGTTTGACACAGCACCATATAGAATAAGGTCTTTAATAATTAAAGGATTGTAGTAGTCAACAGCTACATGCAGTGGGGTCTCCATGAAACCATTTTGAATGTTGGGGCTAGCACCATTTTGTAAAAGGTTCCTGACATCTTCAGCCTGACCATACTGTACAGCCCAGTGTTTCGAACATCTTTAAAGTCAATGTTTCCTCCCTCTTCTTCTTCCATCTGATCTCCAGGCAGCTGACTGTTTACATCAACCCCAGCATCAACTAACATGTGTGTGTGTGTGTGTGTGTGTGTGTGTGTGTGTGTGTGTGTGTGTGTGTGTGTGTGTTTATGGAAAAATGATATATACATTTTTATATATTAGAATTCTATGAAAATATATGACACAAAAAATCGTATGACGCATATAGACATTTAGGACATCATCAGACTAAAGTGAATTAAGTCTAATGTGATTACATATTGGCATGACGGAGAAATTTAAAATCTCAGCGCCCTCTCTTTCATGTGTATGTGTAATCACATCAACCATAACAGAACTTTAGTCCTCAATGACGACACGCGTGAACAGGAAAAATATCTTCAACTTTTCATAGATATATATATATATATATATATATATATATATATACAGATAGAGATATATAGACAAAGAGAGACAGACAGACAGACACAGAGAGAGAGAGAGAGAGAGAGAGAGAGATTGAAAAGACTCTCAAAGGAGTTTGTTTATCTTTGGTTTTCTTCCGTTTGCCCGAAATTAAGAACTGATTTTTCAGTCACAATTCAATATACGATGTTGCATGGTATTAGTAACAATAATTGTTTATCACTTTTAGCAATAGTTTATATATATATATATATATATATATATATATATATATATATATATATATATATATATATATATATATATTAAGGTAGAGGACAATAGAAAAACTGTAGTGAACAAGGTAAAAAAAATGAATTTATTGAAACAAAGTATCTGTAAACAATAAAATGTTAATAGCAAACTAGAAGAATTTAGAAACGCTATTGTATAATTATATAATCACCTGAAAAATTACTTGAATTATCTTATGTTTGAAGTGAATATTTTCACATGTAGAAATATTGTTTGTATAATTGTGATGACTGATTCAAACGTTTTCATTTAATTTGTTGATATATTTATTCTGTACGTTGGTTTGGGGCAATAGTGATTCTGTTTGGAATGGTGATATTGGAAAAAAGCTGGACGTAGATTAATATCGAGATAATATTTAATGGCGGCACTGTCGCGGATTCTTCTTCTGAGTGAATTTTTTATATCAGTGTAGCATTTATGAAATCAAAATTGTAGTTAAATGTATTTCTATGTATGACTAGTGCATTTGTTAAATTGTTAATTAAGAGGTTTCTTTTGTTCACACAAATGCGTTTTTTATATAAATAATTTTAATAAAATAAGTTGGCAGAACTCTTCCTCAAATTACATTGGAGAAATATGCAAAAATTTAAGAATAAGAAGTTTTTTTAATACGTATTGTCATTTCCTACAGGTTAATTCTGAGAAATTTTTTGCATGTATATATATATATATATTTTCATATATATATATATATATATATATATATATATATATATATATATATATATATATATATATATATATATATGGCGGTGCATTTGTGTGTCCTGTCGCCTGCGTAGTTATGATTACGATTTAGTATAATATGTCTGTTTAAATACTACTGAAATTATTTCCTTAATTTTTTTACTTTATTTATTTTTTGTGCATAGAACCAACGCTATACAAGTTATTATTGCTATTATTTAGTAAGATCAGCACGCGAACAAAACGACGATGGCATACAATAAAATAATAAAAGTGCAATAACACATCAAGACAACCAATTTGATAAGTGCATACCGGGCATATGCATCAAATCCAGATATGGACATTATACTGACAGATTTTAAAAAAGCAGTGTATAACCTTCCAATTGGGACATAGTTAGAAATGCCGTCTTGTCGAGTAAACCAATCTAATAACGCAGGTTATGACGGTGTTCCCAAGGATCTAGATGCAACTCTCAAGTTGCCATGTAAACGTCATTTTTCAAAATTAAAAAGAAAAATCAACCCGTTTTCATAACCGACCATGATGCAAACCTAACTACTACTGTACATGCCCAGGGACCTAAGGTTAGAAATGGCATCATGACACTTTCTACTGCAAAATAAAATAAAATAAAATAAAAAAATAATTACATAGATAAAGCCCTTCGTAAAATGTGGGCTGTACTTGTCAGAACAATTCTTTGTATCTCTTTGAGGCATGGACTTCCAAGGATCCCTTCAATCAGCCTACTGGAATCTTTTCCAACCAGTCCAAGGGCTCCAACTACAACAGGAATTGTTGATGTTCCCATGTGCCACATTTTTGAGATTTCTATTTCAAGGTCCTTGTATTATTATTATTATTATTATTATTATTATTATTATTATTATTATTATTATTAAATAAAACTGAGAAGTGTTTATACAAGAATAGCTGTGAGACAGATATTTGCTCTCCTGATTTGGAATATTTTCGCTATTAAGGTTTTGTCCTATCCTTATTTCAGATATATCGTGGCTTGTTATATCACGACGTTCGAGAATCAATGATTTCTGAATGCTCTATTGTTGAAATATGGTGGGGCGATGTGGGACTATGGCTTTAAATTTAGTATCCCGTGTTTAAGAGATGGATTTGCAAAGACGAACGTGAAATAGTTTCTCGTAAACTCCATTTTTCTAACAATTCCCATTGGACTTTATATTGTTTTACAAGCCACATATTTTTCTACAAAAAATTGTGTGAAAATACGAAGGAAAATCTTTCAAAAATATTACAGAAAATTCACACGACCGGCCACGACAAATAAAAGATACTGAATCAAAATTATAGATTTCTAAATGTGCAAGAGGAATTCTGACGAGAAACGTTTTCTGGCACGACACAATGAACCAATTTCAAAATTGCATTCATTCAATTACTATGCAATGAAAAAGATGTGGTAATTCAAAAAGAAAGGCATGGCGAAACATAATAAGACCGATCCCTATTACTCTCTTACCGCTTTTCTGAAAACTAATTGAGGCTCTAATCAATGCTGAAGAGCTTAAGTATATTCTAACGCAAGGTCAACTGCTGATGTGTTAACAATCATCACTGAATATGTATATCAATCTCTAGATTAAAACGGCGAAGCTCAGGCTCTGGCTCCAGAAATCCACAAGACGTTCGACATGGTTTGGCATGCTAAGTTTCTACTCAAGCTCCACGACTACGGTGTCACAGGAAGAATATTTGGTTTAATCCTATCAAAGCGTGAAATGAGGTAATTTTGAACAGACACGCTTCCATATAATTTCATACGAACGTGGGGTTCCCGATGGAAATATAAGAAGTCCTACGCTGTTTCTGATCTTCAACAATGATAACCCCACCCACTCCCCCAATTTCATCAGTTTCCATGTCGGTATTTATGCAGAGGATGCTCCCATTTACACCAATCTCAGTAGCATATCCACCAGATATTACAAAGTAAATCTGGCAACTGCTCTTGAAAAAGACCACCTATCAATGGTTAACTGGAGCAAGAAATGACCTGTTAATGTTAATACCACCAAAATAAAATTGCTTTCATTTTACCTCCATAGAGAAACGTTTCTGCCTACCCTCATCATGACTGACGGTATAATCCATTGAATCATTATCTGCATCTATTGCAAGGAAAATTGGTTCATTGTGTCGTGCCAGAAAACGTTTCTCGTCAGAATTCCTCTTGCACATTTAGAAATGTACAATGTGTCTGTGCATGAATACCTTTGTCTCATCATGATAAAACCCTTCTGTAAAGTATTCAATCCAGGAATCTCAGCATCAGTCACTTTCTCACCGACGTGACAGGTTTCTTTCTGTTTTCTACAAATATTTTCATGAGATCTGCTCTGACTAGCTTTATTCTTTTGTGCCTTAAATACAAGAATATAAGTGTGCTTCTAGAAGAACACCAAAGCATCTCGGTCTCACTCTTTTCCTGCAGAAATAATTAAATGCAACCCCCAACTTCTACTCCAACAGTTTTTTTTTCTCGTAATTCCCACCTTGGAATTCGCTTCCATTTATTTGCTTCTCGGAAAAAAAACAAGCTCCAGAAATTTAAATGCAAAACCAATCGCCATTTCCTGCCTTTCTGAATCCCGTTCATCTTTTGACCTTTTCTAAACCATCCCTATTCGCAATCTTCTCTTTCTTCTCCCTGCATACTGGTGTCATTCTCATCTTGCCTGTCTGCGTGTAGGTGGGAGATAAAAAAAGAGCTATTCTCCGAATTTAAATTAATGGCAAACGTTATCGAAGCAATACTGAAAACCTATACATAACCCAAATATATATTTGATCATATCTCTTCTTCTTTGCCACATTGAAAACTTGTCATTTATCAATTTATCCTTTTTTTATTCTCTTACTTTTTTTCACTTCTTTTCAGGCACTGCTTTCGTGGATTCTCATCTGTCTGAAACACCTGGCCGCCCTTGCAAAGATAACCGGTCTTCGAAAATTCCCGTGAGAAAGGAGTCTTTTTGTCTATAGAGTATAAACAACTTACATGCAGTCTGAATTTGTGATTTCAATGATTAGCGTACACACACACGCACAAACACACATACACACAAAAACACACAAACACACAAACACACACACAAACACACAGACACACACACACATATATATATATATATATGTGTATATATATATATATATATGTGTGTGTGTATGTGTGTGTGCGTGTGTAAATGTGGACATTGAAGCCAAACCCAAGAGGCCACAGTTTGTTTCATGCTAAACTCAATCGTCAGGCTCAAGGAATGACGATTGCGCTTAACGTGAAACAGACTGGAGTTTGACTTCAATGTTCACGTCTATATTTACATACGCTGTATCTCAGATATTGAACATTTTAACCCATATATACATCATACCTTATATATATTCCATCATATACACACACACACACACACACACATATATATATATATATATATATATATATGTATATATATTCATAATTACACGCACATACATATATATATAATATTTATTAAAAATTATAACGTAAGTATATTATAACATGACTAAAAATAGGCATATGTATTCGTATATATATATATATATATATATATATATATATATATATATATATATATATATATATATATTATAAATTAATTGATCTAAAATATGTTTTTTTTTTCGCTACACAGTGATACCATGTTTCAGAAATTGAAGCTAAAGCCCCTGAATTTAATTTTGTTATTAAACCAAAGACATTAGTTCCATTTCCTCGTCAAGCGAATTTTGGAGTAACTTATTTTTTTAAATTTACGGTTGTTAAAGGCACGGCGAAGATATATATATATATGTATGTATATATTCCAACATATATTGTTAAATATAACAGGTAACGAATGTCTATTATTTTGCCTTTCCAAGCATCGTATAATGGCTTTAGTTTCAAGAGAAAATAAAGACAAAAACTACTCAAAAAGCTTATATCGTCGACCAATATAATAAAGAAATATCCAAATGTTTATATTTAAATTGGAAACCAACTTTTGTAAATTTTTAACATCATTTAAATTTGTTCAACTCTTTGGATGAAGATGTATAAAACTAAATAGTTGATTAAATCTTCAAAAGATATGTACATTTTGAAAATGTAATGTCTATATTTTGTTAGAGTTTCTCTGCCCATAAAAAGTGAGAAGAAAATAGAAAAGAGAATAAATGTTGAAAAATGGTCTTTAATGATAATCTGAGTTCGGATTTTTAATGCAATTCTGCGCAGCAATTAGGACAAGAATTTTTCAACCTGATCAAAGCTAAAACAAGGCGATGTGTTGGAAATGACGACGGAAATATTCAGGATAATGTTTGAGTTGTTTTTTCCAGTTCATCGCATTGTTTAACTTTCATGAAGTCGAACCATTCCTATACTAATTGCTTCACAGAGTGACATTAAAAATGTGAACCTGATCCCAGATTATCATTGAAGAACAATTCTCAACATTTATTCTCTTCTGTAGTTATTTTTTCTCGGCTCGCATTGAACATTTTACATGTAGTAAGAATATATCTGTATATGAATAATGAAACACTGTTTCTGTTATCCAGGCTGGCCCTAAAATCTGGAGACATGGGAAACCTCAAGAAGTTAAATTTATTTTACCTCCACAGATTTGTCGAAAGAAGAAAGAATTGACTTATTTTTCTGGAGTATTCTAAAGGGGAAGATATAGTCAATGGAATCACAGATGCAGCACACTTGACTGAACTCATAAAGAGTGAATTTTCTAAAATTGACGGCAATGTGAAGTTATTGCATCGAGTGATTCTTGCAAAACGCATCAACCTTTGCATCATAAATGATGGAAATCATATTGAAAATGTTATTTCTTAATATTCCAATTCAATAAAATGTTGAAAAATTCATTTCATGAAAATATGCCTTTTTTGCCTATGAGTCCAGACATTAGGGACACCTTATAGTTTTAAGTTATCTGAATTTACGTTCTGAACTCTCATAGTTATTATTTCTGGCTCGTTCTCTCTTTGCTATTATTGCATTACTTTACCCCAGTGACATGAGCGTCGTGATATTAAACAAAAACAATAAAGATAGAATAACAAAGTAACTCCAGTATTTCATGCTTTAGTTTATTCCTTTACAACATTACTGCCACTGTATCCTAGGGAAATATTTTAACAAACTTATATGTGAACTCACAAGAGTTTTATCAAACGCTGCCGTGTACTGGAGCTTGTTTCACTATAATATTCATAGTCGGTATGTCAATGAAATCTTTAAAAGTTATAATGAGGTGTTTCGTTCTGAGATGAAATACTTTTGAGTAATAAAATTTCTATTGATAAGAATTATATATAAAATGGAGAAACAACAAAATCTGCAGTAAGAAATGCTACAATATCCAGTTAAAGTTTACATCGAAACATTAAAGATACAAGGACGCTCATGGATAAATTGTTAAATTCCGACGTCTGACGTAATTTAGATGTTAAATCTTAACTACGTCATTCAACATTTGTATTTTTATCGTTTAATTTTACAGAGATATATTAATAAACAACTTTCTACTCCGACGTCTGACGTAATTTAGATGTTAAATCTTAACTACGTCATTCAACATTGGTATTTTTATCGTTTAATTTTACAGAGATATATTAATAAACAACTTTTTACTTCAAAATCTTTTTCTCCATGAGACTGTTACATTACGGAAGGCTATGCGTCATTAGTAATTTTTCTACTACATACTTATTGTTAGTCTAATATCGTGATTAAAAAATAAACCCTATATTATGTATGATGGACACGTCAGTCGAACTATAAATCTTGATAGAAGGGTGAGTCCATCATACATAAAATACGGTGTTACTTTTCAATCACCTGTTTATGTAAAACTGAATTCATAAGCATCAACCAGAACTGATCACTACAAAACTCAGGTGAATCAATATAATCTGGCGAATCTTTTACATATCTAGGGAGAAAAATAAATTCTACTGAAAATGATGTGAAAATTTGCAGAACTAAAGCTTCGTCTGTCATGAATAAAATGGATGTAATCTGTAAAACTAATCTTCCAGACAACGGAGATTCTTTCACAACAGTGTAAAGTACGGTGCCACTGCTTGGAGATTAGCTATAACCTTTGAGTCTAAGCTTGATTAAACCCACACTGTGATGTTGAGAGCGATACTTATCGCTTGGAGACAACATTCAACTAAATCGCAGGTCGATGGACCTATCCCTGATATTGCTATACAGTAGAACATAGAATGTTATTTGTAGGACACGGCTGGCAGGTAAGCTACACTTCGTAACATTTAGCAATGACACACGGTCTGTTGCTCGCCCAGTAACAACAGACATTGACCAACTATGTATAGACACAGAATGCAACTCTAAGGACATTAGAATCCAATGAATATAAAATATATTGGTTTGTAACAAAACCCCTATCCTGCATTTTTATGACATTTGGAAGAAGATATTGGATAATAGCGAAATTTTATTCATCAATATAGTAATCACTCTTTTGAATGAAATTGTCTCATCAGTATAGTAACCATTCTTTTGAGTGAAATTGTCTCATCAATATAGTAACCATTCTTTTGAATGAAATTGTCTCATCAGTATAGTAACCATTCTTTTGAATGAAATTGCCTCATCAGTGTAGTAACCATTCTTTTGAATGAAATTGTCTCATCAGTATAGTAACCATTCTTTTGAATGAAATTGTCTCATCAGTATAGTAACCATTCTTTTGAATGAAATTGTCTCATCAGTAGAGTAACCATTCTTTTGAATGAAATTGTCTCATCAATTTAGTAACCATTCTTTTTAATGAAATTTTTTTATCAGTGTAGTATCTCTTCTTTTTAATGAAATTGTCTTATCAGTATAGTAATCATTCTTTTGAATGAAATTGTTTCATCAGGGTAGTATCCCTTCTTTTGAATGAAATTGTTTCATCAGGGTAGTATCCCTTCTTTTGAATGAAATTGTCTTATCACTATAGTAAACATACTTTTGAATGAAATTGGCTCATCTGTCAACCAGCCAAGTAATGTTCCGTTTGTAAAATCATTTAGGGTTTGATTTAAAATAAAATAGTAAATTATTTAATAACTCATCTCTTCTTCTCCTGTTTCTACTTCTTCGTCTACTTCTTTTTCTTTTTTTGGTTTCTTTTTCTTTTGTTTGTGAATTTCATAGAGATTGACATAAATAATGTGTTCTTTACATGGGAAAACATGAGCTCGAACTGAGATTCTTCTTAAAGTAACTTCCACATAATCCGAAAGAAAATGGCTTTTATTGGTTATCTAGATGTATGGCACATAGCAGAAAAAATTGGGATTCCTTAAATCATGTTTAGAATATTCCTTCGAAAAATCAAATAGACATTGTTACAAAATTATACATTGGCACCATTTTATATTTTTAATTTTTCGCATAGGTTTTGTCTGTTTTCGATTTTGTCGACTGCACTGTTTGGCAAGGTCAGTTCGTCTGTGTGAAAAAGAAAACCATGATGCAATTTACAACGCCAGGAATTTAGAAACAGCATGCTTTATTGCTTGGCATTCGCGCCGAAAGCCCCAAGACGAACATTGAAGAGTGTTATGGTGCCTATCGTATGACAGTGCAAAGGATTCGGAAAGAGCTGGAAGAGTCTAATGGTGATTGCGAAAGAGTTTGGAGTGATCAATAGTGATGGCGGCGTTATGCCTCCATTCATCTTCCCATAGGTCCTCAGACTCAACACGGAGTGATACATCATTTGCCATGAGGAGATAGTGCTGTCCTAGGTCAAGAAGAAGACTGATGGAAGAACCTAAGTCTCGCAACAGGAATCTGCACGATGTCACACAAGCCAGAGAACACAGTCAGGGTTGGCAAACAAATTCTGGATTATCTCAATGTGTTACATTTGGTAACCTAACACATCAGAATGCACCCCCTTTGTGGAGAACGTACAGAAGAGTTGCAGGAGATTCCGAAGTCCCCAGGAGACCGTGGCTGAAGCCAATGGTGATTTTATTGAATAAATTTACTTTTTTTATTTCAAGATATGTTTGAGTAATTTTGTTAAATATTTCTGTTAAAATAAGATGCCAGTGTTATTTTCATTTTTGCGTAGACAGTATATCCATCGCACCTATATATATATATATATATATATATATATATATATATATATATATATATATATATATATATATATATATATATATATATATATATATAAGACAAAGGTTCAGAATGAGATGAATGTGTGCATGTGTGCGTGTTAATGTCTTTGTCCCACTTTTAATAAAACATTGTTCATATCTGTTTGGTTAGTCTGCCGTCTTCCTGTTTCAATGAAAGAAGAAAACTGCGTGATTTTTTAGTAATAGTGGCACAATGCACGATACTATCTAGTGGAAGGTGTGACGGGGATCTGTTTGGAGTGGGAAAATTACATGTTCAGCAGCGATTGGTGAATTAAATTAAAAAAAACAAACAAACAAAAAAATACATGCAGGTTTCTTCTTTCATTCCGACCGAAAGACGCCAAACTAACAAACAGAAATTAACGATTTTAGTACAAATAAAATCACACAATTTTTTAACCAATCCTATGTAACCGAACGCGTAGTCTATAAAACAATTTTCCACTGCCTGATTTGTCAAACTTTTCTTCGAATTTTATATCATACTAATACTTACGCAAGCACGCACATATATATACATACAGATATACACACACACACACATATAAATATATATATATATATATATATATATATATATATATATATATATATATATATAGGATTAATATGAAAGAAAAGTTTTTTTTCACTTAACTCATGTTTACTTCTTACCTATGTATAATCATTCGTCGGAAGAGATATAAGCTGCTGTAACGTCTGGATTCCGTTGTACATTTATTGTGGCGTGCGTTTGTTGTTTGTTTCTTTTCGCTTGATACGTATTTATTAATTGCTGACTTTTCTTCCTCTTCCTTCCACCCTTTATTTTTTACACTTTTATTTCTTTTTCTTTTTTTCTTTCTTCACCTTCTCCGTTGGTCTCTCGTTTATTGTTGACCATTTAATTTAGGTTATGGCTGGTTTTGTGTGTGTGTATATATATTTGTGCAGGTGTGTGTTTATGGTCATGTCCATGTACGTGCAAGCATGCACGCATACACATGCATGTGTTTATTTGTTTGTTCGTGTATTTTCGTATAGCTGTGTGATTGTATTTGACGTGTGATCGTGTTAACTGCATGTTTTTTTTGTGAAATAGTTCTCGTCACCTGAAGATCACGAAAGCATGAAAATTGAACACACACGCAAACACACACATACACAAACACACACAGACATATATATATATATATATATATATATATATATATATATATATATATATATATATATATATATATATATATATATTTGACAAAAGAATATATCCTATAATTATTCATTCGTCATTTTTTTCTTTATCAACAAGTTCTAGTTATGTCCTTATTTTAACTTGAAATTATGTTTTTTAATTTTCATACCAAATCAAACATTTGCTCGCCCATGTTAATGCGTCTTTACATTACAAGCCAATTATCTACGTTTTTATTCCATTAAACATTAAGAAGAAACAGTGTCGAAAATTTAATAAATATGAAACAGTATTCTCAATTTTAGGAATCGAAGGATGATGAACGCATACCGCAAAAAGAGACGAAAATATCTTTTTTTCTAAGGAACTATTTAAAATTTTTCTAACATAAAGAAAACATTGTTATTTTAAAACTTAGAAATCTGTCGCGTATTTACATGAAAGAACGGGTATTGTAGCGGTTTCAGTTTTAGAAACCCAACGTTTAGCTGGGTTCGAATTTCATCCTATTTCGTTGCGTTTACGTTCACATAAATATTCTTTTGAAATACTCTTCTGTCTATATTTCTGAGAATTGTTGATACTGTTGTCCTCATCGAAATGCCATATTCACAACGTTTCGGCCGTTGTACGCTACTGCCTTCTTCAGGTCATCACGGGGTGTGTGGATGCAACTAAAATTAAAACAGGCAAAGACATGGCACATCGAATTGGAACAATCAACCGCCGTGCACTGAATTAACGGTTTCGTGAAATACCACCTAAAGAAAGCCGGAGACCACAAAAACCGAAACTTCGTGAATATGCCAATAAAGATGTGAACAACAGTTCGATCAATGTAAATAGTGTAAATACTCTTTTGAAAGGCATCATTTCCGCATACAACTTTTTGCTAAGTAACGGCTCACTTTGTTTTCTTGTAGAGGAAAAAAAAATCTGAATTCAAAATCAGTCTATATAGGGACAAAGTCCGTCAACCGATAGTCCCCTAGACATACCATGGTAGCTATGTCGACCGTACATTAGTTTCCCCTACAAATTAATGAATTACGGGGCTCGTGACATGATGTGCACGAAAAGAAATGTTATTAAAAATCATTCTAATATTTTATATTATAGAATATATCTGACATCATGCGTTTATTTATAAACTATTTTTTTTAAATCCTACCATTATAGTTTGCTTTTTGTAATGTCAAAATATTCTTATTTGTTTTTAATGCCTGATAGTGCATTCTTCATCATAATTCATCTACTTTTTTACTTAGGACATTATCCTTGTTCATATATCTTCCCATAATACTGTCTCCAGTTAGAGTTTATAAATAACGTTGGATACTTTTTAGTTTTTGCTAGACAAATTTATCACTCAGTCTTACGTTCATTTGGGGGATCCTTACAGAAAATCAAACAAAAGATAAAGAAATGCTGTTAACGAGAACTTTGAAAGCTTCTAACAGCTCAAGATTTATATCTTCTCTTAAATAGTGGTAGAAATTAGTCTCTACTGCCCCTGACCCTTCGCCCTGTCTACTCACTACAAACATTCTGCGACACACTGACGTTTACTTGTCTGTAAATCGCGAAATACTTCAGAAATCGCTTATGCAGCAGCAATGGCGTCAAATCTAAAGGAAGTACGGATGCAGAAAGACGCTTATTTTTCTTTGCACTCAGTTTTGCAGCTTGAAGAAGATACTTATTTTAATGTCAATCATATATTTGCAACTTAACGAATGTACCCTGTTTTGGAAACCTAAGCAGTTTATCGAAAGTCATGACTACATTTAACTGCGAAACTTATAGTGGCAAAGAAAGGCGAAAAAGGTGGAGTTTTTTTATTAAAAAAAAGTAGAGCGTCTTATGCGAAAAAAGTGGAATGTGTTATCCATTAAGACAAAAAATGTCTGATTTAATATCTGATATAATTTTTTCATTAATTTCTTCCATTTCGCCCATTAATATATATTTAATCCCATGATTTTAATGGAAAAGGTAATGCTGAAATCTTCCGTTTTATACAGAAAATATTCGTATCTGTCTATATTTCTGAGATGAGGCATTATGTACAATATTTACATTATTCGGACTATTGCCCTCATCTTTGTCGTCATATTTATTACAACTTTTCGGCCCTTCAGTATCTGTCTATATTTCTGAGATGAGGTATTATGTACACCATTTACATTATTCGGACTATTGCCCTCATCTTTGTCGTCATATTTATTACAACTTTTCGGCCCTTCAGTATCTGTCTATATTTCTGAGATGAGGTATTATGTACACTATTTACATTATTCGGACTATTGCCTTCATCTTTGTCGTCATATTTATTACAACTTTTCGGCCCTTCAGTATCTGTCTATATTTCTGAGATGAGGTATTATGTACACTATTTACATTATTCGGAATATTGCCCTCATCTTTGTCGCCATACTTATTACAACGTTTCGGCCGTTGTACGCTCCGGCCTTCTTCGGGTGTTTGGAATATCGAACTGAACCCTTTATTTCGCTCACTGTGGTAGACTGTTCTAGATCCACGTGCCTTGTTTAATGGATGTCAGTTGTCAGTTATCTCCTGTTAATTCCCCTCTCCAAGTTCTCCACTGCCTTAACCGGGTATTGAACCCACACTCTTTGGGTCCTGTCACTGGAGCTAACTAACGCCATTATCCACTCAGCCATGTGTGCTTGAGGAAAATATTCGACATTCATTATTTTTCGCATGTGTTGAAATTTATGTCTTTTTTTGCCATAAAATAATGCCTTTTTTTTTAAACAAAAAAATTAGTCTACTCAAATTCCCTGCTGTTACTAATCTTTATGGGCGTGCAACGTCAAGAACTTAATTATATCATTATATATGTTCAACGAATACATCGTAGAACACTTCCACGACAAAAGAGGACAAAGCACAGTAAAGCAAATAATATCGAAGAACCAGAAATCTGAAGTCCAATCAACAATGACCAAATTGACCATAAAGAAAACAGCAGGCCCAAACAGAAACGCAACAGGGATGCTAGCAGCCTCAGATGATTTCAGTAGTCACAGGTTTACATCCATAATAAATAAAATATACAACAGTGTCGATATACGAGAAAACCTAAGCAGATCTATTTTCATACCACTGCCTTAGAATACATTTGAAAACAAATGTGAACCCCATCAGACAATCAGCCTAATAACAAAACTTATTATTTGAATCTTGATGAATGCAGCCGACAGCGGGATCAGACCAGTAATATTCTAACAACAATGCGGGTTCTTTAAAGATAGTGAAACGAGGAATGCGTTATTTATGCCCAGAATTATATAAAAAAGATCAAAACAAAAACATCGAAAGAATATAGCTAGGTTTTATAGATTATGCAAAGACATTTGGTAAAGTATGTCACACAGATCTGCTGGAACTGCTAGCTAACATTTACATATGTAAGAAAGATATTAGAATAATCCAGAACCTATTCTGAGATCGAACCGCCTACATACGGATGGGAAATCACTTCACTAATTACACATAAATAAAAAGGGCTGTAAGACAAGGATTCGTCTTCTCACCAGACCTTTTCAACATATACAATGAAGCTATTCTGAGAGAGTTAGAAGCCCTGTAATGATTCATTATTAGCGGCCACAATCTTAACATGTTATGGAGATGACGGTGTTGTTAGCCGACCTTAAAGTAAACGAATTCATACAAAAAGCAGAGTCAGAAAGCGAGAAGAAAAGACGAAACATGAATTGCAAGAAAATTAAATTAATTTTTTTTATTAAAATGAACACCCCAGCATGAAAATTACAAATTGGAAATACCGAAAGGGCCGAATTTAGATATCTGGGAAGTGTAATAACATGTAACAAAGAGAGCGACACTTAATTGTGACAGCAAAAGTTGCCTTCCAAAAGCTGAGCAAAGTATTAAGAAACAGAAAATTATTGTCAGAAAGAGGCGAGTACTAAACTGTTTTGGAATATTAATCCTCCTGTATGGTCACGGATGCTAGACGATCCAGTTATGCATAACGAAAAGACTAGAAGCAGCAGAAATACTGAGATTACCATGGACCAAATATGTTAGAAATCCTGGGAAATTTGATACTAACATGACTGTTTGAAGGTAGGAACGACAAAGGAAAGCAATGCATAACCTACTTTCTATGAAAAGATGGCGGAACAGGGTTTGACAGAGATGGGAAAAGTCAAACATTATTAAGAGCGACAAGTGACAGGTGACTGTGGAGGCCCATGATGATAACAAAAAAGACGATGTCCTTTTTAGTTGTATCCGTTAAGTGTCAACATTTTTTAGTTGGGGGGGGGGGAAGTTTATTCTTTTATCTTGATTACTATTTGTCTATTTTTACGCTCAAAGTTGTCACCTCAAAACAATCTCCTGTTTTCCATTAGATTTCAAGTGACAATAAATCTATTTATTACATTATTCTATTCCGTTTTATTTTATTATTTACTTTACCACACCAATGCTCTCTGATCGATAAAAGGGTCTTGATCTGGAACTCTAAATAATGTAGCACATGAGGGCATCAATAATTCCCTTTATAGTTGGAGCCTTCGGATTGATTGGAAAAGGTTCCGATAGAGTCATTGATGGGATTCCTGTAGTCCAGGCCTAATCGAAATACAAACAATTGTAAAATTATGGTAAAATGTGTGTGATTTTTTTTAAAAAGATCACTGGAAAATGTCATGAAGTCATTTCTGACCTTAAGTCTCTGGTTGTGAAGGAAATGTGTATACAAAATATATCAATATTATTATTATTGTTATTAATTTTTTTTTTATTATTATTATTAGTAGTAGTAGTAGTAGTAGTAGTAGTATTAGTAGTAGTAGTAGTAGTATTGAATACAAGTGAAGCACGGCGAAAATATGGCGCTAGGTTTAAAAAGTACAGGACACACTATACCGATGGTCTCCGATTAAGTATACCATAGTATCGATATTACTCCTGAGCCGAATTGATTGTCTCATCCTTGAAACTTAGCAAAGCGCAAACAAGCCATGCTATCTTACACTACTTCTGCTCATGACCAGGAATGCAATATTTGAGAGCCTCCAGTAAACACACCCAAGTGATTAAGTTTTTTTTTAAGTATCTAGATGAGACTCCCGAATCGAACTTAAAAACTAAAGTCTCGCTCGAAACCCGACCGTGTAGTCTTGCAAAACACAGATTCATAAAAAATACATATAATATTTCCTCGAGGAAACATACCCAACTTTTTAAAGTCAGACAACTGACAAGCAAACTCGTGATATTAAATGGTATTTTTAGTGTAGCCCATCTAAATTCAACAAGACTTGCACATGTTAACATCACAGATCAATTAAGATCAGAAGTCATTATTATTATTCCCTGCATTTGCGTTCCGTTACCGATATCTGATAGTTAACAGCGAAGGTTGAGGGAGAGCAGATGTCCTCAAATCGTCAGTATCTTTCTCAATATTTACAAGCCTCTTCAATCTTGTTGTTTCGATAATATCAGTTCTCGATTTTCTAATTTATCGAATCGGACGCAATCTTAACATTATACACGATGTAAATATCTCTGCTTTATTCGCTATTGATTAATTCGATTTTTACGACTTATCAACCTTTTGCTGGTCATTTGAAGTCGAAACATATTTCTTGGATTCCAAGAACAATTCTTTTTTTTCGAACAAAATATTACATTAACAATGATTTTTCCAGATATAAATCTTTCTATTTAATACATAGCTGGGGAGGATAGGCATCCACACCTTTCCCAAGAGTGTCTGCGGGGAAGTGAATGTAATGAACCCGGATGGAATTCGTAATCGGCTCTCCGAATCCTCATTCCAAGCCGTTATTCATTACACCACACGCACATCCACGACATAATTACAAATAAAATTTAAAACCCTGGGAAAAGGTAGTCGCAAAAAGTATGGCGTAAATAATACCCATTAACAGCAAACAAAAGAGAAAATACATGCTTACGAAAGGGCACCCTATGTTGCTCGTTACATATCGAGACATCTAAATTAAGCAATTGAGGAAATGTTTTTCAATGTAAAAACAGAGAACACAAGGAAATTGGAGAATCATAGAATAGCGTCAGATGAAACTAAGGAAAATATTTAGGCAACAGGAAATATACTTCCAAGGAATGAAATATGCTTAAATGGCATATACTATTTAAGACAGTATTTGGCAGTGAATACTGTACGATTACTTCATAGATTAAGAAGTGACTTGAATATCTATCTATCTATCTATCTATCTATCTATCTATCTATCTATCTATCTCTTACTCTCTCTCTCCTCTCTCTCTCTCTCTCTCTCTCTATATATATATATATATATATATATATATATATATATATATATATTATCAATTGTTATATTATGCAGGTTACCGCGAAAAATGCATATTTGTTTCGACGTCCACAAACGTCTCGTCAGACGGCTAACAAATATGCATTTTTCTTGCGGTAACTTGCATGTTGCAATGTTTATAATAAATATTTATTGCTTGAGTCTTGTATTGATCCCTTGTAAATTAATGTTATAAACGTTTGAATTTATATCCGTTTCGTGCTTTTACTCATATATATATATATATATATATATATATATATATATATATATATATATTGAGACATGGTTCATTGAATAATGTAGTCATATTTCGTATACTTATTTTCAGTTGGATCATTTCATGGTCATTATTAAACGAAGAGAGAAAATCGCCGATATATATTATTTTATTCCGAGTACTTTCGACATAGCACAATGTCATCATCAGGGTGTTGTTTATTTCGAGACAAACATTGTAGTGTTCATTATATTCAAAGAAAAATAAGCTAACAAAACTTGTTTAAATTATTCAATGTAACATGTCCCAAAGAAAACATGCTGCCAATGTGTATATATATATATATATGATAAAATCCAGGTAGATTTCTATGTACAAGACAGAGCAAGAATATAATATAAAAGGCTCAAACACAAATATTTCATAGGTATGAATTATTGCATTGGAATCTTAATCGCGATCAAATTCATTAGACCTACAAATTCAAAAGAAGTGAGCGAAAGGGAGAGAAAGAGATAGTGTGTGTGTGTGTGAGAGAGAGAGAGTTGTAATATTACCAATAAATGCTAAAGATACCAGAGACAGAGCATGTAAAATATATGAAATTTTAAGAATAGTCACTACAAATAAGCTGCTGTTAAGAATAAGATACCGCTGAAATGTTTGGGACACCTACATTATAAATAATATCCAAGTGCCGATTGTGGTAAAGACCATCTTCCAGTAGTGTGTAATATCTGAATAAAACTACCAAAACTAAATAAGGCCAAACCAAAACCTAAACTCTTGAATGACCCAAGCGACATAAAAAAAACATACTTATAAACGAATACAAACTGATGTCGGCGAACGATATCAACCCAAAGGAAACTAGACAAGCAATGAAATAAATGGTTGACAGAAGAACTTCTATAGATGAGGAAAACGTGACAGTAGAGAATGCCAAGAAATAAAAAAAAAACAATACCGAACACTTAGCACAGAAATAAGAAAATAAAGCGAAATCAAGAGGAATAGATCAATGAAAAGTGCACAGAAATAAAAAATAATGTGCAGCAAATACACAACAATTATTCTCAGTAGATTAAAATAATTAATAGGACGAAATTCGAGCCAACTAACAGGCACTATTAAATAAAATTAAGGATGGCAAAAATAACCCTAAAGCGTTAAGGGAAAATACTTCAACTAATTTTCTCACGATGCGAGAGAGAATACTATTCTGGAATATACTGAAGGATCAGAAATACTAAAATATGAAGTAAGATCAACACTAGAAAAACGGACAGAAGAATTCGGCATCGATTTCAGAAGCAATACACAAAATATACAATAGTGACCACATACTGGAGGACATCACTAGATCCATCTTCGTAAAATTAGCTAAGAGACCAGGTGCAAAAGAATGCGAACTCCACGGGACAATGAGTTTAATGAGCCACATAACAAATCTAGTGATGTGAATCTTGATGAATAGCGGAATTAGACCAGGAATGAGACAAGAACAATGTGTCTTTGTCACGGACACCGGAACAAGAATCGCGATATTTATGATCATAAAGATATTAGAGAGAGAGAGAGAGAGAGAGAGAGAGAGAGAGAGAGAGAGAAAGAGAGAGAGAGTGAGAGCAATACTAATGCAGAAGTATATGCACTTATATTTTATAGAATACACAAAAGTATTTGACATATATAAGGATATATTTGAAGTGCTGAAAAAACTAGATCTATTTGGAAAAGATGTTAGAGTAATACGGATCTTATACTGGGAGCAAACGAGAAGCATGCGGATAGAAAATAAATTGAGTATCTATATAAAAAATACAAATAGGCGTGAAACAAAGATGTGTCTTCTCCCCAGATTTATTCAGCCTTAACAGCGACGCTATCCCGAGGGAACTGGAAACACTGTCCGGATTTATCAATGGTGGGCGTAACCTTAACAATATAATACGCAGATGGTATTATGCTGATGGCCGACTCGGAAAGGAAACTACACGATTTCCCCAGCCAGGATGATAGACGAAAGCGTGACAAAAGGACTAAGAATCAACTGTAAGAAGACAGAAAGTATGGCCATAAGCAAGAAACAATGTCCAAGATCCGTCCTACGAAATAGAGATATAAACATGAACAGGTGCGGAAGTTCAAATATCTGGGAAACCTCTTAACAGTGGGTACAAAATGCGACAACGAAATCAGAACACGCATTGGACTAGCGAAAGAAGCATTCCAAAAGCTAAGATAAGTGCTGAGAAACGGTAAAAAAATTCGTTAAAAAACAGAGGAAGAATGATGGATCGCTATGTGATATCAATACTCCTATATGGCAAGTTAATATTGGACAATTACCTCAAGTTGAGGTAAAAGCTACAAACAGCATAAGTTTATATAGAAGGATGGGGGAACTGAGCAACAAGGAAGTAGCAACAGAAATAATGGTTATACTCAAGAAAAGAGAGCTGAAATTTCTTGTGTTCATAATGAGGAATGAGAGCTTTGAAATTGTAACTCTCGCGGAGCCTACTAATGGCAAGAGAAATAGGGGATGGCAGTGAGTCATTTAACTGACAAGCTCGTATGAAATGGATAGCGGAACGGGGAGTAGAAAAAGGAGAAAACCTGCCTAGAGCCACTAGTGAGAGAAAGTTGTGGAGAGCCATGATCGTCTCTGAACAGAGAGGAGGCGGTAAATAGAAGAAGAATGAGGAAAGTAAACTTTCAGAATTTAACACTCACATGATTTATTGAAAGCAAGTGCAGTGTATAGGAATTTTTGGATGGTAGACAGTAGAGACCGAAAGTAGAATAAAAGCAACAAAAGACAGGACGTTGGGGAGAACCATGTCCTGTAAAATGTGAATATCCACGTTTATCATATTGGTTATCATTAGGATTCATGTTTCGGAATTTAACCAGATTCTCGATTTTTACCTAGTGTTGTATTGACACAGTTATGCCAATTGCATGGTGAACGTGAGGTGGTGTAATGGTTAGCAAGCTTGTCTTACTAGAACAATTACGACTGAGTAGTGAGTTCGATCCTCACTGGGTGCCCCATACTTTTGTCCTTGTGCCACATCAAAGCTACGCTTGGAAAATCACTATATGGCGAACGCTCCTTTCTTTTGTCTCTCACATTATTTGTTTTATTTTACTGGGGGTAATTCTGGGTCACAGATTTCAATAAAAAAATGATTAACTGCTCGGAAAGTATTGAATTTTTGTTGATATCTATGGTTTACGTAATTCCCATTTTATAAATATCGCTGTATATCATGCTTGTAATTCTATTGTTTTTGAGCCCACCCACTGAAGTCTTCTCTTTACTCGACAGTTTTGTTTTGTTTATTCAAAAAAGCAATCAATTTGGACATAGGTGGACATGACTCTCTTTATTTCTTCGTTTTCAGTGAATTGCCATAGGTTTGGGGGGAAAGTTAATGGACTCGTTTCCCTTTCGCTTTTTTGCAGTTTGTGATTCAGATGTCTCTCTCTGTCTGTCTCTCTCTCAATTATCATAGAGAGCGCAATCTACCCTGTTATTTAACGCATAGCTGGTGGTACGACAGTTGGATTGATACTTTTCCCAAGAGCGTTTCTGTGAGATTTAACTCAACAGGCTACTGCCGAATTTGAACATTGATCGCAGAATTCTTTAACTTCCCGCACAAAGCAGCGCATTTTCTTTTGAAATACATCACCATGCAATAATATATATATATATATATATATATATATATATATATATATATATATATATATGTGTGTGTGTGTGTGTGTGTGTATATATATATGTGTGTGTGTATATGTATATATATATATATATATATATATATATATATATATATATATATATATATGTAAAGACGAATGCCCTCCTAATATGCATGTTCAAGCTTGTCTTTCATAATTTCTATTTGTTTTACAACATCTGTAGATGTTTTTACTGTGAACAAATAGTGTACTGGCGGATAGTTCAGTGAATGTACAAATCTCAAAAACCGAAGAAACCTAGAATGCGTTTTTGTCATCGGATTTACTTAACTAAGATAACTATTTGAGCCATAAGGTTTTATCATCTGCTTATATAAGTCTAACATCTTAAGATTCATAGACGACACTATGTTGAGGCAGAAAGAAAAATAAATTAAATAACTATGAGATGAGGTAATAAATGAAAAGAATAAGTGTTAATTGTAAAATGAAAATGCATGATCGTAGTAACATGTGACAGTCAAATGATTGAGCTATATACGAGGTCTTCAAAATTAAGCTGATATAGGAATTCAACTGTCTCGGCAGAGTAGGTTGGGAGAGTTGCACAGAAATCCAAAATTGAATAAGAATAGAGAAAAACCCATTCGTGAAACTCATTGAGTAAAAAGTGAAGTAAAAATTCGGTAAAGCCGGTCCTCGTTAACATTTTCATACCCTGGTAGAGATTGATCTGTCTTTGACCTTCTGACTCTCGTGAAAACCGAGCATTTGTTTAAATTTCATAAATTTATTGTGATTCTTGTTTTGTACTAATTATTCTCGACATTTTATAATTAAACGAGAGTTGATAATTTATGAAATTAACAAACGTAACCTATCACGTGGTGCATCCCAAGAATCGAGTAAAAAAAGCAGGGGCCAAAATCAAGTAAGTACAACAGTTTAAATACCTGAGATGCGTTTTAACAGAGGATGGAAAACGTTACACCGAAACCCGAAGGCGCATTGGAATAGCAAATAATGTATTCACAAAATTTAAACAAAGTTTTAAGATAAGGAACTTTTCATTAGAAACAAAAAGAAATAGTTCTTCACTGATGGACAATTATAATGCACTGAAAGTTGGAAAATAACCTCAAAGATGAAGAAGAGAGATGAGGCAAATGAGATGTGGCTCTATAGAAGGCTGATGAAAATGCTATTGATGAAGCATATAAGTGGAAATATTTAGGAAAGTGGGCAAAAAATGAAAATCGTGTGAGAGCGAGAAAGTTGAAATTTCCGGGACACAATGAGAAAAGAAGGCTCGAATTATTTGACATTCAAAGGGCCTCCTGTGCACACGCTGGACATAAGGAAACAGCGAGCCCCCTACCTAACGAACCTTTATAAATGGACGGGAGAACAGTGAGAAAGCTAGTAAAAAGTTAAATATTACTAAAATCCACAAGGAATACAAAGTTGTTGGGAGCCCTGATCACCAACGCCCTGAAAGAACACGGCCCATAGAAGACGAATTATGAATGATTTAAATTAATTTAGAGTTTAAATCGTCCCGATACACAAAGCAGTATCCGTTACTGTTTCTGATTAATCCAGTGGTAACATAGCTATGATAAATAGAAAAGAATATAGCAGGAATTCATCATATATATAGATGTGTTCCATACTTTATGATACACACTCACACTTATATGTGTGTGTGTGTATGTGTGTGTGTGTATGTGTGTGTGTGTATTTCATACGTTATGATATACATAGGTGTATTTTGTGCTTTTCGAAATCGACGTTTTGCATTCAGCAATTGAATCCACACTCCAGTTTGTATGCAGTTTCCTTTCAATGAATCTCATTAATGTTCTGTTAATATCCACCATCTTTAGCATTCAATCATCGAGATAGTGACAGTCATCGTTCATCGTTTTTTCTGTAGTTAATCCAACCACATTGCAATGATTTTTGTATTGGTATAACTTATTTTAAAAAAGTCAGTTGTATTAAAAGGTCTATATAAAATCCTTTCCTCATTTTATACGTCCCCTCTGCTTGTATGTCAGTCCTCCCTTTCATTCTTCATTCTTCAGTGTAATTTTGGAATAAAACTTCGGCATCCATTTTCCGGCTATATTTATTCAACTAAGGCACTCTATAATCCAGCCTTATTTATTTCTTATATTAACATCTATCCCTAGATTTCGATTATATATATATATATATATATATATATATATATATATATATATATATATATATATATATATATATATATATATATATATATGTATGTATGTTTAATTATTAATTATTAATTATTATTATTATTATTATTATTATTATTATTATTATTATTATTATTATTATCTAAATCCGCAAGGTTTTTTGTTTCCACCAGAGATCTGGCATTATGTGTAATCTCCATCAAATCATACGCACATTTCGCAGGATATTTTCACTGCCAAGCAACTTAGACTTCTTAAGCGATGGGGTACTACGCTTTATTCTAATTTTCATAATAATCAATGTTCAGTGTTATAGTCCCTAGTGTCCCAATGATTACTTGGATATTAGTGGACTGAACAACCCATATTCTAGCAGCATCACCCGGAAGTGGATATACTACTAATGCTTTTCAATCATTTTGAACTGGTTATTATGGTCATTATCGATATAGATACACTTTTTGCAATTATTTTTTTTTAATAACGGTTTTGTTTGGCGGCCTTAAGGAACCATTCTGTATGAATGTTTAAAATCAAACAATATCTTGATTTGGCCGTATTCGATCACATTCTCTGGCTTTTGATGGTAGAATCTCTCTTCATGTTCATACTTCTTTATATGCACATTGAAGGCAACTTTATCATCGAAACAGTTCTATTCCTTCTGCGCAAACATTCCACAGTCGTTTCAGTTCTGCTTCTCACGTCCAATCCCACATATCTATTGTCTTAGTTGCTATGGCGTTCCTGTCAAACTTTCCATGAAGCAGCATTATCTCTCTTGATTTAATCTTCTCTTTTAATACTCCCTTCGTGTATGTTTCTCATTTGCCGTTAATTTTAATTCATCCTCGAGTATTAAACACTTAAGCGACTTATCCATTGTTTCACCGTGACCAATCAAAACCCTTCGTAAAATTTGTCAGTTATGTGGAAAAGTTCCAATATTTCTTCTTATTATTATTCTTTTAATTAATTTAGCAAGTTTGCTGATTTGGATAATCATTTTGTCATGTCAATTTCAATTCTTCACCGACGTTCCATTTCTTCCGGTCATTTTTCTATCGACCCTGTTAACGTTTCATATTTACAAGATGTTCCATTCTGTATCAAGTTGGAGATATCTTCAGTCATTTTCCTTGTGGTCTGCTGAAAGTGACATTCATTATCTGAGATATGCTTTCCTCCTTGCCTATGATGGCGAAATATGATTCTTTTAAAAATTGGACACTGATTTTCTTGTGTTTTTTTTTGTTCTACTACAGATCAAGTGAAAGAAAGTCATTTCTCTTATCGTGGCCGCTCTTCAGTATGCAAACAGTTTTTAGTTGGTCTGCTCTTGGTACATTCATAAATATTCCTTGGGTTTCTAGTTTCTCCTGACTTTTCAGGACGCATTTCGGAATTATTTCAAGT
>OZ038475.1:116668589-116728589 GCA_964036315.1 Acanthosepion esculentum
TAGTTTTTTCTATATAGTTTGATTTGGAGCTTTATATCGGAGCGCCTGCATTTTCCGCAGTTATCTTTCTATGTCTGCTATCAACATGATGTCATCTGTTTATCGTATGATGTTAAGAGTGCGTCCTCTAATAATAAATCCCGTTATGACTTTTACTTCTCTTAAGATGAACATGCGGTAAATAAATCCGATGAGAAGACGTATCATTGTCATTCGCTGAATACTTTTATTCATCTCTTCGAACACATGCAGTTTGTGTTTAGTTAATATTCTAGGTTATTCGTATAACTTTCTCAAATCAAGTTACTCTAACACTTTAAAACCATCTAAAGGTAATCTTTATTATTAGAGTTCTATCGGTGAGGGCAACAGAAGTACAGGAATATCTACACTTATTCTTCACAGATCACACACAGGCATTTGATAAATGGCGACACGGAGATCTTCTTGATTATATTCGGCGACTTCGCACTACAGACAAATTAGAGTAAATTAATCCTTCATCTATATTGTACGCAAGATGCTTGAACGGGGATAGAAAACGCTTTAAGTACGCTCCGGCTTTCTTCAAGGACACATGGCACAATGGATAAAAGCGTTGGTTAGATCCAGTGACAGGACCCACAGAGTGCGAGTTCAATAACCGATTAAGGCAGTGGAGAACTTGGAGAGGGGAATTAACAGGAGATATCTCATAACTGACATCCATTAAAAATGGCACGTGGAACTAGAACAGTCTACCCCAGTAGGCGGAATGAAGGGTTCAGTTCGACATTACAACCACCCGAAGAAGGCCGGAGCGTACATTGGCCGAAACTTTGTAATAGATATGGCCACAAAGATGAGGAGAATAGTCCGAATAATGTAAATAGTGTCCTTTTATTATTATGTGTGGATTGCAGTTGAGTGAGAGGCCAACAAAACTTCTTTTAACACTAAAGATGAACTAACGACAAGGATTATGGCAACATTCGCAAACTTAAGGAAAATGTGCAGAAAATTTGCACACATTTTCGAAATAATCTGGAGGGTGTGTTTGAAGCCAATGACGATTTTATTGAACAAATTAGTATTTCAAGGTATTTTTGTGCAATTTTGGTAAATATATCTTTTAAAAGAAGATGTCAATGTTATTTTCATTTTTGCGTAATTTAGACGACAATTTTTCCATTTCACTCTTGTATTCTCAGAAACAAACCAAATAAAAGAATACTAGTCTTTTATGTAATTCATAATTTATGGCAGTAAATGCAATTAAATTTCGCCACAGATGAAGAAATTTGAAATGAATAATACATGGTTTCTATTAATCATGATGAGAATATAACGAAGAGATAATGCGAGAAATGCGGATTGTTTTTTGTCTTTTCTTTTTTTTAGAAAGGAATCACCTAAGAATCATGAAAGTCAGAAAGAGACAAATTAATATGTTGGAATGCATAACGAGACAAGTAGGCTTGGAGATTTTAAAACTGACGGGACACAGCGAAAACAAAGGAGGAAAGAGGAAGTCATAACGAAATCAACTAGAAATATTAGAGCAAGAGAACCGGGGCGCCAATAACGCAAATACAGAGAATTAGGAAATGTTACTTTGAATAACAAACGGACGGAAACTGTCGAGAGTCTTTGTTTGCCTTCGTTCGTTGGACGTATATATGGCATTAGAATGGAAAATGTTAACATTTTGCAGGTTATATATCACCATAAACTGATTATATGATTAAGATATCTGCCGATGGACCTAGTTGAACGGTTTTATATTTGTTTCCCACGAATCCGTCAAGGTTTATACGGTCCTACGATCACAACATGTATTGCCGTGGCATGAATATTTCCTGTGTACCTGACAAACCTGATTTTAATTCAAAAGTTTTCCTTCTATGTCCTGCTATTTATCTTATGGCTGCGAGACGTGGCCACTTAGAGCGGTTGACATACGAAGGCTTGAAGTGTTCGACAACGATTGCCTTCTCTTCGTGGATGGCGAATACGTGTCAGTGGGCAGCTGAAGACCTAGCAGTACTATCGGGTCCGCAAATAGTTGGTCTTCGACGATGGAATCGCGAGTGGCTCGCCATTTCGTGTGACCTGGCTCAGGATCGGCGGGCGTGGGCAGCGATGGCCCGTGATGCTGTACTTACTCGGGAGGAAGCCAGTTCAACCCGACCAGGGTGAAAACCGATAAAAGTCAGTAAGTCAAGTCAAGAAGAGATGGATTCATACATTTCCCAAGGTTGTTAGCTCGTAAGAGAATGTAATGAACTCGACTTGAATTCGAAATCGTCACTCCGATTCCTCAATCCAAGTAGCTATCCATTGCTCTACCGTGCCTCCTAAGTATTCTAGTGAAAACAAGAACCGAGTTCAATAGAATATGTTTTTCCAAATGGAAAGGATATAGAGTAAGTCACTTCTCCAAAACTGATCCTAATATGTCGAATGCTTAACAACAATAATTTCTTTCAAAACTCTTCACATTAAATGTTTTAATACGAGAGTAAATATTGTATAATTTGTAGATCCTGTTATCTATTTAAAATTAAATGTTAATATTGTGTAAATAATGATTTCCACGGAATATTCTCAAGTAGCTTCACTTAAAACGATTCTTTTAGGTTGAGTCAAATATCATTACTGTTTGTCTTCATCAAATCTATTTTCCAACAAATAAAGTACAACAGAATATTATTCATTTATATATTCACCATTATTTACAATGACTCCTTGCTCCATATATCGGACAACTCTTCAATATAATTATCTCAGATTTGATACAATTCTCCCAGTTTTTGATATGAACATGTTTTTGACGAATATTTTTATTTGTTTTTGACAAAATGATTTTATTAGGGAAGAATTTTCCCATCAAAAGCATTTTGCAGCTATTGAAAAATAACTTAATAACTAATGAAATATAAGTTGAATATGTCGGTTGAGATCGAACAGACTGATCGAGTTCTAACAATGTCTCCTATGTTATTCCTGCTGTATGAGATTTTTCATTGTCATAGTCATTGTCATTTACTTTCATTCACTGTATATGCTACTACATCTGTGCAAGAAAAAAATATTAGTGTACTCTATATTGTATCCTGAACTTCCACGTATAATTTGTAGTTGTGGCGATGCGTTCGCCATTAAAATTGTTTTCCCTACCAGACATATCACGCAATCTCATGTATATATATTCGAAATGGCGTCCTGGGCATGATGATAAACTACTCTGATCGGGAAATTGGATGTTTTTAGGAGCCTGTAACCAACTCTTAACTGCTGTTGTTCCCAAGTCTATCCTGATCCGGGTTGTCCTAGGTATGGGAAAATAGTGAACGAGCAAACAAAACTCAACAGTACATTTTTATAATGAAATGACCAACAATACATTTTTATAGCAAAATGGCAACACTAAAAAATTATAAAAATACATTTTCCTCGTAAAATTATCAACAATAAATTTTATGATCAACAGACTATATATCTAAAAAACACACCTTTACCCTGAGAGTGTAAAATTGTATTCATCTGCAAATATCTACCATATAATTAGCAATTGGTACAGCTGGAGCCTATATTAATTCTGAACTCGAAGATGAAACTCGTCTAGAAATAGTAGTGAATTCTTCTAATCATAGTTGACAACATTTTATTCACGACTTTTTCTTTAGTAGTTTCGTCTTCAATATCAGGATAATTCTAACCTACAACTATATCAAATGCTATTTATATGGTGGGATTTGTATATGAATACAACACAAAATATAAATCTTAAAAAATACATTACGTTACCCTGAGTGTATAAAATTATATACAAGTTATCTGTAGGTGAAAGCATAAGATTTGGTAGGAGATATTTAGCTTCCATCATTAAATAACAACTAGTGGTTGATATACCACTAAACAAAATAAACCAACTAACCAATCCACTGGAAATGAAGTAAACTCACGTTTATTAAAATAAAATTGCTTCCGTTTGAATTCATTTTTGACAAAAAGACAAACAAAACCCGATTAATTTATTGTGTGTGTCAATTAAATTAGTGCTTATCTGCAGAATAACAGTAGGAACATCATCAGAAACGTATTCATAGATGTTTACTATACAATAATCTGATTATATGAAAGTCATTAATTCGTGATTTGAAAAGAAAGAGAATGAATAAGCAGGGTTTATTTTCAGCTATATCAGCAAATAGAATTAGGCTCTGATTCAGAATTACCCAGTTATTTTCGATCTCAGTTTTAGAATGACATATATCTATGTTTCACTGGGATTTAACTCATTGCAGGCATGTTGTAACTAAGCCGTTTGAATTCATGAAATATTTAATAGTTTAATGAACAATCTGTTCAAGGCTGGGCTTAACTGTTATCTTCCCGACATATCCGCCTCAACTCTGCCTCTTACTCTGTAAATGTTTCCCTCGTGTGGCTCTCGGGTCCTGTATATGGTGAACATCACTGAGAAAGTAAACAGGCTTCAAGAATTAAAATGTAAAATCTTTCAGCATCAAATTTGTTGTTGATAATTTTCCATTCTTTCTGTTTATTTTTTGTCTCCACATTTACGATTTGTTGTTTTTGCTACACTCAGTGTTGCGTTCCTTAATACAGAGTGGGACATGAATGCGTTCTGTTTTCTATCAAACCCAGTCGAAACATGCGTGTGTGTTCATGAGCGATCTTGTGTACATTAAATTGAACGGGTACATGTAAGTCGGGCATACAGCACACAGATATATACCTATCCATTACACACAAACATGATAAATTACAAGCAGACAGTTTTAATCGACAGTCAGTGTTTCTTTTTTTTATATAGTGGTTTACTAAACTTGGCTTAGATATGAAACAAGTACGAAAGCACTCATTACTCAGATGCAACTGGGCTAGCAAGACAAACTTGCTAACCATTACACTACGTTGAAGTGCCCTGATTTATTAAGCATAATTTAGATGTGGCCCAAGGCCGAATGTAGGGAACACAAACAGTAGATCGAAATGCCTATTCAGGCGTAAATTGATTTAGCGAGACAGGTTTGCTAATCATTAGAGCTCATCGAAGTGTCCGCTTCTTTTTTTATAGTAGTTTACGAACTGTAGCTAAGAGATGACTCAAGGCCGAAAATAACGGGCACTTAGTGAGGATCGAACTCACTATTCAGTCATAATTGATCCAGGGAAACAAGATTGCTAACGATTACATTACGTCGAAGTTCCCTAAATTTACTAAGCATAACTCAGATGTGGCACAAGGACGAATGTTGGGAGCACCCAGGGAGAATCGAAATCACTACTCAGTTTTAACTGATTTAGCTAGACATGTTTGCTAATCATTACACCACTTCGAAAAGTCTGCTTCTTTTGTTATATCTATATATATGAACCTCAGTTTGTTTTCAAAATCCACGTGGGGATTTGGAGATAGACCCCCATAAACATATATATTCTGAAACTACATTAATTGGAATGGTATATTTCATTTTGGTGAAAAGGGGACTCCGAGGGGAACAAACATCCCATTAATTTTTCCCCTTTGATTTAAATTTGAACAAGGGGATGACTCCTATCCAAAATATAAAATGAGAAAGTCAGAAGATGGAGGTCATATCGTCAAGATCAAAATGAGACAATATGGATGTCAAGTTGAGCAAGAAATCTCCAATTAGTGGGTAGTGTCTTACAATTCATATTTATTGCGACAATTGAACTGTCATATCAATGTTGAAATCTTATCATCAATTCAATCAATCAAGTATTACATCAAATTCATATCAAAGGGGCGGGGCAAGCAGTTTTCGCACCAATTCCCAAATGTTTTTTTCACTTGATTTAAATTAAATTAAAATTTTAACAAAGGAATGACTCCTATCCAAAAAGGGAGAAAACCAGAAGATGGACATCACATCGACAAAATCATTGAGTAATATAGAAATGTATCATTTTTCTCCACAAGTTATAACAATGATTTAAAATCAGTCGTCATTTTCTTACAAAAATGTGTGAAACGCAGCAAGGCGCGGGTAATTCGGCTGGTAGATCATATATATATAAATTCAAAAAGATATCAATCGATCTATCATGAAAAAAAAGAATAATAAGGCAGATAGTGCATTATTTCTTCTTATTATTTTGACACATGAATAGAAACATTTAGTACGTTCTTTATCACCGATCTTCGAACAATTGCTGGATGAGGACGAGAAAGAATAGGACTTACACAAACGACTGTCAATCATTGATCTAATTTCCGGTTGAATCTGGCCATTGTGTTTTAGTTAATTTCATCTGTGCGTTTTCCGATTATCAGCAGGTAACATGATATCAGAATAACATTTCACTCGTGCGAAATGATAATAAATCGTTTTAATTACAAATTATCTCCATTGTTGTGGAATGACTCTCTCATCAGACAAATGTGCCTTTCATTTCAAGATGTTCAGTGCAATCAACTGATACTGAGACTGGTCGATCAAATTAATATCTATCAGTTTAGAATAAGTTATAATGGCAATGGTAAAATCAGCCGTTTCATTAACAGAGCAGCCATTACTGCTTCCGGATGAAATTTATAAAAAGTTTCCCTTAAAACTCTTCTTTGTTTTAGAAGAACAGAAATTTTCATGTTCAGTAGGTGTTATCACTCTTTCCAGAATAGATGGTCGTTTTCTTCCTAACATTCTATTTGTCACGAATTTTGATATCTTGATTATGTGATTATTTTTTTTTTCGAATTATATGTGCTCTCCATTTTAGTTGTTGCTGCTGTTGGTAGTCCTCAAGTGATGTGGTTTCTGTTATTTAGGACTTTATTATTTATTTGAGACTCTGTAGCGCTAGTGTACAATGTTCAATGACAGATGATTTTTGCCAAGACTCTCAGGCTTTACTCGCTCAAAGCCTTTTCATAATTGATCTCAGGCAGCGGTTAACGGTTTAAATATTTCTGAAGTGGTTTGGCGCCATGCGTGACATTCGTATAAGTGTCTAGATCTGATAAGGCTGTTTAAGCACATGGCTTGAGTTGTCAGGTGGATGTCATCTTTGTAGCAATTTGCGATGTTGGGCGAAAATACCTCTAACACAGATTATTCTAAGTTGTTATTAATGAAACTGCGTAAAACCACACAAAAACGTGAATAATTTACCGTTCAAACTTCCTCCGTATTTACCTGGTCAGAAACAATACAATAATAATAATAATAATAATAATAATAATAATAATAATAATAATAATAATAATAATGATAATAGAAGATCATTAATGGTAGTTTAGGATCAGGCATTACACTCAACCTGGGTAAAGATGAATTGTTATAATGTCATCACTTCAGTTTTATACAGTCATACTGTATCAGAATATGCGTGTATAGCTCCGAAGGAGTATAATTAAAGACGTCAATGATAGAATTACTGTCAGTATTCACTGGACAGTAGTATATTTAAATATGTGTTTGTATATGATGAGAAGATCTCAAAAGAGAAGTACTTGCTGGAGAATAAAAAAAGTGAAAACCCTGTGGGTTATTCCGATGCAGATAGTGACGATATAAAAACTAAAAACCAAAAAGCGAAATAAAACCCTACTGAACAAACAGAAACAAAAAGGTTTGCTGCTTGATAAGAGTCTCCTGTTCATTTGGCACCGGAATTGAAAGCAAAGAAAAGTAATTTGAAAAAAAAAATACAACAAGGATTTACCGCATGAAATGTTGAAAGTTTGGCAAGGACTGGTAAAGAAAAATATTACAATACCAGCGATCATTGGATCATTGTTTCTTTTTTTTTTACCAAAACATTAAAACAAACTTTGCTAATATTGGTTTGTAATTTGGAAGAGCCATGAAAAGAATTTCAAACTCGGAAGAGCGGGATATATCCGTAAGTATTGAATACAGCCAGTCAGTGAAAGGAAGAATTAATTGCCTTTTCCTTAGGTTTCTGAAAATGAAGTATTGTACGGAATAATAATAATAATAATAATAATAATAATAATAATAATAATAATAATAATTTCTTTTTTTTACAGTAACTCTCACCCTATAGAGGGCTCAAGAGTTATTCGGTGTAGAGTGATACAGGGTAAGAGGTACAGTTTATGGAAATATTTGTGTAAGATATCAGTTGACCATAGACTTCAACAGGTTAAGTTTGCAGTGATCAAAGGAAGGTTTTTTCTTGGAAGTCTGCACTACAATGGGCAGTTGTTTGGTATAAGCCGCTCAGGTGGAGCTTACATCTCCCCAATGGAATAAGAAGTGAATGAGGGTGGTTCGCTATAATGTGCGTATCATGGCCTTGAAGGTTAGAACTCGTGGAAGTAATGTAATTCGTCTGGGGACTTTCCATGGAAATATCAATAGAGCAATGAGATGCCTGTGACGTTTCGTCTGGAGGAAAGGAATTGTAGGGTGGAAAATAATTTGATTGAAACCGCTTTTGGACTCTATCATAACTGGAAAGTGAGACTGTGCAGCTCCCGTCTATAACGGCAGTAGTAATCCATTTTGGGCTTTGATCAGGCTCTTGTTAAGGTAAAGGAGAACAGGAGGTGTATGGTACACATTGGAGCGGTACAGCGAATTGTCTATACATGCAGGCAAATGCGTTTGTCTAGTATCTTTAGTGACGGGTCGTTATGTATGAGTTCATATTGATGTCTGGGATGAATTTAGATCCAGATAGGTGCTCCAGGCACAGCCATTCATCGTGATTGGTAGTAGTTCAGGGTTCGGCAGACAATGGTGGAAATAACTAGTTTGGTTTTTGAGGCATTGAATGTAACCAGCTTTCATTCCACTGAGATGTTAGAGATAGGCCACACAAGAAATCAACTATCAATCCCCCGTCGTCTCATGCCGTTAGGGAGATATTATTTGGTGAAATGAAGCTGGGACTCACAGCAAAACCAAAATGGTTCTCTAAAGGTGTCACACATTTTCTCTCATAAAACTATGACACAGGAAAACCTAAAACCCATCCACCTAATTTTTTAGTCAACAACTTGCAAGGTTTTAACCTTTATATTAACTGGAAGAACACATTATATGTTCTATTGAGATATGAATTTGTCACAGGGGCTCTTATAACTGCAAATATCAATTACTTATAAATAAGATGTTTCTTGAAAATAGTGGCCCAAAGCACACACATGGATAGACTACAAAAAGGCCTTCGATAACATCCAATACTCGTGAATCATCATGGCCCTTAAGGTTTACAAAATCACATCAAGCGTTAATTTCTTACGATATAATGTATCATTCTGTAAGTACAGATATGTTACTCAGACATTCTTTTTTTATTATTTTCTTTACAGTAATGTTCATCCTTTATATCCAGCCACTCGATGAAGGTGGTTACAGTGTAAGAGGCAGAGTTTATGGGGATATGTGAGTAAGATAAGGGTTAACACGAGACATGAATAGGTTAAGTTTGTTGTGATCGAGGGCGAAATCGTCTTGGAAATCGTTTTTTCAATTTAAGGTGTGGTGAGAAGAAGCTGTCGAATGGAACTTATATCACACTAATTGAACAGGAAGAGAATAAGGACATTTCGTTACAATGTATGTAGTATGGCGAATCTTAGCCGAGAAAGATAGAATTCCGGGAACTAAGTAATATAGTTCATCTTAGCACTTTTCATGGAAATAGCGATAAAATAGCGAGAGGTCTGCGACGATTTATCTGCGGGAATGTGACTGTAGAGTGGAAAATAATGTATTTGGACTACAAAGTCTCTGCCCATGTATGATAGCAGTACTCCATATTCAGCCTGATCTGCCTCTTGTAAAGTGAGAGGATCGTACTCACTGGATTTATATAGGCAACCGGCCATTTTAAAGAATCTTTAGCGATTGGATCATATATAAGAGTTCCGCGAAGTCTGGATTGATCTTAAGTTTCAATAGACGCTCAAAACATAATGCCCCACTAACATAACACGTATACATAGATATTTAGAAAATTTACGACCAGCCCGGTGAAGATCGAACGTCACTAATCTTGTTTTCAAGGAATTGATTGTAACTAACTAGCGAATGGTCAAACAGAAATTGTTGCTAGCTATAGCTTTGTACCAGCCAGATATCGAATAGTTTCATTCATGTAAGATTCATATGAGCTAAAGTTTATAAAAGAAAAAATACGTTATAATAATCCTATAAATTTCACACGGATAGTTTTTCAACTTAAAGTGAGCATTACAGACAATTTTGAAAGCAAGATTTTGAAAGATTTGGGAAAAAAAATCATGGCACATGCATTTATTTTTAATCATGTCAGAGATGAAAACAGATTTAAAAGATAAAGTCTGTTGAAGAAAAAAAAAGTTTGACAAATTGGGACCAACATGTCTTCGGAGAAAAAATGACATGAGAGTGTCAAAGTACTTTCCAGAAAACAAAACAAAAAAAAATACGAAGAGATTATTTTGATATTGGCACTGTTTCACCGACTTTGCCAGAGAACAAAAAATGTTGAATAGATGCCTAGAAGACTTAGTGAAGAAGCGAAGCGCCGTTTACATTTGTTAGAAAGATAAAAATCAACGTGTAAAGAGATAATGGGAAAAAAAATGGCAGCTGTATCCACCAGAAATGACTGCATGAGAAAAGTAATATTAAAAAGAACCCAAAGAAACAAGCCAAAAACAATAAGAGTCACTTATGATTCTTCAACGTTCTACATTTCATTGTAATTTGATATATTTTCTAGTTTATCTCAGCACAAAATTGGATACGATCATGTAAAAAGGATTATTTCAAAACTGACAAAAACAAATAAATGAACACACTCACACACATATATATATATACATATATATATATATATGAATATATATATAAATATATACATATATATATATGTATATATTTATATGTATATTCATATATATATATATGTATATATATATATATATATGAATATATATATAAATATATACACACACACACACATATATATATATATATATATATATATATATATATATATATATATATATATATATATATATATATATATATATATATATATATATATATGTCCAAGAGAATAGTATGACGGATAAAATTTCATGGTATAATGTTTTACAAAATAGATATTTATGGCACTCAGGGTAGATGTGACGGGGGATACGATACAGGATAAATAGGTTCACTGACAATATATTATTGGAGGAAAAAATGAAATTTGAGATGTTTACTCAGAGATAGGAAAGAGATATGAGACAGAGCCAAATAGAAAAGCGACAAAAGATAGCTTGAAAAAAAAAGTCAAATAAATAGACATAAGAAGCAAGAATTGAGCATAAAACCCTTCTTCCATTTATATCTGGGGAAAAATTTACATGTTTTATTGATGCATAAATGATGTTTAGCCAAAATTTATGGTGAAACACTTTGGAAGTTATTTGCGGCAAATGGCGGATTACATGGATAAAATGAGACGACAATGAGAAAATGGCTTCATAAGACAGAATGATAAACGATTGCTACTTTAAAATTGTTCATTCTTTTGCTATTTTTATTTCAACCAGTGATGGAAGTGTCCTTTCAAACTGTTCTGAAGTGTCGCTTCAATGGTTATTTCTAACCTGATGGTATATATTAAAAATTACTTAAAATCTTGTGATTGTCGAAACAGATTGGTTCACTTAAGTACATTTGACTTTCGTCTGAGAACTATTAAAAGAGAATTGCTTAATATATTGTATCATCGTAACCATTCAGTCAATAAAGTATGTAAGAACTAGACAGAAAAATACACGAATGATAATAATACTCCAGTAAAAGGAACCTTTTATATGTTTTATAATTATTTCACTCCAAACAAGGCTATAAAGTCACTAAGACGCACCTGGTTACTAGCCGTGAAAGAATTATAGGAAAAGAAACACATTATTAAGGAGAAATCACTGAAAGAAGGGAAAGTAAGAAAACAGAAGATAACAATTTAATTTTTTTAAAGATCATAGTCGACCGAAAAGCAAGAAGTCCTAAGAGAGTTCCAGAAACGAGAAGTGCGAGAGATGAAGTTGTCTACAGATAACTTACTGTCACATGTAACAATTAAAATGATGAGACCTAGCTGGTATTCTTTTATTTCCTTTGTTATATGTATATATATATATATATATATATATATATATATATGTGTATATATGTGTATATATATGTATATATATATATGTATATATATATATATATATATATATATATATATATATATATATATATATATATATATATATATATATATCTTTTTATACCACATTCTGATTTAAGTCATTTATCATAAAAGCAACATAATCAGTGTTCCTTGACAATATATAAAAAAAATCCAATTACAACTGAATATTTTGCAACGGGTAATTATACTAAAATCTATTTTGTCTGGTTTTCTTCGAAATAGTAAACTTAGGGAAGCCATTTAAGAACATTTATTCTTCACCACACATAGTCTGAATATATCCGTGGTTCATTTATTTTCGCGATTACTGAAAAAGTTCGCCTAAAAATTGTTAACTTGTTGCATTAATGTTCTCAATATTTTGTTCTCAATATTCAAAAATGAAAGTATAAACACATATATCCTTTATCACAATTTTAAAATTAGACTTCTCCACGATGGTTATTCTGAGGTTTCTTTTATATAGACGTAGATTGAAACCATAGATGTCGTTAAGAGAAAAATAGACTGTGACGTTTAGACTTTTATTAAATTCACTTAGTTAGATATGTTTTATTTAAGAAAAATTTATGACCCTAAATCCAAAATCAATACCATTTGTCCTGGTTACTTTTGATAAATTATTTTCATAACAAAATATCCCATAATGCTTCCCGTCCTGGGTAAGATCTTAAAAAACATCCGCGTCCTGGGTAAGACGATAAACTACATCCAGCAGCAAGGCCTCTGATCAGGAGGTTTTGAGGAGCGTGGAAACACCTCTTAATATTACTAGAAACAGATTTTGGACAAAAAAAATATTACCAGCAATAAAAAAATGTTGTCGGCATTAAATAACACATTGAGGTTGATATGCCTTAAAACAAAATAAACCAAACCAAACCAAACCCATAATGCTTCAATTAATTGTTCAGTTAAACGTGTTAAATGTCTACTGCAAATAAAAAAATTAAAACATAAATATTATTTAATTCCTTAAGGTTCAAACATCTTGTTATAAATTATGATATATTATTATATTATGTTAATGTAAGACGATAATTTCAGCATATTTGTATGTCATGAATGTAAATATTATAAAATCCTTGGATATAACGTGTAATAATAATTGCAGTGCAACTGTATCGTTCTAAGTTAATAATGAAAAAATATAAAGTATGTGGATAAAGTCATTTACCTAATTTTTATAAAATATTTTTGTTATCAATCGAGGGACTCGTTACGCCTCCTCACGCTAACATTCTCTTCTGACATGAATTGCAAATTGATTCAGTTGCTAGATCCGTTTCTAGGAAAATTTGTTCACTGTATCTTGCTAGACAATTTTTATCTCTAGAATCTAGCCTATATATTTATAAGCCAACCATTCGTCAACGCTTTGAATATTGTTGCAATATATGACCTGGTACTCCTGCTATAGATTTAAGGGTTCTTGATAAAACCTAAAGAAGAATCAGCAGCATTATTGGTCTTGAAATGGCATCTCGTCTTCAGTCACTTTCGCACCACCATAATGTTTCTTTCCTGTGACATCTATATTTATTTTCATGATAATTGTTCTGATGAACTTTCCGACTTTTTGAATGTAATCGGGTTACTAGATAGACAACAATACCTCATCAATTTACAGTTGAATCGGTTAGATGCAAGAGAATTTGCAATTCTTTCATTGTGGAACTCTTTTCCGGCTTCATGCTTTTCAGCTAACTTTGATCTTCAAAAAAGTAATTGCAATGTCAGTCGTTATCTACTGTCATCCTGATTCCTCTTCTTTTTTTGTTCTCGCTCCTTAATAAAGTCTTTCCTTTTTATTCTTTTAAAATCAGTAACTCCCTTTTATCTTAGTGGCTTTACTGCCATATTTGGAATAAAATGAGTTAAAAAAAGGAAAAGGAGTTTGTCAGTGAAAAAATTTAATTTGGGTATTGTTAGCTATGAACAAGTTGAAAGATTCCACAAGGATATAATTTTATAACAGAACGCTCTCACGGAAAATAGAAAGACAAAAGATGATGACTGACTCCTGCTGGAATCTAAAACGTGACAAATGTACAAATCATTCATGGAAATCAAATGAGCGAAAGTTCTTGCCATGACAACCAATTGTTATAAATATTCGAACTTTTATCACTTATTGCGTTATATTTCTTCCGTACTTCAGAAATAGTGTCTTTTTTCACACTAATATTGTGTTTAAACTTCTAAAGAGCATTTTTTTATAGTCCGTGACCTAACACAGTTATAAGCATTTTTTACGTATGGTAGGTATACTGGAGCTGGAAAACCAAATTTAATATTAGGAAATGAAATGTTATTTGTAAATTCTCGAATACGAATGGATAACATTGGTGGCAAGGTCTCATCCATTTATATTTTAAATGGAGATGTGTAACTGTAACTTCTAAGCTGACAGTTTCTTCTATCACATTTCTTACTTGTGAAACTCTCTTTCTAGTTCTTGCTTTCCAGTCACCTTCGAGCTTCTACAGATTAAATACAATGTCAATCGTTATCATCTGTCTTCTTAATTCCTATTCTTTTATTATTATTTCTTCATAATAGTCTTTTTTAGTCATATTCTCTAAGACTTTGTAAACCTTTCCGTCTTAGTGGATTTAGTTCTTTGCTTTGGGGGAGATGATTAAACAAATTTTAGTACCACATAATTATTCATAGTTATCGAAAACATGCCATGCACGCTCTTAGGATGTAATTTATAGTGCTGCAATATCTATAAATAATAAGATATTAAAATTTTACTGCCAAACAATATAAGTTTCTACTTTGAAGGCATAATGCCTTGTTTCTCATAAAAGATTACCCTTAACAAAATGGCAATGATAAGTACGCTATGCAATACGAATTGGTGAATATGTGTTAAGATGTGGATAGTATTAATATAATAAAGGAAATAGGATAACTGACCCTTGTCTTGAAGAGGGCAAGATTTAAGTCGTTAGGGAAGAAACCACGCTGGAGTTTTTCCCACAAAGTTTCAGTTATTTAGAAGATGTTTGAGAGCAAACGATTCAGATCTGTGGATATAGCATGCCGTGTCCCAGCTATAAAGTTGTGAACGGATGGAACTAAAGTATGGAGCGCTTTTGAAGATTTGCCATAGAAATATCGATAGATTCAGTGATAGGATTACATTGTTGCGTCTGCGTAGAAATGCTTGCATGTTGTAAAATAAGTCCCCACTCATTAGCATGTAAAGTGTTTTGAACTTCCTCAAGGCGGGGAAGTGGGGATTGCCGATTTGCATCCCAAATATGTCAACTATAAACAATTGTTTACCTAATCTGACATTTGTAAAGAATTTATAGATGAATAATTACTAACAATTATTAATTTTTAACGAGAATTTCTTTAATTTTGATATAAATTTATTTCGATCCTGACTACAGAAACCTCATTCTGTGTACCTTCGACTAAAACTAATAGATTAAGATAAAAGACGAATGAGTACCAGGTATTTATTGACGAGACTTGTGGTCGGCTAAGCGTTAATTACGTGTGGCACAAAGCTGAAAGTATGGGGCATTCAGTGATGACCGAACTCACTATTCATACATCATTGATCTAGCAAGATAAGCTTGCTAACAATTGCACTACGTCGGATTGCACTAAAATGATTTTCTTAGTGTTGCTTCATTGAGGCGCAAGGCAGACAGAGAGGAATACCGTGGGAGAATCGAACAGACCAGTCAGTCGTAAATGATCTAGCGAAACAAGCTTTCTAACAATTACAACACGTCGAATTTCTCTAAAACGATTTTCTTGGCGTAGTTTAAACGTTGAACAAAGCAGTGTGAAACACCGAGTGAGAATTGAACACACTAGTCAGTCATAAATAATCTAGCGAGAGAAACTCACTTACCACGTCGAAGTGACCCAAAATGATTTTTCTAGCGGAGCTTAGATGTGGCGCAAGGCAAACAGTGTGGAGCACCGAGTGAGAACCGAACTCAATAGTCATAAAAGATATAGCGTGAGAAATTCGCTAACTATTTTATAACGTCGAATTGCCCAAATTGAATGATGAGAATAT
Source organism: Acanthosepion esculentum (assembly GCA_964036315.1). Taxonomy (NCBI): domain Eukaryota; kingdom Metazoa; phylum Mollusca; class Cephalopoda; order Sepiida; family Sepiidae; genus Acanthosepion; species Acanthosepion esculentum. The sequence goes on from OZ038475.1 coordinate 116,684,833, forward strand.
ATGCGAAATTCACTGATAAAAATGAAGAACAAAAATAATTAAAATATCCCTATCATTGAAAATATAAACGCTGGAAAATATTTTAAACCAAATACTAATAGAATGAAAAACCTAATGACGTTAGTTAAACTGTAAGAGTTTCAATAGACGTGTTTTAGATTGGAATAACTTGCTAGAGACTTAAAGTTCGTTTTTGATTTTGCCTAAAGTATAACCAAGAATTACACAAAGTGCTTTCCTTGTAATTTGATTTTTTTTAATTCCTTACCGGCACAATAATTAATGCAGAGGTTATAATTCTCTATATGACTGAGTTGAATAGTGAAGCGCATTGACTTGACTTCTCAATTAAATCTTTACAAAAACTGGTTAATCGTCTTTAGAGATAACACGCGTGTATTTTATTTAGATGGGAAACATCAGAAGGAAGTTACTGATTTCTCAAAGCGCGTACCTTTCTCTTTTTGAGTAAGTTTGCGTCTACTTATCATCTCTCAGTTGCATCTCTGTCTTTGGGGAGAGTGCGCCAAGGGGTTTCTTTGTCAAAGGACAAAGGGGTAACTGAGGAAAATATTACTGAAGAGGTGCCCAGCCCTGGGGAAAAGCTACCCGAGGCCGCGCCCTCCCATTGCACCAGAGGGAGATATCGGTGCTCGCACCAGTGGGAGGGAATTTTTGTTCCTCTCCCGGGTGTACGCGTTCGGGTCCCTACCTAAAAATAGACCTTGTGTCACATGTCGTCCTAGTGGGGGGGGAGCAGAGTAAATACTTACTGATTTCTCAAAGTCATTTATCTGTATCTATATGTGTAAATTACTCTCTTATGTAGATTGTAACACTCATCTCTCAGTTGCGTCTCTGTTTTGGGCAGTGTCCGCTCAGGGGCAGCTCCTTCAAAGGACAGAGTCGCAATTGAGGGAAATTATACTGAGTGATGCTGGCCCTTAGAAACAGCTGCCTGAGGACGCACCCTCTCATTGCACCAGAGAAAGGGATCGGTGTTCGCATCGAGGCCAGAGCAACCGACGGTTGCGGGGTCTCGGGCAATTTTTGTTCCTAGCTCGGGTGTACGCGTCAGGCTGCCTACATTAAATCGACCTTGTGTTACGGCATGGGCGTTAGTAAATAGAAAACAATCTGTATCTGGTGACAGTGCTGAAATTACGTTTGCTTATTTATTTGTGAAGTAAAAAGCCAAACATCAACTTACAAACTTAATTTCCTGAATTTTATAATACGTTTTAGTCGCCTCTATTCGAAATTAGTGCTTTCCTATTAAACATCGGAAAACGAAGACGCTTTTAATTTATAAGTGAAACATTTCAAGAGTTGCTCAAAATTGTCCGCAGATTTTCGCTACAACTGACAGTTATGTAATGATTACAAAAAATAAATAAAGGCGATTTTTCTATAGAAAGGCACCTCTCAAATAAATAATATTTTTTTAAAATTCGTTTGAATATTAATTTTTATCCAAAACACAAATATAAAAATAAAATTACTAAGTTTTAAGAGGAATTTAGTTATCCATGTAAACTTATAATGATCTCCCTAAGCAAGTTAAATGTAATAAAATGAAATAATTGAATTAAATAATTAAAACCAATAATAATATGTGGGACATGTAAAAAGAAAAAAAACATATTTAGTGAGTTTTTTTAAACTTTTTAACGCCATACAGAAAAATGGTAAGTAAGAATGTGCCTTAAATGATATAAATATTAACATTTTAATTTGAATATAAAATTACTTGAAATTTTGTAAGATAAGGCCTTTTTCTTGACTAGTTCGTTTTCTAAGGCTTATGAATTTTTTTTGGGGGGGAATAATAATGATTTACTGATACACGTTTCACTAATTAACCCATATACGGGGAGATAAGTCGTGGATTCAAACCTAAGTGTATTTGCCCGTAAGTGAATATAACGAACCCAACTCGGATTGGAACTCGGCTCTACGATTAACAATCCGAGGAATTATGCATCGCACCACCTGGATATTCAAGCTTATAGCACCTGGGATTCCGAAGACGTCAGCTATCTGGGTATTAACAAGGATTGATAATGCTGAACTTCGATGAATGTACGAGGACCGTATTTTAACGTGATATGGCCGTTAGAATAGGCATTATTACGTTATATGAGAATATATTTTGGCGTGCATATGGGATTAATTTGCAATCAATGTATATAGCAAACTGGATTTCACCATTAAAATTTAGAGAATTTTAAAAAGGTAAAAACATATTATTAGATATTTGTAGTGATCATTTGAGGGTGAAATAATGTGTACTACTTGAAGAGGTAAATTTCTACTGAAACGCCAGATATGTCTTAATCATTAAAGGCCATGCAACGCTAGGGAACGTTTGTAGAATACATTGTATGAGTAAAAATCATTGTATGAGAGAACACTTTGTGAGACAAGGATTCTCTTGTATTTGAAGCCATAACTCATTACCCACATCATACGATGAACATAAACTTGCAACATTTAAAGATGCAAACGTGGAAGAAGGTTATTTTGGGATTTGGAAAATTTCAAAGTTTACCCAATATACATTAATGCTTATTGCTTCTACGTTCTACGCCATTTTGGAAAACATATATGTTTTCTAATCAGAAAACCGAATTTATGTAAATCGAACTTTTTTGAAAAGCGGGCATACGGTAACTGAAAAAAAAATGTAGCTTTATAAAAATTTGACATCATTAGCATTTGTTATAGGATAATTTATGCTAGAACATTTACTTTTACATAGTATCGCATTTAATAAATCTAAAAGTAGAATGATAGTGTCGTGATGATATTATTTTCAGACATAATAATAATGAGCTTAAAATAATAATGCCACAAAAATGAAATGCATAAATATGGTAATTTATTTAATATTGGATAATGTTATGGCTTAATTAAAAATGTGAATTTAAACAATTAATTTATTTTAGAATATTCGACAAAAATTATAAACCAATTCGAAAAAAAATATGTCATCTAAATTTTTATTATTATTTTAATGTCATTCGTTAGTGATGTGGGGCAGACCCTTTTACACGAGATGGACTCGTCCAAAGTATATTTATACTGACAGAGAGAATACCTGCGGGTGGAGATACGTTGATTCAGGGTGAGAGATACGGAGACAGTACAGCGAGTTATACGAGTGTCCAGCGAGAGAGATAATTACGGCTTCACTTACAGAGACTTGTACATATACTTTCTACTAACCCGCATTCCTGAACTACTAATCTTCACTTCAAGTCTGTATTCTTACGTTTAATACACTTATTTTTCTATCTCAATTACTGGCGTTGTTTATTTATTTGTGCAGGATTCCATTCCCGGAATCCACAACAGTTAGCTACTGCTTTTTTTTTATTTTTCTTCTCTTATTGTTCTTACTCCTTAATAATATTTTTCTTATTTTTTCACACTCAGTAGCCTCTCGTATCTCAGTGGCTTTACTGCCGTGCTTGGGGTGAAATGATTAAAAAAAATACAATGACTCTTCATGACGTTGTCGATGATAGTTCTCCACATTCTTCTCTCCTTTCTAAATCAAAAAAGGACGCAAGTTCATATTGGAAGCTACACGCTGCTTCTCACTCGATGTCGCACGTGTTAAGTTCTGTAAGATCTATTTTCTCATTTTGTACCTTATAATTTTAGACTGCCTTTTTATGATTTTAATGCAATAGTCGTTTTTGTTATTCTTTTGCTTAAAATATCTTCGTTTTTTATTCTACGATATTATCAACATCCTTCAGTAGCACCACATCTCTTTCACATCTATTCTCTACTTCAGTTGTGAGGAAATTGTCCAGTTTTACATAATCGAATGTTTCCTCGATGCAAAGGGCTAATATTACGCTATCATTACCATTTATATTTGGTTAGTTCTAAATTTTCATATGAAATTAAAATAAGAATATTTTTATTAGTAATTCTATTGGGTTGGTGCATAATTATCAGGCGTTTACATAGGCGAATTATTTGTTAATAAAAATTGCTGTTTCGTTTACATTGGTAATCAAAATATTATTTTATTTTCGCATTATAAAAATGCGTATTGATAATCAAACACTCCGGAATAATCATTTAAAAACGTTATTATTGAATTCTTCTGTTTCTTTTTTAATTATAAATATTGTTTAAAAACGCCTGATAATTATGCACCAACCAAATATTCTTTTCATCGCAATTAATTTCAGCATCTGTGTACTGACGGAGTAATGAGCTAAGTTCAGCTAAAATTATTATTATGGAAGCGGGAGTATTTGTGATGAAAAGCAATTGATATTAAGATGAACAATTAAATTAAAAGATGAATAGTGGCTGGCAGTACTTCAGCTAAAAATCTTAGGTGAAATGAATTCATTAATTCATTTTCTACGGCTTATCAACCATTTTAAATTTATTTAAGCCAGATAAGATTTTCAGATTGCAAGACTTTTTTGAGATAATTATTTGGTGATACAATTCTTATTGATTAACCCATTATTAGGAAAGAAGAGGTGTATTCATACCTCACCCAACGGTATATGCGTTTCGGTGAATATAACGAAACCAACAAGAATTTGAAATCGTCTCTCAGACACACAATTGCGTTTCATTATCCATTACACCGCCCGCACATCCAAGTTTACAACACCAAGTATTCTGAAAAGGTCACCATCTTTGTACTTAACAGTCTCGTCGTAGCTTAACTGCAGTGATTGTACGGGAACTAATAGTCTCAACGTGATAAAAACGTAAGCCAAGATGAAATTAATTACATTGTAATAAATAACAAAAATGCTTCATTTAATAATAACAATAATATTTCAAAATTATATTATATTACTACTAATTTGTTGCAAATGGTCTGACCCTTCTCAAAAGAGTCTACGCGCCCTTGTGGATCATTAAACATTTTCCTCCCGACAAGAAGAAAATTTGCTACCCTCTCGCTGCTCTATTCTTTCATGTTATGTGTACAGACGTCCTACATTCTTTAGTTCTACCACATTTGACCTTTCCAGCTGGGACCTGATATTCCCCGTACAGAAGAGTGAACCATACGCCATTACCTTCTTATTCCTATAGTAAGATGTAAGTTCTATTCGGTCAGCTTCTTCTCATGAACTACTGCTTTGTGTAAGAGACTATCGGCAGGACGTTTTCACATATAGTACAATGATAAGCTTTTCAATTCGAAGGTTAACCGTTATCTTTCCTGCCTATTCCCATGAAATTCACTTCTTTCTCTTTTCCTGTGCTCATACAACATTGCAATGTAACTATCTACATTGAGTGGATCTTGAATCTTTTATTGTGTGAAAATTTGTATAAGAAATGTGCACGATCCCGATTCTCCATAGATTTCTTTTCATTTTATTATCTTTATTTCAAAATTTTTAAGAAAAAAAAAACCGGTGTGGTTGCCCGTTATCTTTTTCCGGTTAGAAATCAAATTAGTCTTCTCTTAAACCGATTCTGTCCAATGCTAGGAATTGCAGTCTATACTTATATTGTAGCCCTTACTCGGAAAGAGAAGAGATGAATTCATGCCTTTTCCACGTTATTTAAACTGAATTGTAGAACTTTAACTCGGCTTGCCGATTATACGTTCCATGCCGAGAACAATTGCATACAGGTAAGGCGTATTGGGATAGCCACAGGTACCTTTCAAAAGATAAGCAAATTATTAGGAAACAGAAAACTTTCATTAGAAACTAAGAGAACATACTGAAATGTTACGTAATAGCATTCCGCTAATATGGCAATGAAGGCTGAACAATCTCCTCATAGATAAATAAGAGATATGGACAAGCAGAAATATGGTTCTACAGAAATATGCTGACAATACTATGGACTTAACATGTGAACAGCGATGAAATTTTAGAGTAAACAGAAACAAAAAGTTGAATTAGATTAAACGCCAACAAGAGACAGTTGACATATCGAAGGAACATAATGAGAAAAGTAGTTTTGGAAAATCTGATACACACAAAACAAATTGAAGACAAGAAAGACAGGGGAAAGCAACGCATAACCTACCTAGCAAGCTTGAGTAAATTGATAGCGGAAAAAAAGTTTAGGACAAATGAGACGCAATATTTATAAAGCGCCACAAAGTAGAAGCAATTGTGGATAGCTATGATCACCAACGTTTTGAATTGACACGGAACATAGAAGAAGAAAGAGAAGAATACTGATAAAAAATAAAACATTCAAAACCTTAATATCTCTAAATTTAAATGATACAAATGGCGACAAACTATAGAGAGAAAATATATTTTATAATATTTTCCTACTGAACTCTGAAGACGTATAAGTATTATGAATTGTAAGAAAGCTTTATTCTATTCCAATACGTTTCATTCATTCAGTTTCAGGTTGGTATAATTCGGGCGCTAAACGCAGCGAAAGCAATTCAGCATCGGATGCGTCCATTTGCTCATGTCTCCCTTATTGCAATTTTTTTCCTAAAAAAAAATAGTTGAAAACATAATGCTAAAGAAATTTGTAAATAAACCTGAGCGAAAGACTTTGCAAAGTTTGCAGGTTTTGATGCTTGGCAAACAAACAAAAAAAAACATATCTGTAATTCTCTTTACAAACCAGTACATAAATTTGAATTATTCCAGATAAAATAACAATTCTGCGATTTCTTTCGTGCGATATTTGGTGTAAAAGGAGAAAAGAAATCTTTGAATGCATAGAGAGGAGAAGTAAATGAATCTGTCAAAAATGTATAGCTGAGGAAAATAGCCTGAGAAAAAAGGTAACTTCTGAGCTTATCGACAATTTTACGAGAATACAAAGTTTATAACTGCAAATCAGGTAGAAAGATTGTATTAAGCTAATATCCTAAGTCAAGAAATCCGCCCCGAGAAAAAAAACACACACGCTGTAATGGTACCTAAGAAGCATGCCTTTAATTTGTCTGGACTAATCGAACGCTGCTTGTGGCTGAAAGTGATAAATAAAGAACACCCAGGACAAGACCAGCAGTTTTTTCTGAATCTTTACGAAAATATTCTCTCTATCTCTCTCTCTCTCTCTTTCTCTCTGTCTACATGTCTTTTTGTCCTACTCTCTGAATCCATTCTAGAAACTTGTGTTAACAAATGTATCTGGAAAAAGGCATGAAAACATTTCCTCCTGAGTTCTCTTACATCGCCAGATATCTTAACAGAAATGTTTGCTTTGTCAGGATATTCATGTTGAATCATGACATTAAGCGTACAACTGCTCAAAACTCAATGATTACATTAACTCTTCCGGATATACTAACAGGAAAATATTGCTGTAACTATTCTTAACCTTGACTAGGGAATTCAGAAAAGTTTCGGCCAGAAACGTTCTTTAAAACGAGTATTCTCGTTTTTTTTTTTTTTTTTTTTAAGTGGGTCACACACAGAAAAGAAATGCAGCCTATCGCGAATTGGGTATGAAGAAAAGACTTGAAGCAACTGAAATGTCGTTCTACAGAAAGATAATGAAGACATCATGGACCAAACATGTGACCAACGACGAGGTCTTAGAGAAAATGGAAACATAACGAAAAACTTATATATAACACCAAGGGGCAATTTTAATTTCTAGAGCACATAATGAGGAAGGAGGGATTTTCTAAATTGTTACTCACAGGACAGATTGAGGGCAAGAAGGACAGAGGAAAAAAGGCATAACATATTTGATGAGCTTGAGAAAACTGACGACAGAACAGTGTTTAGAAAGATAGAAGAGACACAATTTATTTAAAGCTGCAAGAAATTGTGGAGAGCCATGATCACCTAAGCCCTGTGGGGACACGGGACATAAAGAAGAAAACAAGGTTTTATGTCGGTTTCAGCTCTATGTATCCATGTCTAGAGTGGGGGATTTTAGAGAACATAAGATAATGACAAAAAGTAAAATGAGTGAATGGATGTTTTGCTGAAAATATCGTTTATAAAGATATTTTATGTAGGTAACATAAATTCTATTATAACATACTTCTCTAACTCTCTCTCTCTCTCTCTCTCTCTCTAACTCTACCTCTTTTTCTCACTCTAACTCTCTCTTTCTCTCTCACTCTAACTCTTTCTCTTTCTCTTTCTCTCTCTCTCTCTCCCCCCGTAGGGCACTTACTATGATAGTTATAAAAATTTAAATCAGATGTCATTCATAGAATAAACAAAAATCAGGTATTATAGATTTAAAAACTAGTTCTAATTATAGGTTTCTTCCTATATCCCATTAATTTATATACCTCTCCCAAAATAAATAAAAATGCGTCAATTAATGGGTTATATTTTGGTCTGAATTTCCGGGATGAGGTGGTATCGTTATTTACACCATTTATATACGGACTATTATCCTCATCTTTGTTGTTATCGCAATGCTTCGGTCGTTTTGCACTGCCTATTTTCTCAGACGTAACTCGATCTGGGTAACCTACAAGGAATTTTGAAATGAACCTTCTTTATCCTCTACGTGAAGAGACTGTCTCTGTTTCACTGTCCATATCTATGGATACCTCGTACATATTTTTAGCGCTACTCAGATATTGCTCGCCCTGTCTTCACTGATTCCAAGAACAATCTGCCCAGTCTATGGGTGAAGCCACATTTACCAATCCAGCAATTCACGAACCAACTCATTAATTCACTATGCTATTGTCCCTATAGTTTACTGGCATCGACATGATCTGAGGATGGCAGGAGATCACAGGGCCTTAAACTTGGGGATATAAACAACGATGAAGACAATTGTCCAAATTGAATTGTGTAAATAACGTAAAAAATAATCTCTGCATATGAAACGTATAAAAAGAAATAAAGCAAATAATACGGGAAAGTTTTTTTATTAAAAAATCATAGAATAAGTAAAAGTAATATTTGCCAGTAAATCAGAGAGTACTGTAAAACATTTTAATGATAGATTGATTTGTTTTTACGGCTTATCAACCCTTTGCAGATTATCATTGTCAATCACTCTTTCATACAACTTCTAAGATCATTTTGATATATTAGAGATATTATCAGATTTTTTTCCTCTTTATTAATGAAAATAAAAAATAAACAATGCGTCTATTCCACTATAATATATTATGCATACATAGTCTCAGTTTGTATATTCATTGACATATCTATCTGTCTTAAATATATACATAGATATATATGTAGATTGTACGCTGCTGATGATCGGTTTATCACATGCGTTATGAAATAAAGCATGTGCATGGTACGGTTTTGGTAGGATATAAAAAATATCCAAAACAGCGAGTATGCGATTTACTAGGATATCTCAAATGAGCAGACTGAAATACATACAATTGAATGAATAAAAATGGAGCCTCTATTTCAAATAAGTGTAACCACTATAATAACAGCTGAATACAAATATCGGATTAAAAATATATCCTATTATTTTTTTTAGAATTCTTTAGTAATTGCCTTTTTTAAGTATCGATTATGAAACTGGGTAGAAAACAGTTCTATACATGTTTTGAGAAAATACTTGTATATTATATTCAAAACCTGTTGTTTTTGTATATGCCTCCTTAGCCTATTAAAACAATTACTGTTAGAAATGTTGTTATATTTGATACATCAATTCGACGTACACTAAATTGATATTTTTGTAAGTCAATTCATTCCAAGTAAGACGATAATGGTATTAAGGCGCAGGTGGTTACAGGGAATGAAAGAAAATGAGAAAACTTTAGGAGAAGGAACACGAAACCCAATCGCAAGTAGAAAATAAGGGATAAAACTTTACCTCTATTCAAAAGGTGAGGAAGAAGGGTGAACCAAGCAATAAGCGAACTATATCAATTCAAAGTAGAGAACGTTTTCTAACGAAGATCGCTGAAAATATCAGGGATGGATTTTTGTAAGAAACGAGCATATTTTAAAAAGAAAACAAAAATGCAAATGGCTGCTAGAAATTTTGAGGTCAACGCGGAAAGAAGATTTGAATAAGTTAAGACCTATTGAAAATATATATGGAAAATGAGAGTAATAAAGTAAAAACGCAGATAAGTGAACGCACCTCTATACAAAACTACGCCCACGTGACATAACGAATATTTCACATTAAAAAATAATCTAGACTTCGTGTGATATCAGAAAAATTCGTACTACATAAAAATAATGTCTAATAACTAAAATTTGATAAAGTAAAATCATCTGAGTAAAGTAACATATGGTAACAAAATATATGGGTTAGTATTTCAATCTTTCGATTAACTTTTGTTATCATATTCTGACTATTGTGCTTATCTTTGTTGACAACACGTTTCGGTCTTTATCAGGTGCATGACGATATGGGTAACCTTTTTTTTTACTGTGGTGTTCACCGTGTACATATGCCTGGCGTTACAGAGTAATGGGCATAACTCTTGTAGTGATCTGGAGAGCAGTCCTACATGGAATTCTGAACAAAACCTTTATTTATTCTATGGAGGTAGACTGTTCCCGTTCCATGGCTCATGACTAGGGATATCAAGTAGTTCTTATTCCACGGGGCAAATGCCTAATGGCTAAAAGCTTAAGTTTGTGAATTTGGTGTCATAGTGTTTGTTGGTTCAATCTCTCGTTCGGTCAGTGATTATGTGCACGCAGTGCAAACGGGCGAGCAATAACTGAACAATATGAAATAAGAGAACGAGATTAGCCATTTCTATACTGAGAAGAAGGCGAACGATAAAAGGAAAACGAGATAGCTAAGAGTGCAATAAAGAAAGATGAAAGCACATGAAAGAACCATCCAGGGACTCAAGAGAGGGTTCCCTTGGCATAGAAATTTTTCTGGGTGTAAACACCAAGGTCATAAATATCTTAGACTCTTTTCGACAAAGTGGAGGATAGCCAGAAACAGAGAATCCCTTGGCTGCGATAAAAGAATTTAAATTAGTTTCTCAAACTGCTAAGCTATTTGGAGAACGGTTCAAGAGAAATGACTATACATTAAAGATATTGGTAAGAATATCACGAATACTGGTAAAGGTAGGACATGCTTTGTTTATTGGATCTCTCGTATTTCTTTTAATTGTAACTGTCATGAGAATATTATATTTTAAGGTGTAAAAAAAAATTGTCATTGTTCATCGGCAAAGTCAATATTTACTGACCAGAACGGGAAAACATGATGTGGAATCAGGGTTGCCCACTGGAATTTATCGAATGGATACGTAGCCATGCGGGACATGGCACTGCAAATATATCGATATTCTACGATGGTGACCAGAGCAGCGTATCTAAGCACAATCAAGGAGCTCGGGATCCTTACGACTAATCGGGATGCAGGAACCAGAGAACTGCCTGCTAACTCGCTATTCTCATTAGGATAAATCACAGCCACTGATCAGACAGATCACCTCACATACACACACACACACACACAAGAATTTGTGAGATAAATGAAACAATTATTTTCACCATTACCATGATTTATATTTAAATGATAAATAATAAATATGAAAAGAATATATATATATATATATATATATATGTGTGTGTGTGTGTGTGTATATATATATATATATATATATATATATATATATATATATATATATATATATATATATATATATATATATATATATATATATGTACATATATCATAGTATAACATTATCATCAAATATATATATCTAAGACCGTTTTTATTATTATTGTTGTTAACATACACTAAAGAATATTTCTCAGAGAGCATCTTCCTTGGGCTCATATATAGGAAAGTCTGAGGACGCATTGTGTAGCATCTGGATTGTAATAAATAGCAGGCACAGGCAAGCATCACCAACATTCTCTCACAGAGTTTAGTATTAGGAATTATTATGTCAGCTGTAATGAAAGAAGAAGCTTATTTAGCATTGCATTCATTTTGTCTTTTCTATTTAGGTTTGTCGCTTACACTATGTCTTTAGAGTGGTTACACTCAGCACAGCGTTTCTATAAGCATTTACTGACCTCCTCTGAAATTTTGCATTACTTTTTTTCCTTTCAAAAGCATAACTGTTATGACAGCTCGTTGCTTAGTACGTGTTTCCAGATGAGCAGCCATATTGTAAGAGGATTATGGATATGAAAATGGAAAATTTCCCCTGAGACTGTAAACATTCTACGCTTAATAGCCCCGAAACACACGTGGAATTTTGAATTAATACTTTAAAAAATAAATTAGAACATATATTATATTCTTGCCAGCGTATATATATATATATATATATATATATATATATATATATATATATATATATATATATATATAATTATTAGGTCTATTTCGACAGCAATGCTTCTCTCAGACACGTTGGTTTAAATAATATGGATAAGTTCTTTCTATCAACTATATATTTAACTTTTTAAATTTCCGAAATAGGTGTTTTATTTTATCGTTAAATTTGATAAAGCTCATGTTTATTTTTAATTTATATTATTTTCTTCCCGAGTACTTTCGAATGTTGATATGTTGCCCTGCGGAGAAAGATACCTTATTTAATGTTGTCTGCTTCTCTTTTATTACAACAGTCACCACAATTTGGAGTCATTCTTTGAACTGTGTACTATGCATAATAGTAGATAACATTAAAATTATATATATATATATAAATGTGTGTGTATATATGTGTATGTGTATCTGTGTACATATATATATATATGTGTGTGTCTGTATATATATATATATAAATATATTGATATATATATATTGATATATATATAAGAAGAGAGAGTTAGAAATTTAGAGATTTTGAGATAGATCTAGATGAATGCAAAACTTAATCATTTAGTATTGAAATAATCGAATTTATAGAACATTATACAGTTTAAATTTAAGATCAAAATTCAGTTTTTATCTGTTTTAAATTGTGGCTATTTATCAGCCCTCATGCATATACATAAATACGAACACACACACACACACAAGCATACATACATACACACACACACACACACACACACACACACACACACACACACACACACACACACACACACACACACACACACACATATATATATATATATATATATATATATATATATATATATATATATATACATATATATATATACATACATACATACATATCTGGTTGTGTCTGTGATTGATAAAGGAAACTTGAGGTAAGCAATGGATGATGAAATAGATAAAAGAAAAATGTCAAAAAGTTAACGAAATAGAAGTAAAATGTAAAGGAGACTAGAATGAAAGAAAAAGAGATGGGAAACCTCAAGGGAGAGTGTCAGTAGAAGAGTTGTAATGAAAGAAGAAGAAATGGAATAAAGAGAAAAAAACTGCCAAAAATAATTCTAAGAACAACTTATTTTAAAATCACAGATTACGAGAAAACCGGTCCAAAGATAAAAAGGGAGAGTTAGAGTTATAACAAATTGAAAACATTCAATGGATTGTTGGATGAAGATAAGAAAATGGCAACTGGTATATAAATTAGACAGTCTGAGAGAGTTAGTGAGAGAACGAAAGAGAGGTATTGAGAGAACGAGAGAGAGAGAGAGAGAGAGAGAGAATTACTGAGAGAACAAGAAAGAGGGTAATGGGGGCAAAACGAATCAAACTCTATTAGAACAGGAAAGCCAGAGAAAAGAAATATACACTGATGAAATTGCAAGAGCCGAGGAGTGAATAGATATTACGCGGAACCAACGGACAGTGAGCGAGGGAGGGGCATATTCAACTCATAAGTGCAGCTAGGTAAATTCGTCGTCCATCTCGTGCGGGCAGATATAGATTTCATCGTGGAATCTTGGCGAGAAATCAATAGTGAAGCCTTCAGTAATCCGACTTTCCCGACCCTCTCCAGAGCAACGCGGTCGGCGCATGCGCTTTGACGCCATTTTTGTTGCTAACGTCACGATGGTTGGCAGCGGAAAGCAGAATACCGTAACTCAGCTAAGCAAATGTAATTGAATCGATCAATTCACAATAAGTTTAAGCAATCACAGGACCGTCTGCATGTTTCATTCTTCTATCTAAAAAGAGAACGAAAAACCTTTCTTTTTCTTTTTTACCTGAATATTGATATAGGCTTACGTTCACAGACGTTTCCCATAACCTATTTTCTTGTTATGAAAATTCAAAGAGGCAGTCTTTAAAGATTTTGGCTTTTATCTGATAAAGTAACGACACAAATATTTCATTGAACAAATATAATAATCTGTATAACAGTTCCTTTTGCATCACATGATAATCAACTTTCTCACATAGATTTACAGCAGTATTTGATATAACAAAAGATTAGAAAACTTATATATACGTATACTGATATTGTACTTTCAGTATCTACAAATGTCTGCTGGTTTGTTGCAGTTAAAAAGCTATCTATTTACCAATTACATGTAGTATGTATTTTTTCTTCGGATAGACGGAGTTCGACATTCCAGGAAGGCAGGCAGGCCATCGAGAAGGATAACTTAAAACACCTCTGTTTTGGTATCATATCCAAGTACGGAATGAGCTATTGAAATCTTAGCAGAAAACCCAGGGTGACGCCCAGAGTGCGATTGGCTGACAACTATCTGGTAACGCTTGCAACCAAGCCAGCCCCAAATGTATTGCCCTGTAATCCTTTGCGGTTTTCGAGATGGCCGAGTGAGTGGGGAGCATGGCCTACATATCTACATATACAATCACCCAGGCCTACGCCCTGGAGAGGTCACTGATTTAGGACCAAACAGGGAGCTAGCAATACCTCGAAAGAATCCTACTGCTTTTGATGTTCGTTGGTTTTCTACGGTTTATCTACCCATTTACAGGTTATTTAAAACCAGAAAATATTTTTAGGTTGTACGAATTAAGAGATACCTAGACAGAGAAGAGGTGGATTCACATCTACCCCATATGTAAAATCGCATAAGTGAATATAACGAACACAACGTGAACTTGAACTGGGCTCTTTGATTAAAAATTCCGATTCGTTATCCATGACACCCCACGCATATCCAAGCTTGCGGCAACGTGTATTTGCAAGCGGTCGCCGATCCAAGTAGTGACCAAACTCGACTTTCCTCAAATTCTGTTATCATATGGAAACGGTGTTGCAACGTGATGAGGCCGTAACTCTGCTTTTGATGTAATATATATAAAGAACAAAACAGCTTTTACCTTTAATAAAGGGTGTTTCAATAACTTGGACCGATTTTAAATGTGAATTAAGTTTAAGCGTCTAATGATTTTTTCTTTTTCTTTCAGATTTACAATTCTTTGGCATTTTCAACCATGGAAAGAATAACAATCAAACAACGTGTTAAAATTATCGAAGCCTATTACGAAAATGTACGTTCAATTAGAATTGGAATGAGAAGTTCCCAGGTCGCATCATCTCTCAAGTCAATTGGCCACCACGATCATCCGACTTGACGAGTTTAGATTTCTTCTTTTGGGGTCATCTCAAAAGTAAGGCCTATTCCAACAAGCCAACAACAATTCAACAGTTGAAGGGTGAGATAATAAAGCATAGTTGTGAGATCGAGGAACAACTATGCAGAAACGTCATCAAACATTTTGACCATCGAGTGGAATTGTGCCGCCGAAGTCTTGGCGGACATTTGGACGCTATTTCTTTTAACACATAATTGTCATGATTTAAATAACATTATCCAACAGAGAAATAAATAAATTTCCACCAATAATCCTGATTTATTTAATGCAGACTTTGATCCATTTTAATGAAACACCTTTTATTATAGCATTATTCTGTACACATTACTGGTAGCTTATTGCAACCGAATATAAAGCTATCAAATAGCCTAAATTCAGATATATGAGATTCTCATGACCACGTTTGAGAGAAATTTCCTATCTTATATGTCAGCAAATACAGTAAGAATTTTGTCACGTCCTTGTAGAATATAGGCCTTACAAGAAATCGTTCAAAGTCACGTTTTTGAGTTACGATATCAAGCAATGCCTATGAATGAATTTTCAAAATGGATATAGATGTTGCGCTTGGTTAATACCTATCTCTATGCAAGAACATTATGAATCTCAAAAAGAAGAGCTAGTAAGCGTCATTGGATGCTGATAACCTTCAAGTATTATATCAGTTTTCCTTCTCATAGTTGTATATCAATAGAGAAGGCTTAGAGGTTCAACACTTTCGGCGACCTTACCGCATCTATGAGATCTACATTTCCACGTCCCTGCTGCCTGACCATTGATGCCATGAAAATATTCATCGAAAGTTTAACAGTCTTTTTTATCGTACAGGGTGTCTAGCCATCCTGATCAATAAAAAAGCTCACCAAGTTCTATATTTAACCATCGATTGCTAAAAGGCTTTATTTGTAATCAAATCTGACCTGTGAGAATTTGGAGGACATCTGTGGTACTGAAAATCTATGTATTTCGTCTAAACTGGAATTTTTGTAACACACTGAAGCATGTTGAAATCCTCAAAGTATTTAGTATTGTTGAAGTTATCACTAAGATTTTTGTCAAGATTTACAAACTCTACGTTTCGTTCAATTTCGTCATCAAATCGATGAAATTTGAATCAGCAGATTTGTCTGGAAGTTACTTTGACAAAAATCGGTTAAAAAAGTTCTTTAATTTTAATTTAATTTTATAATTAATTTTATAATGTTTTTTATGAAAATTTATTTTTGTCCCCTTTAACAGAGAAGAATAATCTTAGTATTTCTTACTCTTGAGCATGCAATATAGAATTGGCCTTTCGTAAATATTTCTTTCTGGAGGTCAAGAGGTTCTAGAAAACGTAGGGTGAACTGAAACCTGGATTCTTCTATATAACCATAAAGAAAATATATGCGTAAGAGAATATCGAATGTTTATTTAATAAGTATTTGTTATTTAATCATTGAAGTTTTTTTAAATAGTGGGAGAATTCTGTATATTAAATAATAAAACTTTTAATTTTTCTAAAAAAAATAATGAAAAGTTATTGTTATAATCTCAGCACCCTAAAATAATCTGTAGTTTGTACCTCATTATCTTTTTGCAATTTTTCCCAAATTTGATTTCGATCGGTCAACGTATGGCTATTTTAGACGGTGTGACAGATTGAAGGACTAACGGAGGTTCCAGAATTTTATATGTAAATTTAAAGAAGTGTTTTGCGAAGTGTTTTGTGAATCAGTGACATTGCTAATATTTGTCGCTTTTGGCACCACCTGACCACAAACTTTGATTGGATCTAAATTATCAACCACAATTGTGAAAGTAAATAAATATAATTACTCTCCTCTCTATTGCTTGCGTAATGGTAAGCTAATTAAGAGCTGTGCGGTTAGTGAAACAGTTATCGGTGCATAAAATTGAATCGACGAGCCGAGAAGAATGTCCGACATAGTCTTTCGCATTACCATTTTTTTAAAAATTTTACCATTGGGCAATGCATGCATGCATATATTTCTTCCTGCCTGGCCCATCGTCGGTAAAGACGATAAACTACATCCGCGTCCTGGGTAAGAAGATAAACAACGTACAACAGCAAGGCCTCTGATCAGGAGGTTTTGAGGAGTGTGGAACCACCTCTTTATTGCTTATGTTCCCATGTTCGCCCCGACACGAGTTGGTAGAACCTGCTAGGGTCCTAGTTATGGGTAAATATATAACCCCCACCAAAGGGTGTTAAAACACTATAAAAGTGTAAAAATAAGTTTTAATACCAGAAATACTTTGTAAAATATTACCAGTAATACATTTTTAAAATATACCAGCTATACATTTTAAAAAAAGTATTACCAGCTATATATTAAAAACAAAATATTACCAGCGAAGGAAATGTATTACTAGAAATAGATTTTTTTGAAGGAAAAAATATTACCAGAAATAGAAATTTGAGAAAAAAATATTACAATGAAAATTTTGTCGGCATTAAATAACCCATTGAAATTGATATACCGTAAAACAAAATAAGGCAATCCCTGTCTGGCTATAGGTTATGTAGGATGGTTGGCCGAACAATCTTTGCGTGATAGACTGTCAAAGATAAGAATTAATCTAAAAACAGTTAGAAACAATAAATATTAATGAGCTGCTCTGCTATATATATTATATAAATGCCTCTATGAAAGTGAATGTCGGAATGTCTCCTCACGGACGATGGATAAATTCCAAACAACAAAGACATGTTCCTACGGAAGACGGCTGGGAATACCATCGAGAGAATCTTTGAGTAACGTGTAAGTCTTAAGGAAAGTATTAACCACAAGAACCGATACTTACAAACAAAAACTAGGGGTATTTAATGTGGACAGAAAGTTTGGGGGAATTAAATACACATGGAAATACTGAAGAGAAGAAAAGCAGGCGGAAACAGCGATTAATCAACTAGAGGTATTTGAGGAAAGGCGTGGCAGAACAGAATATGTCATAGGGATTCACTGAAATAATTCAATTCACAAATAATAATAATAATAATAATAATAATAATAATAATAATAATAATAATCGCCTGAAGCTACAACATTCTTAAAAAGGAGAGCAAAGACAAATGCAATCGACGAGATACAGATACAATGGCAAGATAAACTGCTTCATGGCCAATACTCTGACGTACCAAACAAGCTGATGTAGACAAACCCCATACCCATCAGTGCTTGCGTATTGCATGTTTAAAAGCTGAAACTGAAGTGTTTAACCTTGCTGAACAGGGCCAATGCTTGATAACTAGAAATTATGAAGCACACATACTAAAATATTGTGTTATCCCAAAATGCAGATTCTGTTACATGCAGAAATAGTTGATCATCGTTTATCAGGTTGCATGGTATTGGCACCCACTGAATATAAAGCCCGGCATGACAGAGTAGGCAAATATCTGCATGGAAAATTTGCAACTTCTACGGGAAGGAAACTGAAAGAAATTGGTTTGAACACTACCCAGACGCGTTTACGGAGATAGGACCTGTTACAATTTTATGGGACTACACAATACACACAGACAGAACAATCAGTCCCTTCAGACTGTAAAGTATTTTTGAAGATCTTCAAAAAGATATCAAAATACAAGGACCTTGAAATCGGAATCTAAAAAATGTGGCACATGGGAACATCAACAATACCTGTTGTAGCTGGAGACCTCGGATTGTTTGGAAAAGATTCCAGTAGTTTTATTGATGAGATTCCTGGAAGACCATGACTTAAAGAAATACAAACAATTCTCAAGAGTATAGATCACACCGTACGAAGGGTTTTATCTATATAAATTATGTTTTTTTTTAATTGGTTAGTGGAATTATTATCATTTTCATTTATGATCGATTTCATCACGATTCCTCTCTTAAGCTTGCAGAGAAATTATATATTCTTATTGGTCAAATAGAGACCAATAGCGTTATAAGAACCTCGAAGAATTCCAGTAAGATATCTGTAATCATTTGTAAGTATCAACAGTTCAAATCTTAATGTAATAATTAGACAATTTCCCTGTTACGAGCCTTGAACAATTTTGCTCTGACATCCGGATATATATATATATATATATATATATATATATATATATATATATATATATATATATATATATACACGCTCCTTTCTTGATCGGTTTCCACCCAAAACTATATGATCCAGTTTTTCTGGCTATTTGCACAGACCAGGAAGGAAATAAAGTACTATTGTCATATCTGGGCTTGAACAACCCAGGTTTAATTTTCCTGACGTGATAAAGATCAAAACCGTTTGTGAGTGGTTAAATATTTGCTATTCTAAAACACGTTGGTCTCACATTAAACCTTGTCAGGTCATAGTAAAATGACCTAACAGTCTGTATTCCTTAGTCTGACCAGTTTTAACCTTTACAGATACGATGTGTCATACCATTTTCACTGTCCTTCGTATTCCACTCAAACACATTCTTCTGTTACTTTGTCGAAACGACTCCGCAAGACCTCATGGGTATGACGATAAAATACATCTGGCACCAATTCCTCTGATAGGGGGTTTTGAGGAGCGTGTTATCACCTCTTAATTACTGTTGTTCCCAGATCAACATGACACGGGATGGTAACACCTGTTAGGGTCACAGCTATGGGCAAATATTTATCCTGTCAAGCTGGGGTCAAACCACTGTGAAAGTATACATATTTTGTAGTAAATATACCAGCAATAAAATTAGAAGCAATAAATTCTTGTGAAAGAAATTACTAATGCTCCCAATAAAATTTCGCCATTAAATGACCCATAAGTACTTGACTTGCCGCCAACAAACAAACAAGACTCTCAAGAAGATGCTTCTTCCGATCACTGAAATCTGAACCTGTTCATGTCAAGGGTTCACCGTTATCTTTTCTACATATCATCATAAACTGCCACTCGTAAATCCTACTCTTTTCGTTCACTCAATAAACTCCTTCAGAAACCCTTTCATTCGAGTCGCAGTTGAACCGTAAATAGGTGAAAAAAGAAAAAAAATGCTATAATGTTGTAGTAGATTTCTTCAGCTGTATATTCCGACAGAAAATGTTTTATCAGTTGCGCAGACAAATCAGGGGAATGAAGGAATCGAAAACTAATACATATTATTGAACGTGGCTCTTCACACGTTAATGAGTCTCCACAGCATCCTATCAATTGTAGTTATTAGTAATTCACTTTAATATCCCTCCAAATATATGTTCTGCTATACATTTAACCAAACGTATTTATGTAGGTCACTCACCGTTTCACTCTGCACATCTTGCATTTGGTTGTTTGCGGTTTTATGGCATATCAACCACTATGGGTTATTTAATGCCAGATCCAGTATTTACTAAATATATGAAAAACGTATCGCTGGTAACATCATTGTTTCAAAAACGTATAGCTGGCAACATCATTGTTTCAAAAACGTATAGTTGGCAACATCATTGTTTTAAAAAAAGTGTACTTGGCAACATCATTGTTTCTTTCTGGAAAAGACCTGGAAGTTCACTATTTTTCCATAGCTGGGACCCCAAAAGGTGCTACCACCCCGGGTCAGGGTGAACCTGGGAACACCAGCAATTAAGAGGTGGTTCCACGCTTCCTCAAAACCTCCTGATCAGAGGCCTCGCTGTTGGATGCAGTTTAACGTCGTACCCAGGACGACATCTTGCATTTAATATTTTGTGAGCGTCAAAGTCTCAAAAGTCTCCTTTCCTAATTTTGTTTCCTAGAAATTCTAGTTGTATCTCTCTGGTTAATAGAATAAGTGGTAATTCTGGTTCTATTTTCATTAATACTTCCTCATTTTTCACATGTTTCTTGGTATCCCCAACATTCTTCAGTGTGATTCACTTCTCTGTTTCCTAAATTTTCTACATTCATCTGTGAAGAAATTGTCCAGCATTTACTGTCAAATAGGGGGATCGATACTGTTTAGCTATTAAACATTCTGTCTCTTAATACTTTGCTTAGCTTTTGGAAGGGTGCGGAAAAGTGCTCGAGAAATATATTTTCAACACCACGCACGATACATTTTATTCCTCATATATTCATTAATTTGGCAGAACAACTTTTAAACAGGTAATTGTTCTTTTCGTTATTATAGCTAATAAAATATGTCCTAGTTTTTCCTCATCATCATCCGCAGAGGTTATTCGCAGAGAACAGAAATAACTCGTTAATTCTCATCGAATTTCAGCTTAGGCAGATTAAGTTAATTACACAGTAGGAAGCGAATTTACTGCCAACTAGCACAACGAGAACTAAATCCTGATGAGTACGACGCGTTTCATAGCTTATTTAACTGAGAACCTTCGGGGAGCATAATTTCTATATGCCCGGAACAAAGAATCCTCGAACCGAGTTCAAATTTCTATAGAGTCTGTAACGATTACTCACTCATTCTCTCTCTCTCACACACGCACACGCACACACACATACACAGCCTCTCATATCTATCTATCTATCTATCTATATATATATATATATATATATATATATATATATATATATATATATATATATAGATATATATAATATGGATAAAACAACTGAAAAGTTGCAAATGAAAAGAAAAAAAATGCGTGTTTTTTTTGTGAAAGTATTTATTTATATGTTTTTATATATTTGATATTTCAGATCGCCTCGATCCTTCCTCAGAAACTGATTAAATAACTGTGTTCGGAAGTTTGTTTACAAATAGCGTCCGTCGCGTGACGCGGACGTCACGTAATGTGAAATGCAACTGTGTTGGGAATATTTCTAACGTAAATCTAACGATAGTATTTTAGATGTTGTTTGAAAAGGTTTTTTTTAACTATATCTAAAGAAATCTTTTAACTATTGAAATATTTATACAGATTTAAAATACCCAATTCTTTGTTTAACCCTAGTTTATATGTGTCTAATTTTAAAATCCAGTATTTCTCTATTTTTCTTCGTGTGTATGTTGAACTAAAACCTGAATCTATCAATAAACATTTACAGTTGTCTAATGAATGTCTTGATTGATTAAAGTGTTCAGCTATGGGGGAATAAGGATTGTTTTGACGTATATATACATATTTGAGGAGAAACTTTCCTTTAAATATGCTTCATCAAAAAGGCAGACAAAGAAGATTTAATTTTTGTTTTAAATTTTCTTATTTAGTTTTTCTTACATATTTATGTATTTTTTCCGTTTTGTAGTAGTGTCATGTACGAAGAAAATGAGTCGCTGCCGACACCGATATTTGAGCGTGACATTCTAGACTTATGAATATATGTTTTCCGGCTGATGTATAAATAGCGGTGTCAGGCTACTGACTTCAGAGATTATTGAGTTACTACTGAGTGGAACTATCCAGTCGAATTAGTGTGAATTATTGTACGTCAATGATTTGGCTTTTGATTTAGGATTTACTGGACGTTAAGCACGCTACGAAATAGGTATTCACTGAAATTAATAATTATCTTTCGTTGACTGTTACTTTGTTCTTGTTAACTATTGTTGTAATACTGTTTTGAAATCTTGAGTTATACTTAATTATTAACAACCACCGTACATCAGAGAAAGGAGTAAGCGAGTACATAAATTTTCCATAACTTTCAATATCCTAGGCACTTTCGGACACCAATTTAGTCATTTCCAAAGAGATTTTGTTTTAGTGGGGTTTTTTTTAACTCATGCTTTGACAGTTTAAATTGTATTTGATTTTTCTGTTGTTTTGAATGGAAGCGTTCATTCCGAGCAAACGTACATTAATAGAGGCTTGAATTCGTGTAAGAATCTTCTATTTTTTTAAAATTTAACACTCCATTACCACAGTTATATAAGATGAATTTTTTTATAGTAGAAGAGAAATCTTTGATATACGGCGCCTCTCCAACAGTGAGATGTTTCAGATAATGTGATTTATATAGAATGTTAGTGTTTTCGACCAGAATTCTTCTTAAGGATTGTTGTAAATTGTAGTTTGATAGATGTATTTATAGCGCTTTGGTCTGATAAATGACACACAAGGCTTCTACTTGAGAAAGTGGTGTGGATGCGAGAAAAAGTAGATATAAAATTAATGAAATCATTCTTGTCTGTCGTATTTAATGAAAACAAACAGTATTAATCAAAGGGGAGAATAAAAGAACTAAATGTAAGGAGACATAAAATGACTATTGGCGTTGCATTTAAACCTTTGAGGATCGTAGTTGACAGGAAAGCAAGAAACTGGAAGAGATTCCCAAAAGTGAGAATGGCTAAAGAAATAGCATTTAGCATAAAACGGATTGATATATCTATCATTTCCCACTGTAATAGGATCAGATGTACATGTCAATCTTATACTGCATTTGAATTAGAAATTTCGAAGTACCATAGAGAAAAGCTCATCCGAACAGTCACCATAAACAGTCGAGTTACCAGAGAGGAAAGCACATCAGAATAGTTACCATGAAAAGTCGAAATACCAGAGATGAAGGCATATCGGATAATTTACCCTGAAAAGTACATAGGAACAAGTACCATGAAATCTCGAGGTACCAAAGAGGAAAGCACATCAGAACAGTTAACATGAAAAGTCAAGGTACCAGAAAGGAAAACACATCAGAACAGTTACCATGAAAAGTCGAAGTAACAAAGAGGAAGTTACCCTGAAAAGTCGTGGTATCAGAGAGGAAAGCACCTCAGAACAGTTACCATGAAAAGTCGAAGTAACAAAGAGGAACGCATATAAGATCAGTTACCCTGAAAAGTCGAGGTAACAGAGAGCAAAGCACATCAGAACAATTACTCTGAAAAGTCGAGGTAACAGAGAGCAAAGCACATCAGAAAAATTACCATGAAAAGTCGAAGTACCAGAGAAGTTTGCACCTCAGAAGAGCTACCAAGAAAAGGTACTTTGAAGCTTCATTATAGTCGTGGGAAACTGAATGTTTTTTTAATGTGAAAAATTTAATGATGGCGTTTAACACATATATTTTTTAATCCTTTCACCCCCAAGCGAGGCGAAAAGGTCACTAAGAAGAAAGGGGTTACTGGGCGCGAAATTTTAAAAACATTTTTTGAAGAGTGTATGTGTCAGGTAATCAAGAAACTGGAAGAAGTTGAGAAAAGAAATTATTAAAGTTGAATTTATGCTTACAACTAGGTAAGACCAATAGTAAAACGATGAGATTAATTGCCAGTCTAGATATACACTTCAATTCAATTCATTGGATGTACCAAGGAGAGCTAAATTAAAACAGCTGCCATGAAGGTATTAAAAAATAAACCAGATGTTTAGAATAAGTTACTGAAATAAATCAATAACAGACTGACATTTAATACCAAAGAATAAAATGATAATTTACCGGTTGACGCTCGTCAGCTACCCAGAACTCGATCGTAGAGTAAAATTACCTGCCGACGAAAATATAAAACAAATAAAACAAAAATAGAACGTTATTATTAATATTCTAAACATGGAATATCCAAAAGAAGACCACTTTAAGTCATAGCAAACATTTCTTCTCTTTACACAAGGCAGTTAAGTTGAATTTCAGAATGAGATTTGCATAACACAAAGAACATGTTCTCACAGTACGTCTCGACAAATTGGCAGTTTTTAATCAGATACTCTCCATAGACCTCTTATTATTTTCCCTATTTTGTCTTCTATTCCAATCCTTGCTGCTAACAGTTAAGACATCTGCTTTGCAATTTAAATAAAATATAGAGATGTGTAGAAAGATGCTGTTATAGACATTATACAAAACTCACATCTGACCATCAAAGATGACAGGCGCACGAGGTGTCACTCACGGCCACCCAATTGAGAAGCATCCGCTTTTGCAAAAATAAGATAGATTTGTACTATTGACGGTTGTATAAACAAATGCCGCGAACGAAGTGCGGTTTCCCTCACAACGCAGTGGTAGGATGTTAGGTCCACGCCTCATCTCACCTCACACAATATAGAAAGGTTCAAGTCTCTTTTTCATACTTAGAAGGAGAGTTCTTTTTTGCCTACGAGCAGAAAACCGGCAGTTCGTGAAATCACTCAGTTAATCTACAGCTGTCCGGAAACCTATTTAAATAACATTTTACGAGTTTATACAGATACACATGTTAGGGAGAGATTTAGCAAATTTCGTCTATCTGCATGTGACGCCTTCAGAAAAGGATGTGTCATCTCATCGGACTAATTCCACCGATAGTGTGATGCAATTCTGAGAGAATTAGAAATAGTACCAGAATTAATTATTGGCGTGCATAATCATAACAATACAATATATGAAAATGACATAATGTCAATAGCAGACACAGAAAGGGAACTAAAAGATCTTGCTACACAAGGTAGAGAAAGACAGCGAGAAGAAAATACTGAACCTCTATTGTAAGGAGACAGAACGTATGCTTGTCAGCAAAATGGACAGCTCAATATATAAATTACAAAGTGGAGATATAAAATCAAATGCAACAATTTAAATATCTGTGTAGTGATTGAGATATTGAAATCAAAAGGATTGCGAAATACTTCCAGAAGCTAAGTAAAGTATTAAGGAACTGGAAAGTTACGTTAGAAGGAAGGGAAATACTATTGGCCTCTTATGAAATATCAGTCCTCCTATCTGTCAGTAAATATTCGACAATATCCTCATGGATGAAAGAAAAAACTTAAGTCAAGAGAAATATTGTTCTACAGAAGGATGCCGAGAATTTCATGTCAGCAACGACGAAGTTTTAGAAAATGTGGAAACAAAAAAGCAAACTTATATTTAATTTCATAAAGAGACAATTGATATTTCTAAGACACATAATGAGGAAATGGAGCTTGGAAAATTTGATACTCACAGGTCAGTTTGAAGGCAAGAGTGGCACATTAAACAGCGTATAACCTGCCTAAAGTGCTTGTGTACATAGTTGACAGAACAGGGATCAGGAGATATAGCACAAAGACAAACATTTCTAAGGGCTACAAAGGAAGAAAATAATGCAGAGACTTGAACGCCAATTTCGTGATTGAACTTGGTTCATAGAAAAAGAAAGAGATGAACAAGCGGAGTATATTTTCGTCTTGTGAAATAAGTTGCTTTTTAGGTGACACAATCAACTGAATTTGTTACATATCTCGTGGTTGAAATGTTATTCCATTTGGAATATTAATATAGCTATATACACAGGTCAAAAAAATATTTCTCGACCTGACATATAGCCATGGAAATAAACTCCACAATAATTTACGAGACACATGGGGCATTTGTCGTAGAGGATACCTAACGACAACTCTCCTGCCAAGGAACAGAAGGGAAAATTAAAGCGAGAAATTGAGGACATCATATGTAAATTATTGATACGAAATAAGATTTCAAGAAATCCACATGATTTAACGAGGAAAAACAAGGAGATCGGGCAGAATTATAAAATTAAAGCAGTAAATAACATTTTACCAATCAATGAAATAATTAAACAGAAACTGCAATTAAAGTCACAGAGAATACGACGATATGAAAAGCGTCGTAGTTTCTATCAACAAAATAAGATATTTAAAACGGATCTCAAAAGGTTTTAAAAGGAAATTGGAAAATGGAATTTAAATTGAGTGAAGAAGTGCAAGTATACCATAATACATCTACTCTAGCCGCGAATAACCTAAAAATGAAAGCAAAATTCAGTGCAATACACCAAATGCAGAAACGATGTACAGATAGGTCTCTTCATGGTCAATACTCTGCCCGGGTCAAACAAGATGATCTAGTCAAACCCATACTGATCAGTAGATTGTTAAAAGATGAAAACAAAGTTTCTATTCTTGCTGCACATGACCAATAATTCCTAACTAGAAATTGCAAGCACACTTACTGAAATTTTTTTAAAACGAATTTGTGATAAATATACAGAAAAATTGACAATCTTGTATCAAGTTAGACGTATTAGCAAACAATGAATATAAAACTTGGTTTGACGGATTGGGCCAATATGTGCCCTGGAAAATATGCAAATTTTACGGGAAGGAAGTTGTAAGAAACTGGTATGAAAACCTCAACCCAAAAAGACAACTTTTATTAAGAACTACAAATGACAGGAAATTGTAGAGAATTATGAAGGCCAACGTACTGAAAGTTCATAGCATATTGTGAAAGAAAATTCATCATTCATGAAATACTACATTGGCTGGTAGATTATTCAGAATCTATTTCATTTTCATAGTATCAATTCTTAGAAGCTAATCGTCACATACGCGTACACATAAGAAATAACTTTATGAAAATAAGAGGCAAAAATAATAATGTATTCAGTCCAGAATTAAAATAACTCAAGACTCTCATTGTGAATCTTGACAGAATCAACTCTCTTCAAATCGAAATCACTGAAAGTTGCCTGTTTTCTAAGTCGGCATCGTCTGATACGTTACAACACTATCCTTTTCAAACAGTATAGCGATGTGTAACTATTCTCAAATTATGCACTCAATGCATTGCTTCTTTGAAAGCAAAAGTGGCGCCATGGTTCAAGGAGAAGATAAAAACATACATTCAGAGAAAGTATTATAATGTAACAATGCTGCATCACAGTCAGTTAAGAAAACTAATGAATGCCAAAATGAAAGAGATTTAAAAATAAAATCTTGCTTGATTAGTTAGATTTACAGTTATCTTGAGTTGAAGACTATTGAAAACTTTAAGAATATTCTGAAAAGAGGAATATGGACGTTGATGGACGGTATTTTTCCACCAACGTTTAACTGCATATTCTGTTTCTTACAACTAAACACAAATCAAATCAACAATATTTGAATGACGTCAAAAACTAGCTTTATAGCGAGTCTCCAAACGTAGCTTGGGTGTGGCAAAAACTAGCTTTATATGGAGCGTGCATTCCACATAAGACTGTCTTTATAACTTTGTCAACAATGTCAAGATTACAATGCCATGGTTCTTAATTATTGTCTTTGAAATACTTGTGCGCGCTACGTATTATGTTAGTTATACGCGTCTGTGAGATAAGATGCTGCACACTTCAGTAATTGCGTTTTGAAAACTGAATTCCTACGAAGATCTATTTTCATCCGTGATAGTTCTTCTACATTTCGACAACTTCTTATCCTTTGTCACTATTAGCAATGTTTTTATATACTACCCCACCTACTCCTGTTCATTGCGTAGTTCTAGCGCTGTTTTGTCTCGTCTAACCTACCTTCAATTAGTGCTTTGTGTGCAACATTTTCATCATATCATTTCACCAGTTTTTCTTCGGATTCTAATTCTAATTATTATTATTTACCATTTTACTTTCATGGATATTACAGTTAACTCTAAGAAAGAAAATAAAGCATACACAAGATATAGACCTTCCACACTACTTGAAATATAAGGTTTACAAGGACCTCCTATCAATACTGGAAGGAACGATACTCTGCATGAGAAATCTGCTTTCCCAAAGTATTGTTTTAAGAGAAAGATTTTGTAAATTTCAAAAAGCAGCAGCACTGGCTGCTTGGTCAATGAATGACGAATGTTTCCTTATAATTATACGGGTAATATTGCCATTACCAATCAAAATTTCACATTGATTGCATGCTCCGTCCATGGTGTTCTGGGGTCGTAAGTGTATATATTCAGCTGTTAACAAAGCATTGGTAAAATTGATGTCTAAAAGGCAGTACATAATCTGTACGATTTCTCATATATATTTTGATATTTGATAGTTGAATGAAAAAATGGGAAGAAAATTTATGTAACGTGTTTCGTCCTATTAAAGATAAAACTGAAATATTCTCAGTAATTGGAGCAAAATATGTAGAATTATTAAACGAGGAATTATTTAACGAGGAATTAGGAAAAACATAGATTATATTACCCATCGCAACTATATATATATATATATATATATATACGGGATGTAACGGCAAAATTGACCAAATCGTGTAACAACAAAACATTATATTTGTTACGTTAAGATTTGAATCGCTGTAACTTAGAAATGATTAAAGATATCTTACTAGAATTCTTTGAAGTTTTCCTTACACTGGACTCTACTTTGAGAAATAAGAATGTATAATTACTCTCAAAGCTTGACAGTAGAATCATCATGAATTCGATCATATATCAAAATGACATGTTCATCATTAATTAATCATAGCTAAGTATCGGAAGCTTATAAAGTATTGAAATAAAATTCAAATATATATATATATTATTCCAGGATCATTTTCGAACTTACAGAAGTTGATTTTCGATCCCTCTAAATTTCTAACTTTCTGTCCTGGAGTAACAAGCTGCTCACCCACTTTTCACGTACGATTTAATTTTTAAGTTTTGCCTTTCTCTTTGAACGGTCAAAGTTGAAAATCATCCCTCACGTGCCAAAAGTCTTATGGATTTCGGTTGAATCTTCTCTATTTGCTCTCATTACCTTTAAGTTGAAATGATGATTCCTCTTGACGTTGTGACCATCTGATCCAGTTTTCCTTTCTACTGTTCCCCCTTTTTAAACGTATTCACCGTAGCCTTGATGATTCTGGAATGAACTTTGAAGATGAATGCCAGAATAGGATTGTTGCTACCATTACTGAAGGCCTTAATGAATTGTTTTCTCTCCCCATCGCTCAGTTGGGAAGAAAGTTGGGCTGCCACAAAACGATTTTAACATGTTTTCTTTTTAACTGAATAAATGGAAAGTGTTTTTCAGTGGTTCTTCGTGTCAAGATTGCTAAACGTCTAATCTGAACTCATGGTAAAAGAAACTAAATTACTTTAGTGGTGTTGTAGATATTAATAATATAATTTTACGATTTTATCATTCAACACCCAGCATTTATTAATATATAGAGACTTATATACAGGGTTATTCAAAATGAATGAACAGATTTCATGACGCATTGCTTCAGTTCCCAAGCATGGAATGCGTCAGTACCCATTTAAAAGAAGAGTTTTCTAAGTTTTGTGTTGCTGCCACAGGAGTTCTGTAGTCGCTTCATATTTCCGGCAACGTTCAGGTATTTTGTTTACCCCTGGAAGAGCGAGTCCTCAACAAAACGCATTCTGCGTTCTCGAGTTGGCGAAAACAAATAAAGTTGTCACCGTGTAGCTTGGTTTCCGAAGGTAGTTCAGCTTTGATCGGCCCTATCCTAAGAACATTCGTCGGTGGTTTAAACTGTTTCAAGATAGTGGGTGTCTCACTAAAGAGAAAAAAAAGTAGTCCAGGACGACCACAAGTTTCGGAGGAGAAAGTAGCAAGAATCCGTGCTGCGTTTGAGGTGAGTTAACGCAAATCAACAAATCGAGCTAGCCGTGAGCTTGCGATCTCTCAATCCACATTATCTGGCGTGCGCTAAGAAGACATCTACATTTGAAACTTTACAGACTACACCTTCTTTAGACACTTACCAAAACTTGCTCTTTGTGCTTGGCCTGCGAGATTATCAGACCTCACCGTCTATGAATCTTTCTTCTTCTTGGGATACGTAAAAGATCGCATTTTTGTTCCCTCGCTACCCACTGACCTCAATGACCTTAAGCATCGAATAACAACAACGATAAACTGGACCGCGATATGCTGATACGCGTCTGGGAGAAATTCTCTTATTGTATTTATGTTGCCCGTACTGCACGTGGTTGAACACTTTTAAAACAGGAGTTAAAAGTTGATTGTGAATAGAATACTTGTGACTTAGCTGGAGTTTTCTATTGATTTTCCTTATTATGTATAAAATTCTATATTTTGATATGTAGTAAACTACAAACTTGACTATATATTATTTGAATGATCATCAAATTTAAATGAAAAATTACCTTATTATAATCAAAAGAAAATATTCCAAGAGAATCTTTGTCAAAACCGTTTCCATTTTTGTAATTTATACGTTGTAATCTCCAGCTTTCGTATGGTTGTTTTAAGTTAAACAACTTTGAATTGTCTTCAGAAGAGGTTTCCCTATATTTGAAGATTTTATTAGTGTATTTCAATAGCGCAATCTCGATTTCTCTTAGCGTTATATTTGGCTTATTGAATTAAATATGGTTCTTTGTTTAAAATTAATTATTAAAACTAAAACTTTAATATTGTTGTTGTTGTTGTTTTTATATAACTAAACATTTGACTGTGTTCTCTCCAACTTTAAATCGGATTATGACGCATCCATTAATCTTGAAATAACATTCAATAGAATCTCTTATTTCGTTTCTAACTTTCTTAGTCTAATTAGGACAGTTCACTGTTCGGAGACAAACGCTAGAAGTAGCGGCTGGAAAAAAGTTGTGACGCCTGATTGTTTCTATTCAACGAGTCGCTTGTTTTTATAGCAAATTTCGACTTGAACAATCACTGGCTTTTCATGTGTCGTTTGAAGTTAAGAGAAAAAAATCATTTTCATTACGTAATGAATTATTTGCTCTAATAGGGTCATTTATGTTGTCTTGATTAAGAATTTTTTTTTCAGATAACTTCCTTCTATATTCTAAAGTTTAGAGAGAAGACAAATACCAATTGCGCCATATATATATATATATATATATATATATATATATATATATCATAACATTTTAACATTCAACTATGTTGTATTTATGAGTTAAAGTGCTCGATATCAGGCCAGACCCCATGTAAATATAAAAGTGGCTATTGAGGTCCATATCCAACGGCGATAGTCAGTTTCATCCTTAGAATCAGTTATCATGCCATGGTTGGATGATTGCATTTAAGCCAGAAACAGACATTTGCCACTCTATGGTTCTGTCAATGTTTACTCTTATATATATATATATATATATATATATATATATATATATATATATATATATATATATGTATGTATATATATATATATATATATATATATATATATATATGTATGTATATATATATATATATATATATATATATATGTATATATATATATACTGCATATTTGGGGAGCTACCTTTCATTCAAACACGTTTCGAAAAATATTTGTAACTTGATAAAATTATCTGTCTAGTAATCCTAATCAATATGCTATATTGGTCAAGCCACTATCTCCTTCAACAGGTAACTCATGTATAACTTAGCTGACCAATGTGCCAAACAGGAGGATATGGCCATCCACAAGGTACAAGACCCCAAAAAGGTAATTTGCGTTGATAATACGATCATCCTTCATAAATCTCGTAACCGAAAGCATCTTGCTTTCAGAGAAGGCCTATACATAAATAATCTGGCACTTATTATTAATCTAACCCTATTTAGCAACGGAAATAAAAAAAATTATATATATAGAATGACGCAATTCTCCAATTTCAGCGAGAGGACAGTTGAATTTATCATATTCCCCTGTGACATTTCTACAAAGATAAAAGTCGGTAATTTGAACTCGGGTGGATTATTTTAATTTTCCGACCGATAAACTTTGCTTTCTCTGCACATCAGTGTATATTACTAAAACAAAACAATAAATTACATTACATGTTACCGGTTTCCGAATGCTATTTTCTCACAAATTTACCCTGGAGTGTGATTCATTGATCCAATACGCTCTTGATCTCATAATTAACATCATACAGAGTGCGATGTGTAAAGTATCGCCATTTTATATATTTAATTTCGCGCATGCGCGTTGTTTATTTTTAATTTTATCAACGACACAGTATAGTCGGGTCAGTTGGATATCATCTGTGATAAAAAGATTTTTATTCCACCAGAAATTTGGAATCGGCATACATTACTGCTTGTTATTCTCGCAGAAAGCTCCAATATGAACATTTCAGAGACTGCGGACAGTGCAGAGGATCCGAAATGTGTTGAATGAGTCTAATGGTGAAACGAAAGTATGGCAGCTGGGAAAACTTTGATCATTCTGATAATAAAAGAACTTCCGAATTTGATGGCGAGGTTCTCAGACCTTGAGGATTTAGTGCTCCTGGACAATTTTAAACTATGCTTTGAGCTATCAATTAATAATGCCCATGGATATACATCAGATCTCAGAATACCTACAGGCTGCAAAAGTTGTTTTTATTGAAGTCAAACAAATTCAACTTCTCAAAATTAAAATGATCACTTATGTTCCTTCTTAAATAGTCTTTTCTCTTTTAGTCTTGAAGGTAACAGTTCCGTTAACTCTTTTAAATCAAATACCTGATTATGACACTCGGCTCTTCCTCATCTCTATCTATGATAGGCAAGATGCGTGTGTGTGTGTGTGTGTGTGTGTGTGTGTGTGTGTGTGTGTGTGTGTGTGTGTGTGTGTGTGTGTGTGTGTGTAAGAAATGCACGGCCGCAATTTTCGACGGATTTGTACCAAAATGTACATGACGATGCTCCAACCTTGTGACCGGGTCAAGACCGACGTTGCATTTCCCAACACCCATGGATAGTGGAAATAATCGATTTTTTCATGCTTCTACGGCAGTTTCCATGTACTTTGCGGCCAGCAGCTGACTGACACGTATGTTAACTAGCATGCCAGCATGAAAAAAGAAATCGATAGCTGCATTCGTCACAATTGGGAAAAATTTAAATCTGCATGACACTTTACTCCAATTGGCTCATTCGCTTGCTTAAACTCAAAGATGATTCTGATCCCGCAGAACTGGGTTGGGCGTGAAAAAGTATATGTTGTTAACATTCTTTTTTCAATCGGTTTTTCCAGTTACGAGTCCTTTTTTTAAAATCTGATCGTTTTGTGTTCATTTTGTTTAGTTCTTTTTTCGTAAGAGATTTAATGTTTAGTATAGAGCTTAGAAAAAAATCGCAGTGTGAGATAGGCAAGAAGTAAGGTATTTACCAACAGCAGCACGGCAGAGGGAACTCCTTTAAAGGCAAGGAAGAGCAAAAATATTTTAAGTCCAGTGATAGCGATTGCTTTATGAGTCGTACGAATTTTGAATCAAGCACGGGCAACGCCGGGCCATACTGCTAGTCATATACTACCTCCAACAAGCTGTTTATAAATTCATATGCGTATAGAGCAGCAACAATATAAAGACATGGGGATATTGAAATTAAATTACCATGCGTCTACTTGAGTTTGTATTAGTATCATTATATAGAAATAAATCTCTAGGCAGTCTCCTTCTTTAATATGATGAATTCTGCCATAATCCTTGTCTTCAATTCATCTTTGGTGTTACAAGAAATATTGTTGATCCTTCGCTCAAGTGCGCCACACACATAATAATCAAGGGGGGTGCAAACTGTGAGTTAGGTGGCGGGGTGATGTGGTGGTAGAAATTGTCTGACAGCCATGACTGGGTTCTCTTGCTTGTGTGGCATGGTGCAGTATCTTGTTACGAGACATAGGTCCTTCCAGCAGTCACCATGTTGATTTGGGCTGAACTAGCTTCTAAAATTAATTGATGTAGGGGTCGGTGTTGTGTCTGAGGTACTTGCCAATAAATTCGGGCGTTCTTTTCTTTTCAGAACAAACGGAGAGAGTTTACTGGGCTCCTGTACTTTCGTAATCACCGTTTGACTCCTCCAACTCTTTCCGAATCCTATGCAATGTCCTCGGATGGACACCCAAACATTCTGAAATGTTTGTATTAGAATTCTTGGCCGAATGCCAAACAGTTCAGCATGCCGTTTCAAACTTTTTGGTGAAATTAATTTCGTCATGGTGCTCTTTTACTCACAGACGATGCCCAACTGATGATACTATCGTGTGCAGTTGACAAAATAAAAAACAAACAAGGCGCATGTGCGAAAATAAAAAATGTAATATGGCGACAATTTATGTATTGTATACTTTTTGAAGACGAACAATTAGTCCACACGTTAGGATGTTTCAGAAATTGACAGTTTATTTCAGTTTATCGTTATTTTATACTAAGTTCGATGTAATTATTTTATGCGCTATTTATTGGTGTTACGTTCATTTTTCCTCTTTCGTCTGTATGTGTGCACGGCCATGTTTTTGTGTGTATGTGTCGACTGTGTTTGTTATTTTTCCTTAAATTCAGTCGCGCACACACAAACGCATAAAAGATGCACACACAAAATTTACTTTTATTTATCAACTATAAATTTATTTTAAGAAGCTGCATGAGCATATAACTGGATAGCATTGCGTTAAATTACCTCCCTCCCCATTTTAACTTTTACTTATTTGTAACGTTGAACGTCAGACTTCGATACATCTTCCGAAATAATGTAACAACGTGTACCTGTCCATAAGGAAACTGTCTAGGATTTACAGTAAGACACAACTTCGTGTCATGACCTATATTAAAAAAAGAAATTCCGTTGCCTTTGAATTTAGCGTAGGTCTTATTCGATTGGTTAATCACGGCAAAGCCAAAAGCCTTTTTTTTTAACAAAAAAATACTATTCTGCCTTTGAAGCTAAATTAATCTTTCGTTCGCTAGTGGTTAGAAATAGCCGAGAAGATACGTTTGTGGTGTTGAAGCATGTTTTTGTAATACACACACACACACACACACACATATATACATATATATATATATATATATATATATATATATATATATATATATATATATATATATATATATATATATATGTATATATAGGGAAAGAGAGAAAGAGAGAGAGAGACTAAGTAAGCGTTATATTTAACGCATATATATTTATGCATACTACTTTTGTGTTATATTTGAGTAGACGCACTGTATATTTCTTTATGTTAGTCTAACGGCTTCTATATTCAAGAAGACTTAAGCAAAAATATCCCCTCCGGCAGGATTCGAATCTGCATACCCATTGGCAGGGGAACCCGTCATTAAATCTGACTAGCTTTTGTCGGTCTCGGCCACGCTGTGCGTTAACTATCAATGTTGAATAAATGCCTCATTGTACCCTGCTTTCCAGATATACTCTGAAGTGCAGTTTGTCACCTTAAATTATCGCCCTGATTAGTCTCTTAACTTTTTGGGGGCAAAGAACTTGTAGCTTTAATAAATGCCAGATTGTTTAAGCATCTTACTTTGCAACACCTCGTTTCGTACAAACAATATGGCACCGTTTCACTGATTCTAACGCCGACGTATTAACGGCCATCGCCGATTTTTTCTATATGCACTAAAAAAGAATGTTAATGCTCGGCCTGTGGTTCTAGATATCTCGATGGCTTTGGACAGTGTTTGGCATGCTGGCCTTCTACGCAAACCCAAGTGTTACGATGTCACGGAACGAATATTTGACTTAATCCCATCAGTCCTATCGAATCGTGTAATTATGGTCATGTTGAAAGGCCTTGCGTCCATTTTTTTTATGCAAACGCAGGCACCCCCCCCCGGGCTTTAACCTTAGAACACCGCACTTTTTGATATTCGTCAATAATCTCCACTTCATCCGTTCGCAATTAGGTATTTATACTGATAGCACACCAATTTGCTCCTGTTTTAGTAGCAAATCCAATAGTTCTGACGGCTGCTCTTGCAGCTGCTCTTGAAACGGACCTCTAATCAGTGGTTAACTGGAGCAAGAAATGGCTCGTAAATTTTAACGCCTTTAAAACAAAACTGTCATTTAATCACCACAGATGTAGGCCCGCTACGCACCTTACTTTTGAACTAGCTACATGTAACCGTCCTTTCTACTTCTACTATTCTCTTCTTTACTTGCACCACATCTGTGGAACGCCCTTCCGATTTCTTGCTTCCCTGATAACTACAATATTGAAATAATTATGCCAACGTCAATTGACATCGTCCGTGTTCTTGAATATTTTTTCTTTTTGGTACTTTTTTCAATCTTCCCCATTTTCAATATTCGCATTTTCTTTCACTTTAACTCCCCTTTAACCACTACGTTCATTATCGACTTACTAGGGGTGTAATTATGAATAAGAATATCCATCACAGCTTTTTATATGCTACTTTTCAGCTATACACATTTTTTAGTTTCATGAAAGACAGTCTGTAACCGTATTTACGTCTTCGTACATTTTATTACAGAAAAAAAACTGTTTTCATATATTTTTATGCACTAACGCAAATATTTTCAAGATGGCCGCGTTTTTCCTGACCTTCAAAATGAGTTTGATTTTGAAGCTCTTCAAAAGAGATTATGCAGCATCCCAAACCTGTAGTTCATCTACTCTTTCCACGGTGACATGTAAGACGTGGTAATAAGCCCTACCCTTTTACCCAATTGAGGTAGCTGCTTAATATTAATAAGCAAAGACATACATTAGGGTGATATTTATTCACGTGTATTCACCTTGATATCCCAAAATAATTTTTTGTTCACTCATACTATTTGATTAAAGGATATGTTCCTGCAATGCAGGATATTTAATTAAACCACTATGTACTAGGAGAATTTTACTATACATCATAGCGCAGTATTTAATCAGTATTGTCTCATGCACCAGAATTGTAACATGCTTTTTCAAGCAAGTAATTGTGCTTGGTGGTTGACCTCTAATTTACTGGCGTGGTAGATCTACGGTCAGTGTAAACATTTTCAGCCCCAACTCCCAAATGAATGCCTTGCAGACACCAATCCCGTGGTATGGATGAAATCCGCCTAAAGAATACATGAATTTGTGGAAGAACAAAAGGACCAATGTCTCTAGAAGTATCTTCCGGACAACAAATCCTGGAAATTACGAATATAAATGTCCCAGATACTAACTTGGAAGTAGTGCGCCAGTTTCGGAGCAGCTATCATACAAAGGACCATTTAAGATCCTGAAGAGACAGATTTAATTTTTCTGATTTGGCTGAATGAGTACATACGAATCGCTCTGATTTAGTTAAATGAGTACACATGAGTTGCTCTGATTTGGCTGAATGACTACACACGAGTCGTTCTGATTTAGCTGAATGAGTACACACCAGTCGCTACACCATATCCAATAACACCAGTTTTACAAACCGTGGCCAAATACAAGTGTTATATTAGATGTCACAATCATTTTTT
The DNA here is from genome assembly GCA_964036315.1 of Acanthosepion esculentum. Lineage (NCBI taxonomy): Eukaryota > Metazoa > Mollusca > Cephalopoda > Sepiida > Sepiidae > Acanthosepion > Acanthosepion esculentum. Next base: position 116,723,015 of record OZ038475.1, read on the forward strand.
TTTATCTCAATATGCTTTCTCTTTTTGCGGTATATTTTTCGTCTGAACTTTTGTATGATGCTAATGTAGAACAAAACTTTTATGTACTATGTACTGGACATTGTTTAAACATCATTGTATAAACACAACTATCAAACGAACTAACACGCGCATGCATTTCTGCGTTTGCCTATCTGTCTTTATTCAATGTTAAATTCTTAAATATTAAGACAGCAGACAGAAACAAAAAGAAACTATTAGGGATAGCCAACGTTGTTATTAAGTAGAGTCCTTTGTTTGTTGATCATGATCGACTGCCAAAGGTAAAAAGATATTTCTCGTAGAATTTCAAATAGTGGGCGGTCCTAATGAGCTACAAACGGGTGACATCGAGGCTTCAATCATGTTTCCGAATATTTGCAAGGTAACTGAGAAGAGAAATAATGATCAATATTATCGATTTTGTTTACACAACAAATAATGAGTTTCGGTAAACGATACGGGCCAACTTGGACTGGATAACGAGTGGAGGTAATTTTTGATTGGAACATTAATTGAGCAGATGAATCGAGTCACGTGTAAAAGAATTAGCAAGAAGCTTTGAAGTGAAGACAGTGTTCAAAATGAAAAGAAGTGAGAAAATCGATTTGTGTTTATTTTCAGATCTTGTTACAATTCAAAGTAATATTGATTAGTAGGAAACACAAAAGGAAACTTGTGACATTGATTGTGTTTTGTATCATTTCACCAGAAACTTTTTTTCATTGTATATGAATAGTGGTTTCACTGTGGCAGTGGTTTCAAATAATCCACATTTAAACCTTGTAAACCGTCAATTACAGCTAAGTGCAACGATGGCTACAAAATTTTGGAGAATTGTCATTGTCTACACTCTGATGTATACGTGACCAGTTGGTGAAAGAAAATCTTGCTTGTCCAAAACAATATGAAAAAGGATATTATCACGTTTGGTTAGATTATGGGAAGTGGTTAAATCCGAAATCATTTTAGTAGTTTTCCACTTGAAACATGGATCTTCATGGCAGGATAATATAATTTCAATAGTGACCGAAATTTTCAGTGACCGAAATTTTCGTATGTAATTATATATATATATATATATATATATATATATATATATTTATTTCTTGAAAAGCAGTTCGTATGTAATTATATATATATATATATATATATATATATATATATATATATATAATTACATACGAACTGCTTTTCAAGAAATGCATTAAATGTCTCTGATGATATATATATATATATATATATATATATATATATATATATATATATATATATATATATATATATATATATATATAAATAAGAGAGAGATATATAGAAAGAGAGTGCGTGAGATTGAGAATTAACGTTCTCACTCCCGTCATATTTCTCTGTGTAAATAATATATATATATATATATACAATCAAAATATTAAAATATATTTTTATCATACACATTATATCGAAACATTTAAAACAATTATAAAATTATTAGCTGATGATCAGACATAATTTGCGACATTTTAAGATGCGAATATAAGTTTTGAAAATAATATATTATTTGTTTACTAATAATGTTTTCATTCGTAAATTTGATCCTTTTACGTACAAAGAATGTTTTTAACGGTTATTCTTTTGAAATACACTCGGCGACACTCCCTTCATGTTTAGCAACACATTCTTTGCTTCCTTATTATTATCATTATTATTATTATTATTATTATTATTATTATTATTATTATTATTATCAACATTATATTTTGATTTTTGCGATGGACACAAAATTTACCAAGTCTGCGAGAAGATCTAAAGCAGAGTGTGTTGTGTTGTTATGGCTACATTTCAAGATTTGTTTTTCCCATAACTTCAATAGTGTTACATGGACAAAGTTCTTCATAGTGTGTGAGCAGTACTTATAAAGATAACTTTTCCATTTCTCTGAAGCTGGGATTTCCAGGGATTTTTTTTCAGTGTGTTGTTGTGTTCCTTTTATTTTCATTCCAAGTGCACGTACTATGACTGGTACTATTTTTGTTTTCAATGTCAACGATTTTTATATCTCGATTTTCATGTCTTTACATTTCAATAGTTTTTCAAATTCCTTGGTTGCAAAGTTACAGCCCACTGGTTAAGCCATATCAATTATTTGGCAAGTTATTTTCTTTCCAGATTTTAACATGTATGTCCGGCTTATTTCATGATGGTGCTGTATAATAATCTTGAGTTTTGTAAATGATGTTTGTAGTGAAGTTGATTTTACTAAATACACTCCACTTACAGAGTGTATCATTCTAAATTAACCTAAATTAATTACATGCGTCCATTAAATGCATCACTATTCTACAGCGAGCCATGTCTACCTGCTCACCTATTACTATAGGCTTGATCTCGTTTTCACTCTTCTGCATTTGTTCCCTCTCTATAAAGTGCTAATTATCAATAGTCAACAAATAAATTTAAGTTTCAGTAGAGCGGCTAAATTTCCATTAGGAAAATCATTCCGAATAAATTTCACACTTTTCAGTTGTACAGTTATCTATCTATGGTTTGTGAATTAAAATAAATTCACGTGTCATGGTAAAATGGATGTCCTGATGATGACATACCGAAAGAATTCAAACGCTCTAAGATATAGCTGAAAACCTGGCTGAATGAGATGGTTGAAATTATTTGAAGAAAACAGAAAAAATACACGAACCTCTCATAGTTTCGCCATAATTTACTTCTCGATTTTCAGTAACTTATATATCAGCGAAACTTACAGAATTAGAAAATTTAAACAAACATAATTTCGTTTGAATTTATCAAACTTTATGTAGATGAATTCTTTCTGGTTTGATATATCAATCTTCTAATCCAAAAGTTTCTTTTCTCGCACCTCCAGCGTGGAAACGCTCTTCCGTTTAGTACATCCCTGATAACAACAGTATTCATAATGGAATGTCAGTCACAATCTTCTATCTTTTAGCATCTCGTTCATTTTTTGTACTTTTCTCAAAAAGCAGTCTTTTCACTCACCTTCAATCGCTGTAATATATATATATATATATATATATATATATATATATATATATATATATATATATATATATATATATATAAGTGAACATAGAAGTCAACACTTAGAGGCGACAGTGTTTCAATGGCCTGACGATTGATCTAGCATGAAACAGACTGTCGCCTATAAGTGTTGACTTCTATGTTCACTTTTATATTTACACACGCTCTATCTCTGATATTGAACACTTTACCCCATAAATATAGCACACTTTAAGAGTATAATTCTTCATATATATATATATATATATATATATATATATATATATATATATATATAATATAATATAATATAATATAAAAGGATCAAACACTAATATTCCATAGCTATAATTTATTACATTGTAATTTTTGAATTTGTAGGTCTGATGATTTGGATCGTGATTACGATTCCAATGTAATAAATTATAACCATAGAATATTAGTGTTTGAGCCTTTTATATTATATTCTTACTCTGTCCTGGACATTGAGGTCTACCTGGATTCAATCGTCTTGGGAATTTATATATATATATATATATATATATATATATATATATATATATACAGTGTGTCCATAAATTTCGTATGCACTTTAAAAAAATATTAACTTTATTTATATTTGCGATAGAAATAATCTGTAAAAAATCTTATAAAGTTTAATGTACCTATTTTTAAGTATAGCTAAAATAACTAATGTGATTTCAGGCATTGCTGTAAATCAGTTGGCAAATGTTTTCCGTAAACTGCAAAATCGTACTATCCTTTGTATTGCTAACGATGGAGAAGGACATGTGAAAACTTAAATAAAATTTCAATAAAAATTTTAAAAATATAGAGTTACTTTTTTCTAATCCTTTTTACAAATTATTTCAATCCAAATACAAATAAATTTATATTTTTTTTTAAAGTGCACACGAACTTTATATGGACTCCATATATATATATATATATATATATATATATGTGTGTGTGTGTGTGTGTGTGTGTAAGCAAATATGTGGATATAGATCCGACAGTATGAGGAAAAATATGGAAAAACAAAAATCCGAACATGCAAGTTTACTGTTTTTAATGTCGACGTCAGACATTGAAACAACATTAAAAACACTAAACTTGCATATTCGGATTTTTTGTTTTTCCATATTTTTTATCATATATATATATATATATATATATATATATATATATATATATATATATATATATATATAGAGAGAGAGAGAGAGAGAGAGAGAGAGAGAGAGAGAGAAGAGAGATGTACCCGCACACGAGTAGGTTCAGCACTTTGGAATAGAGGCATTTTTGTGCTGCTGCTAATTAACGCTAAAAACTCTTCGCTATGAATTGAACACTCTGGTAGCCGGTAATGCTTATATATTGCGTATTATACGTTAAAAAATTCCTTTATCCGTTGCGTGAGCTGACAGCCTAAGGGTGAGATAATCTGACTGATGTCAAAGCAGTCGGATTTCGATCCCTTGTTAAAGCAATGTCTTGTCACTTGAGAGCTGTGATACTCTGTGTGTGTGTATATATATATATATGATTATATTACTTTTTAACAAAATGTTTACGTGGAACTTGGGTGTGATATTTCTGCAAGAATATGTGTTTTTACTTCAGCATTCTATAAGTAAATACTAATGATAACCAGGTATTCTAACTGAATAAATATTGGTGACTCAAATTTTCTTCACCGCACACCCCCGAATATGACGATAAGCAACATCCGGTAAGCCGGGAGGTTGGAGATTTTGAGAAACGTGGAAGCATATCTCTGTTGCTCTGGTTCCCAGGCCCACCCAAACCAGAAGTGCTGACACTTGTTAGGGCCCCAGCTATGGGAAAATAATAAACCCTCCCCCCCAAAAAAAACTCTATGAAAGTATGAGAATGCATTTTCATACTAAAAAAATACCAACAGTGCATTATTGTAGAAAAAATTACCAACAATTCCTATTTATACTAAAATTATCAACTATACATCAATCGACATGGAATAACAATTAATCGGAGAAATTCCTATAACATAATTAAAGAAATGAAAATATATTGCAAAATATAACTTCCACAAAACTACAATATAATACACGCACATCACTGGCTCTGTTAATGTTGTCCACACAAACATCTATATACACAAAAGAAGAGAATCAACTACCATGGATTCAATTTTGAAAGCAGAATACCATATATCAAATTTTTATTACTTCAAAGCTCCCAGGAAAATTAAATTTCGGTATTAAATGACCCATAAGGAGTTGATGCCCCGTTAAACAATCAAATCAAAACAAATCTTAATAGCACAACCGTCAATATATGCAGTAACTCCTAAAATTTACAATACATTAATATTATAACTGTGTCTCTCTCTCTCGCTATCTTAATTTATTTATTTCTTTATTTCTTTCACTCTATCTATCTATCTATCTATCTATCTATCTATCTATCTATCTATCTATAAGCACTATATTTCCGATGGAAATCGGTATTATGTCCGCATTAATACTATTGCAACGAACTAAACATGAATTGCTAT
>OZ038475.1:116733589-116766089 GCA_964036315.1 Acanthosepion esculentum
CACTAAGTTTGAGCGTCAAGTTATTACTTTTCAAAGAAGAACATCCGACGCAGGGATTGACGAAATGTGCTGAAATGCTTCCGGGACTATTCAGTCACAGATTTTGTCACCTGATTTCAACGGTTGTTCACGTCTTTCTGAATTTCCCGCTTTTTTACTGGGCACCCTGTAGAATGGAGAACGCATGAAACGAGAAGAGAATATAATGACCTAATAAAGACGTTGGCTTTCTACACTAATTTAAATAAAAGGTTTAGTAAGGAAACCCTCATAATAACTTGAAGGAGTGATAACAGTTATTGGATTGATGAACCTAGTTTCCTTAACAACTGTTCTATGAATGCCAAACGACAGTAAAACTAAATGTTCGGTCAGTCAATGCCGAAATGTTCCCTATAGAAACGGTTAATTTTGCCATTTTTATTAGTACTAGTATACATAGAGTAAATGATGTTCCGCAGTAGGTTGTTGAGAATAACACATAGTGAACATGTGAGTAACGGCGATCTTTTCAGGATGATCTGAACAAAAAGGACAAATATAATTAAGTATTCGAGCCCTGACCACCGATTTACCGGTGGTGGAGAAAAATAACTTCATGCCCAGCATCGTGTTTAGCTATTGTTTGTCTTATTTTGAAGAGCCTACCAGAAAGGCCGTAATATTCTGATGTCATCGAACGTTATACCAACATGTCTGCGCTTTTTCATTGTGTTTTGTGCATGGGTTCCGGATAAAAAGAAAGATAATTTTTTACCATGAAGCGTCCAGTGTCTCAACCTGGACCGTCAGGGAAGCAATCTGGGACAAAACGTGCACGAAAAGAACTCTAAACAGCGCCGCAAGGAATTGATATGCTTGTTGATATTTCGGAGTTCAGACAGAAGGGTTGAAATTGTTCAGGATCGCAGGGCTCAAAGGGTTAACATCAGAAAGAGACAAGTGGAGTTTCTAGGGAACACGATGTAGAAGAGAGCATAGAAAATGTCACACTCGTCGGACATATTGATGGCAAGAAGGACAGAAGAAAACAGCCAATAACCGACCTAACGATCCTGTGTCAATGGCTGGCGGGACAGGGATTAAGAGACATAGGAAAAAAAAGAATAGTGCTACAAAGTACTGACGGAGGTCATCGATGGAGATTGATTCGTTTTCTACGGCTTGTCACCCCTTTGCTCGTTATTTAAAGCCAGTAAATATGTTTAGATTGTAAGAATATTTTTCGGGATAATTATGATTTAGTGAAAAAACCTTTTATTAATTAAAACATAGTAAGTGGAGAAGAGGTGGAATCATACCTTTTACATGGGTATTTGCTAGTATTTGAATATAACGAACTCAACGGGAATTGAAACTCGATTGTCCAATTAACAATATCGTATCTGTCTATATTTCTGAGATGATGTATTATGTACATTATTTACATTATTCGAACTATTGCCCTCATTGCACAGTGGATAAAGGCGTTGGTTAGATTCAGTGACAGGACCCAAAGAGTACGAGTTCAATACCCGGTTAAGGCAGTGAAGAACTTGGAAAGGGGAATTAACAGGAGATAACTGATAACTGACATCAATTAAACATGGCACGTGGAACTAGAACAGTCTACCCCAGTGATCGAAATAAAGGTTTCAGTTCGATATTCCAACCACCTGAAGAAGGCCGGAGCGTACAACGGCTGAAACGTTGAAATAAATATGGCGACAAAGATGAGGACAATAGTCCGAATAATGTAAATAATGAAAACATTCCGTGCCATTATCAGTTACACTACCTGCACGTCCAATCGTACAGAATCTAGTATTCCCAAGTGGTCACCCATTTAGGTACTGACTAGGTTCGTCGTAGCTTAACTTCGGTGATCTGTCGGGAAACCGGTGTTTCAACGTGATGTCGGTGTAAGAAATAAGACGAAATAGAGAACTATTTTAAAAAGTGAACAGAAAAATATGGAAGAATAATGAAGAAGAAATACAAAGAAAGCTGTGGGAGAAAGCTAACCACACACACAAAAAGAAAGCGCCAAAATAGAAGATATATTCAGGAAAATAAAGGCATAAACTACATCGAAAAACACCCTAGATAATGTGACAATTAAAATCAGTGTCTTTACCCGAAGTTTACTCGAAGCATTATCTGCTCAGAATTTATCAAGATCTCTAATAACGCTAAATACCTAAAGCGTTTTGTTTGAATTCAAGGAAGTCACTCTCTGTGATTGACATCTAATTTCTTGGATGAGGAAAGCAGTGGATGTTTATGTCATGCGAAAAATAACCAAGCCGAGTGCGTCGTCTAAGAATAATACCGAACACGTAATGAAAACTTTGGCTATGGTCCAATCATATTAGAAGCAAGCTTAGCTAGATGATAGAAATTTGTAATATTAATTGACTTAATCAACACCAATATAATAATAAGACAGGAACAAAAGAAGTAGCAATGGCGATCTGACCGATCATAATATAATTTGATAAAATACTATACACATTCTTGTAAAATGTAAATACAGGAAGTATAATCAATGCAAAACATCAATTTATGTTAAAAAGTTAAGGATAAATTCGACATAAAGCGAACTCAATAAAACCTGTGGAAAATATCTAAAGATTTCACTCTACATTTCCCATGAAACCAATTACAGATAGATCTGATAATATAGGAATAAATTATTATTTCAATAAAGATTTGTTGTTTGCTTCCGTTTAGCGGGATATTAACCACTATAGACTATTTAATACCGACATCTAAACACTTTGTCAGACTTTTTTGGTTAGATAATAATGATCTTAGGCATACCAGTCCTAATAATTAACCTAGAGCTGTAGGAAAAAAAGAGGTGAATTCATAATTTTCCCAAGGATAGATGAGCCTAAGTGAATATAACCCGGCTCTCTGATTAACAATTCTCAACCATTATCCATTGCAACGACAGCACATTCAAGTTTACAGCACCTGATATTCCCAAGCAGTCATCAATCGAAGTAATGAGCAGGTTCGATTTTGCTTAACTTCAGTGACTGTATTGGTGTTTCAACGAGATATGGCCGTAAGCCTGCAGTGAAGATGTTATTTACAAGATTTAAGAGTTTAGCAGTGAAATAACCCAGATTATAACTACAGTCCAAATTAGGTGCTTGACTGTTTTATACCCGATGTATGTTAAGCTAGCCGAGAAGACAGGGACTTCTGTCGTGCAATGCACTGAGATTATTACGAAATATAATGTCACTTCTACTCGGAGCACTAAGAACGGCTTTGAAGTTCCAAAGGAAAATTTGGAGGAATCATATTTAGGCGAAATATGGATCCATATATTTGAAAGTATTATTGAAAACAGCTGCAATACTAAGAAAATACTGGTGCATTAAGGAGACTTTCTGTCGCTTAAGGTCCACCTAAGGCGATCATATAATATTAGTCTGAACACACAATTAGTAAATAATAATAATAATAATAATAATAATAATAATAATAATAATAATAATAATAATAATTCTATGGGACTACACAATACACACTGACAGAACAATCAAAGCCAACCGCCCAGACATTGTTATTAAAGACCACAAACAAAATAAGTGCCTCCTTATTGATAAGGTAGTCCCTGCAGACTGCAATGTATCTTTGAAGATATTCGAAAAACTGTCAAAATACAAGGACCTTGAAATAGAAATCTCAAAAATGTGGCACATGGGAACATCAACAATCCCTGTCGTAGTTGGAGCCCTTGGACTGGTTGGAAAAGATTCCAAAAGGCTGATTGAAGGGATCCCTGGAAGTCCATGCCTCAAAGATATATAAAAATTGTTCTGACAAGTACAGCCCACACTTTACAAAGGGCTTTATCTATGTAATTATTATTTTTTTTTTGCAGTGTCATGATGTTATTTCTAACCTTAGGTCCCTGGGCGGGACACGGAAAGAAATGTGTAAACGCCAGATATCAATAATAATAATAATAATAATAATAATAATAATAATAATAATAATAATAATAATAAATTTCAAATATATAAAATGAGGCACATGGGAACATCAACAATCTCCTGTTGTAGTTGGATCCCTCGGATGGGTTGGAAAAGATTCCACTAGACTCAATAAATGGATTCCTGGAAGCCCATGGGTTAAAAAAATGACAAATATTGTTCTCACGAGTACAGCCTACACCTTACGAAGAGCTTTATCTATGTACAATATGTGTTTGTTTTAATTGGTCAGTGTAAAATGTTATGATGCCAGTTCTCTTAGGTTTCTGGGCGGGACCCGGAAAGAAACGTTTACTCACCAGAAATCAAAGGAAATGATAAAAATAATAATAATAATAATAATAATAATAATAATAATAATAATAATAATAATAATAATAATAATAGTAATAATGATGTTGGAGGGCGAATAATGAATCATATAAAAACACCTGTGGCATTCACAGTGAAACAACTCTCTCAATCTATATATGAATATTAATATAGCTAATAACCAGCCAACAGTTTACTGGTTTTATGAAGAAAAGAGTAACAAACTCTCATGTAAAACCAACCATGCTATATGTAAGTGTATGCTGGGCAATCTCTTCGCAGATGAGGCAGAGACTTGAAGCAACAGGAATGTGATTCTACAGAAGGATGCTGAGAATGCTCTGGGCATTTACACAAGTTTAGTTTTAGAGTAAATGGAAATAAAAAAAATGATTACTTATATTAAATGTCAGAAAGAGACAGATTTTCTGGGGGTCATAATGATTAAATATAGCTTGAAAAAATTGATACACACAGGATAAACTAGACGTAGTGTCGCTGTCGACACTTGCGTTTGAACGTAGATCGCCAGTGAGCAGACACAGGGGATCCCATTATTGAAGTAAGTGGAACACGTGTCCATAGAGGAAAGTCATATATGTAGGGATTCGCGTGACGTCTAGATTGGTCTGAATTCCTATTCTATCATCGATACTGTACGGATCGCTATTTCTGTTCTATCCTCTATTACTATTCGGATCCTCATTTCTGCTCTATCTTCTATTACTATACGGACCACTATTCTCTATACTATTTCACTGTTCAGTAGTTACTTGTCGAGCGAGTAATACCGAGCATGTATTATTAGCGCGAGTGCTATTCGAAGGCGCCTGACACCTCTATTGTTCAACTATATAACTATAGTTGTATCTGCGATCACAAAGTCTCTACAACAACGAGCATTACGAAAGAGACAACGAGTATTCGATGACATCACAAAAGTGGCAACGAGCATTCGTTGATATCACAAAAAATGTTAATTGATTTCGAGTCATTGAGAAATCAACGCGAAATCACTTCATTATTTTTGCAACATTATGTGCATTTATTAGTGTGCAATAAGGCAGATTTAACGTCCAGTTGAAGAAAATGTAAGTCTATTTGACAGTTACACATGATATTTGAAATATCTAAACTTTCCGAAGATATACTTGCGATATATTTTGATAAGGCCGGTTGAGGGTCACAATTAGCGGCGATTAGCCTTCTCGTCGTTCGTCGTAAAATGAAAAAGCACAAGTATGTATTAGTATGATGTAATTTTCATTCTCTCGTGAAATAGCGAATCAGCACTTAGGGGAAATGTGAGATTTCCTTTTAAAAAATTCTATACTCAAAACATTTTATTAAAAATCTCTTCTAAGCGAACACATGCATTCCGAAATTAATAGCAAAAGGGGTGGCAGTCTCTCTCACGTTCACTGATAAGTAGTCGGTATAATTTCGATAAAAAGGCAATAAGGTCCGTCTGTAAAGAGCATATGTGTTGTGCCATTTACCAGTTAAAAACCCTTTGTCCTGGTGAAAAGACGACTGATTTGATTTTCACTAAAAGTTAGTCATACTTTGGTTTATTGAAAACTAATGTTATTTCCACTATAAAGTAAAATATTAATATTTTAGGTTATAGCATAAAGCAAAATTATTATAAAAGTAGCAATAAAATGCAACATAAAACTAATATGAAACAGAATATTTATCTTAATGAACTGTTGTTTTAGCAAGTTATTTTGTTCTACGATAGGACATTTCTCAATTCTATAACTGTCAACTTTTAACAAGTAATATTTATTTTGCTTTTTTGTTTTGAATGAACGCATAAATATTGGATTTACTCTATCAAGCTGGACAAAACCCGAAAAATATTGTAATATCAATAAATATCTTTCTGAAAGAAAGGGATTTGAAACTGATCTCAATACTATTTACAATACGATTATAAAGAAAGTCATTCTAGAAAGGCTAATGTGGATTTATCTGTATGTTTTTAAACAATCTAGTTACAAGAGATTGCGAGGGAAACAATATTTAAAATTCTCTAATGTCATTAGTAGATATTAACTGTCTACAATAAAACATCGGTCTCGTCTTCCTGATTGGAAGATTGGGTTGGAACAGAATTTGAGGTTCAGTGCATTAAAATACTGAAAGGGAAGTAATTAGATTAAATCTCGAAGCATAATGGCATTCTTTTTCTAAAATTGTGGCTAAACCCCGTCAATGCGACATCTTTATGGACTTGCCACTCACAATAGATTTGTATGTTCACTATGTCGACGTTTAGTGAAATTAATCTTTTAATTTCTATGTAATCAAAGCGTATGAGACGAGATTTTTATGCTGGTGCTTATCAATTCAATATGATTCTTCAATATATATATATATATATATATATATATATATATAGTGATTTTCCAAGCGTAGATTAGATGTGGCATAGGGCACACAGTGAGGATCGAAATCACTAATCAATCGTAATTGTTCTAGCGAAACAAGCTTGCTAAACAATATATCCGCGTCCATGGGTATGGCGATAAACTACATACACCTCCTGGTTATGGCGATAAATTACATCCGCGTCCTGGGTATGATGATAAACTACATCCGTGTCCTGGGTATTGCGATAAATTACATCCGCCTCCTGGGTATGGCGATAAATTACATCCGTGTCCTGGGTATGATGATAAACTACATCCGTGTCCTGGGTATGGCGATAAATTACATCCGCCTCCTGGGTATGGCGATAAATTACATCCGTGTCCTGGGTATGATGATAAACTACATCCGTGTCCTGGGTATGGCGATAAATTACATCCGCCTCCTGGGTATGGCGATAAATTACATCCGCGTCCTGGGTATGATGATAAACTACATCCGTGTCCTGGGTATGGCGATAAATTACATCCGCCTCCTGGGTATGGCGATAAATTACATCCGCGTCCTGGGTATGATGATAAACTACATCCGTGTCCTGGGTATGGCGATAAATTACATCCGCCTCCTGGGTATGGCGATAAATTACATCCGCGTCCTGGGTATGATGATAAACTACATCCGTGTCCTGGGTATGGCGATAAATTACATCCGCCTCCTGGGTATGGCGATAAATTACATCCGCGTCCTGGGTATGATGATAAACTACATCCGTGTCCTGGGTATGGCGATAAATTACATCCGCCTCCTGGGTATGGCGATAAATTACATCCGCGTCCTGGGTATGATGATAAACTACATCCGTGTCCTGGGTATTGCGATAAATTACATCCGCCTCCTGGGTATGGCGATAAATTACATCCGCGTCCTGGGTATGATGATAAACTACATCCGTGTCCTGGGTATGGCGATAAATTACATCCGCCTCCTGGGTATGGCGATAAATTACATCCGTGTCCTGGGTATGATGATAAACTACATCCGTGTCCTGGGTATGGCGATAAATTACATCCGCCTCCTGGGTATGGCGATAAATTACATCCGCGTCCTGGGTATGATGATAAACTACATCCGTGTCCTGGGTATTGCGATAAATTACATCCGCCTCCTGGGTATGGCGATAAATTACATCCGCGTCCTGGGTATGATGATAAACTACATCCGTGTCCTGGGTATGGCGATAAATTACATCCGCCTCCTGGGTATGGCGATAAATTACATCCGCGTCCTGGGTATGATGATAAACTACATCCGTGTCCTGGGTATGGCGATAAATTACATCCGCCTCCTGGGTATGGCGATAAATTACATCCGCGCTCCTGGGTATGATGATAAACTACATCCGTGTCCTGGGTATGGCGATAAATTACATCCGCCTCCTGGGTATGGCGATAAATTACATCTGCGTCCTGGGTATGATGATAAACTACATCCGTGTCTTGGATATGGCGATAAACTACATCCGCCTCCTGGGTATGGCGATAAATTACATCTGCTTCCTGGGTATGATGATAAACTACATCCGTGTCTTGGGTATGGCGATAAACTACATCCGGTTCCTGGGTATGTATGATAATAAATTACATCCGCGTCCTGGGTATGGTGATAAACTACATCCAACAGAAAGACCGTTTTTCGAAAAATAATGCTGCCGGCTGTACGTTTTTGGTAAAATAGTATTACCCGCTATACGTTTTCGAAAGAATAATGTTGCCAGCTGTGCGTTTTTGAAAAAATGATATTACCAGCTATAGGTTTTTAAAAAAATAATATTACCAGCTGTAAGTTTTTGGAAAAATAATCTTATCAGCTCTACATTTTTGAAAAAATAATATTGCCAGCTATATGTTTAAAAAATGTATATATTAACAGCTATACGTTATTTTGTTTTACAAAAGAATAATATTACAATCTATAGGTTATTGGAAAAATTAGCCATATATTTTTGAAAATTAAAAGAAAAATATATATTACCAGCTAAACATGTTTTGTAAAAAAAGAAAAATATTACCAGTGATACATATATGAAAGAAAATCATTATCAGAAATGGATTTTTTGAAGGAAAAATATTACCAGAAATAGATTTTTTTAAAAAATATTACCAGCAATAAAAAATTTTGTCGGCATTAAATAACCCATTTGGGTTGATATGCCGTAAAACCAAAACAAACCAAACCAAAAACAAACAACGCGCATGCTCAAAATTAAAAATATAATCGGACCATATATATATATATATATATATATATATATATATATATATATATATATATATATATGGAGAGAGATAGAGAGAAAGAGTGAATAAACAGAGAAATAAGGGAATAGAGAGAGAAAGTTGGAGGAAAATGAATTAAGTATAGTGAAGAGCTTATTGTCGCTGAAGATGGGATTCTGATAAAATTCAATTCAATTCAGTATGCGTCTTCAGAATCGGAAAGAGGAGGATGATTTGAATGTTGCGTACGAAGGTGTTTGTAGTGATCACTAGTGATGGCGAGGTTATGCCTCCATTCATCTTCAGACAGGACTCAACGCGAAGATATGAAGGCCTACATCATGGGTCTTGATGAATTTTCTTCGTGTGCCGTGTTCCACTTCCCCCTATCTCTTGTGGCTCTGAACAGATATTGTGTTTCTGCCAAATCTCCCAGAGCACACTCCGCTATCCACCTCCCCAAGCCCGCTACGTATGTCATGCACTGCTTTCTCTTGTTTCTTTTCCCCTCTATTCGTCCCGTTAGTGTTAGATTCTCTAGGCCCTTTTTTCTCATCACGTGTCCTATAAAGTAATTCTGCCTCTTCCTTGTAGTGCTGCTTTAAATGGTGACCCATCATGGACAATTTAAAACCTGAACCGGATACCCGTGATACTGGGCAATATATATATATATATATATATATATATATATATATATATATATATATATATAGTTAATGAATATATATATATATATATATATATATATATATATATATATATATATACATATATATATATGTATATATACATATATATATATATGTATATATACATATATATATATATATATATATATATATATATATATATATATATATATATATATATATATATATATGTCATTCACAGACAGTACTTTTTCGCTGTATCACAGCTCCTCAGTGCGACTAGAAATCCGAATGCCTCAAGCCAGGATTAAAACACAACTAATTTGATGTCAGTCAGAGCTATCTTCACTCGGTAGAGTTACACAACTAAATCTAGCGTATTGTTTTTACAAATGTAAACAAATGCCCATCAGCCAAAGTGCTCCATTCATTTTACTGAAGATATGGTGAATGAATATACCTATATATATATATATATATATATATATATATATATATATATATATATATATATATATATATATATATGTTTGGGTGTGTGTATGTATGCGTTGTGTGCATGTGCGTAATAAAGTGTAAGAAGTGATGTTCATGGGCTATGCAGGAATGAAAATGTTGGACCCTAGATTTGAAGTGCTCCAGATTGTAGTGACTGGGAAAATATTCGACAAGTAATCTGTTCCACAAAACAGCAGTTCTTGGTAAGGAACAGTCCGAATGGAACTTATTTCTCTCTATAGAAATTCGAAGGGGATGCGGATGATACACACTTGTATACGTCGCATGGCGGGTTCTTTTATCAATGCCAGGTATAGTGGAACTTGCGAACACCTTACATAGAAATAGCGAATATCTATTGGAAAGGGATCTTTGAGAGGGAAAAATAATCACCTAGAAGACCTCGTAGATGCTTTTGAACTCGAAGAAGGTAGATAAGAGAGGACCGGGCTGTTCCACATCAACATAGCAGCAATACTAGTTTTTTGTTCTTCTTTCGCTCAACTTGATGGGAAGCTTGAATGTAAATAAGACCCATCATAGTTGAAATTTCAGGGTTTGCTCGGTGGTGGTAGAACATTAATTGTTTCGGTTGGGCAGTATTGCATTTTCCAAGACAATCCTTTCCAAGTTATCCATCAATACTCACTAAATATAAAATATACAATAATAATAATAATAATAATAATAATAATAATAATAATAATAATAATAATAATGATGATGATGATGATATATATATATATATATATATATATATATATATATATAAATACATGGTATGATATATATATATATATATATAAATACATTGTATATATATATATATAAATACATTTCATATATATATATATATATATATATAATGGGTGTCCATAAATTTCGTGTTCACTTTAAAAGAATTATAACTTTATTTGTATTTGTGATAAAAATAATTTGTAAAAAGCATTAGAAAGATGTAAATCTATATTTGTTAAGTTTCCACATGTCCTCCATCATTAGCACTACACAGATTAATACGACTTTGCAGTTCAGGGAAAACATTTGCCAACTGATTTACAGTAATGCCTGAAATCACAATAGTTATTTTAGGCATACTTAAAATTAGTTACATTAAAATTTATAAGATTTTTTACAGATTATTTCTATCGCAAATACAAATAAGGTTATAATTTTTTTAAAGTGCACACGAACTTTATGTACACCCTGTAGATATATATATATATATATATATATATATATATATATATATATATATATATATATATATATATATATATATATATATATGTACCGGCTGAAAAAGCAAAATTGTGCATTTATTTGAATAGGCTTGAACTTTCGTATCTTAGAAATGATTAATGCTATCTTACAAAGATTCTCTGAAGTTTTTATAACACTACTATATTCTACACTGTATAATTACTGTCCAGGCCTAACACGTGAATCGTGATGAAATCGATCATAAACGAAAATGACATGTTCGTCATTAATTCATCATAGTTCAGAACCGGAAGCTCATGAAATGTTGGAGTAAAGTTCAAATGTATATATATATAATTTCAGGATCATTTTCCAACTTATTCATGATGAACTTCGTCCTCTATAACCTTCTAACTTTCTGTGCTGGAGAACCAAGTTGCCCTACACGTTCCATGTACGATTACCTTTTCAAGATTTTCTTTGCTGCTCTTTCAACTCCCATAGGTGAAAGTCCTCTCTCACGTGCCAAACGTCTTGTAAATTGAGTTGGATCTTTTCAAACAGATCACTTTAGCTCTTAGCTGCAATGATTATGCCTCTTCATGTTGTGACTTCATGACCAGTGTGCCCCTCTAATGTTCCCTCTTTTTTAATTTATTCATAGTTCTCATCATGATTCTTGAAAGGACTTTGAAGATGGAAGCGAGAGTATGTTGGTATCAATAGTAAATGCCCGAATGATCTTCCTCTCACTATTCCTCATTTGAGAAGACAGTATTGCTGACACGAAACGATTTTAACCTGTTCTAAATTCTAGCTGAATTCCTCAATGTATTTTTCAGAAAATGGTGTCAAAATGGCAAAACGACTTATCAAGAAACCTGGAAAAAAGAAACTCAATTAGTTTAGCGTTTTTTCGATATTAAACATTTTGTGAGATGGACAATTATGCTGTTACACGATTTGAACACTTTTTCTGATTGTAGTTATAAAGGGACAAGGAAACGGAAGACATTTCCAAGGACGGGAAGTGCAAGAAAATAAGCTATTGAAGTGAAAGTGGCGGATGCATTTGTCTAATACAATAGTAAAACTGTGAGACCTAGGTGTCAATCTCGTAGCACATTTAAGCTCACATGATTCGGGCACCAGGAGGAGAAGCTCTTTCAGAGCAGTAACCATGGAACTATTTGTAGAAAAGAGAGAGGGAAGCTACGCCCCGTAGGTAAAAAGTGACTGAAGTCGAAATGCCAAGTCAAGATCGATTACATTGCAGATACTTCTTTGCATCTTGTCAGGAACATCAAGATGATTAGTAGAAGAACCTGACCAGATATGACAACAGTGTTCAATGCCTGGATGAATTGTAGATTTGTAAATGTAGAAGATGGACTCTGAAGAGAAAAAAATATCTGGCACGAAACAGTGATCCAAAATTCTTTTCAGTGGATGCAGCTATATGTTCAATTTAGTCAATCGACTTCAAGTCTGTTGAAAACCTGATGTCAAGAAGGCGCAGTGTGTTAATCTCCATGAGTTTAGCAGCATCTGTGATGATGGTGGGCAGGAACGTTTCTCTATTGTGGTTAAATGAGTGCTCTTTCGTTTTGGATAGGTACGAGATTGGTAAGAGATGTTTACAGACATTACTGTATGATCAGTGTTGTTAAAAGGGCGGAGTTGCAAAGTTCCATATGAACCAGAGATAAAGGTAAAAAAGAGATCGAGAAGAGTTGCGTGTCCACCAGGGTTACTGGGAAAACGCGTAAGCCCACCACTTGCCTGAGAGAATGAGTGATTGAGAATTTAAGTGTCTGGATACCAGCGGGTTCAATAACAGAGTGTTTAAATCACCTGGATTGATGGGCAGTAAAATCCCCGAAAATAAATATATTTGCAGACGGGTGTAGGGAGATGGCCTTGTCTATCTTATCAGAAATAATATCTAGCACGCGATGTTCATGAGAGATAAGGGAACGGTAGAGTACGATGAGATAGCTGGCTGAGTTAAGTAGGGACAAATGGAGACACATGTCAGAGAGGTGTGAAGATTCAAATGAATGAAAGTTCCCTCGCCAGCTGGAGATATTCACGGATATAAAAAATGCCATGTATGTGGACATTATTCCTGTCTAAGGAGAGGGATATAGCCGGGAATCGAGAAATCAGATTAGTTTCACAGAGAGCTTGGATGTCCGGAGACTTTTCGAAGAGGAATGATTCCACTCTCCAGAAGTTGATACCAATACCACGAATGTTGGAGAAAGAACGACTGAGAGGGTTAGGTGATTTTGCTTGAGGTGGTTTAGATTTATGTCTATGCTATCTTATAATAATGGTGTTCAGTTTTGGTAAAGAAAAGATATATGGTATTAGGAGCAGTCCGTCGTCTTATGTAATATTGGCAGGAGGAAAACTGGCGCAGTATGCAGCATAGTGTACAGGAACAGCAACCAGAAAACTACCGACCTGGTACCTTCAGAGGATGCAAACAAAGAGAAGGTTTATAATTAACGTCAGGAAGAGGCAGCTGCAGTTTCTGGCACACATGATGAGGAAGGAGGGCCTGGAGAATCTGATACTCATGTTCTCACGGGACGAATAGTGGGAAAAAGAGACAAGAGAAAACAATGCATGGCATACATAGCAGGCTTAAGCAAGTGAACGTGGTCTGGGGGAGGAAGCAGAAGGAGGGAACTTGTTGAGAGGTGCAAGGGGTAGAGAGGGTGCAGGACCATGATCGCCTACGTGCTGAAAGAACATGAAACAGCAAATGAAAAAAAGGTATCATCAGTGTATATATATATATATATATATATATATATATATATATATATATATATATATATATATATATATAATTTTCCCAGTATATAGTGGTATTCCCAATGTTAGATACATTGTTTGAATTGTAATATATTTAATAAATTCGGTTTTTGAGTGCTTCTCAAATTTACTAAATTTGTAAAGTGTTCTATGCACATATATATATATATATATATATATATATATATATATATATATATATATATATATGTGTGTGTGTGTGTGTTTAAGATTTTATTCAAGCATATATCTCACACAATCAAAACAGTGGCAAAGCAAACCTACTCAGATATACGAACACTGTCACGCCTGTACATGCAGATATAAGTATATGTCTATAAGACTGTCGTTCTAAGACCATCTAATTGTAAAAGACCATGTAATTGTAAAAGACGATAAAAACACTAGATATTAACTGGTTTAAACCAAGTCTCAATTTTATTTAGAACAGCAAAAAAAAAAACTTGCTGTCTTTTAAAAACATCCTAAATATGAAATTACTATCATAGTAATTAATCAAGGACTCACTGTCCCAATGGATAAAAGCGTCGGTTGAAGTAATCTATGGACTTTACCCAAAGAGTTGTAAGTCACCACAGTAGAGGTGAACAAAAACTTGGAGAGAGGAGTTACTTAAATGGAAATAACTTAAGCTGATATATCCAGAAAACGCATAGATCGTCGACTTAGAACAATCTACCGAAATAATGTGTTCGCTTTTAAAATTCCAAGGTTTATTACCTGAAAAACACCTGAACATACCACAGGCGAAACGTCGCTAATATGACAATAAATGTGAGGACACTAGTCCAAACAATGTAAATAGTGTAAATACTAAATTTGTTATTGCATATCCACAAGTATAGTCTCGGGATTGTCGTTGTCTTCTCTTTGTAAATTTGTTTGAAATGTGATGAGTACTATTTTACATGAAAGAAAGTGAAAATTACACTGGATCGAGAGGAGGTAGCTTTCATGAATGGATTGCAGCTTAGTAAATATTAGGCTCATTAATAAATTCAAGATGATGGATCCAATTGAGAAACCTGTGTATATGTGACGGTTTGAAGGCTACTTTTCTGTTTCGAGAATGCATTTATGCGTGATAAACATCAGCTTTTGGAGATGCATTTCTGATTCCAAATTTCTTGCATAGAAATAGAGAGAAGGCTTTTTGAATTCAGGGAGGAAGTGAACTATTTTCAAATGCTCAACCTCAATGTAGAGAGAATCTTTATATAGTTTATTTTTCAATAGCTTTCTTTATTTCCTCATTAGTAGGTCCTTTATTCTTTATGTCTACAGACGGACTTTGTAATGATTGGATGAATATTCGTATATGTTGTATTACTCCAGGCATCTGAAGTTTAGTGTTGGAATCGTTCAAATGTGATTCAACGTCTTTTTTCTGTTATGTGTCCTTTGTGGTGGACGACGCGTTATTTAGTCATATTTTATTCTTAAGTATTCTCATGAGATCAATATTGATCGTTTCATTACAGAGTTTTTTTTTATTCTCCTAGACTGATGACAATTAAGATGACTGTTGGGCTCTATCTACCCATATGGTTTTATATAAGAATCTGTCTCATCTTAGATAACGTGCTTTCACAACGGTTGAGACTTTAGAGCTGACCCACGTAAGATGACACAATTTTTGGGATTCAGAGTGGAGTCGTTTCTTGTTGCCATTTTCAAGTTGATTTTATTGAGGCAGAATCTCTAATTATTTGGCCTTTGGCTCATAAAGGGTTCTTTGATCCTTTGTTAAGTTTGTTTTTCATGATAACAACCAGACTTACTCTTTTTAGTTGCCGACAATTTGATAGTAAATTTCATATACGATTTAAATTTTTTTTAAATGAATATTTATTATTTTATTCTTCTCCCATTTACGCGCCTTATTTGCACGGGGGGTGGTGTTAGGTTCCTAACCCACTCAATACGAAGTGAAGTATTCTTTTACTGGGAGAAAGTTAACAGACGGGGAATTAATCATGTCTTTAATTTGGGCAATTCACAAATTTAAATATCACACCTCCAACTACTAAATATAATAAATTAAAACACCATACTCCATATGTATGTAATATATATATATATGTATATATATATATATATATATATATATATATATATATATATATATATATATATATATATACATTATATATACATATATATTACATATATATAAAGATAGATAGATAGATAGATAGATAGATAGATAGATAGATAGATATTACGTAAATAATAATTATGTCGCAGAAGAATAGTTCGCTATAATTTAGGCGTAGTATGTCTATTTATTTTATTCCTTTCAAATCCACGAATTAATTTCTCGGTTGCTGTACAAAACTTATTAAGAAAAATTGCAAAATTTTCTTTCAAATAATTTTTATTTTCCCAAGTACATTCAATCTCCTCTGGGAACATATGTAGATGTGTGTGTCTGCGTATTTTTGTGTGTGTCTTTGTGTGTATATGTGGGTGGGTGCGTGCATGTAGTTATATATGTATGAATGTATGTATACAATGGAGTTCTTTATTTCTGGCTGGAGTCATTATGGAAGAGTATCATAAAACAGTGGATATATTAATACATAAGTACTTTGTATCATAATGGATAAATTGAGTTCCTTTACTGCCTGTGCATTGCTATGCATTATGTCTATAGAGTTGATACGCATTGCTATCTGCTTAGTTTGGAAATTACGGCACGTTCCCCGGGGCTGGCACCCATCAATGTATAGAGACTCTATTCTGCCCTACGATTTAATTCCTACCTCTGGTGAAAATATAAAAAAGAGCGAAAGAGCAATTGTCAAAACCGGAATTTTAAATCGGTTCATATTTTGAGCTGGTTACCGTTGTTATGCTACCGCATATGCTTTCATAAAGCAAATCAATCTTTTTTCTGATATATATATATATATATATATATATATATATATATATATATATATATATATATATATATATATATATCTGTGTGTGTGTGTTTGTTAGCTATGAGTAATACCAATATACGACGTTAAAAAAAATCTGAATATCATGTAAACCCATTATAATTAACATCCTTACAATGAGTAACGTCCGAATCGTTGAGAGACGTCCAACCGATCAGCTATATATGACCGTTTTATCAACTGAATGATAAAACATAGCTGCAAACGAGACAATTTTTCATCAGATATTATAGAATGGCTGTACAAAATCACACAAAAACATGCATTTGAATACGCTCAACAACAAAACATTTAAAATGAGTAGGACGTATAACCGGAAAGTAACATACTGATATGTAAAACATAAATACATAAACGGTTAGGAAGGAAACTCACATTAATACGAAGACAAACGATAACAGTGGGTTTTAGATGTCTATACACCTGGAAAACTCTTTTAAGAGAACGATCTTAGAATTTTCAACTGACAGTAAAGCTAAATATTCGGTCAATGAATACCGAATATTTGCCGTGTTTTCTTATCATTGCAATTGTCTTTAAAATCCTACAGAATCATAATAATTCCATTTTTGTAAAAGACTTTTGGTTTAAAACAAAATAATGAACATATTATCCTTTTTTTCCTGCAAATATGTTATGAACTACTTCATTACCATGGCACTGAAACTTTCTAAATATTTCATATATCCCGTTGGAATACGTTCCAGCAAAAAAATAATGTAGCGTATGTTATATTTTGCCCGATGGCGGTTTTGTGATTGTTACTATAAGAAAAACCTGGGCGATCATGGCTTTTTTCAATTTCATTTTGTTTCATTATCCAACCCATTCTATTTACTTGTTAGGTAGGTTACTGGCTTTTGTGGTATCGTTCCTCTAAAGAGTCTATGTTGGAGTCTTCCACTTACTATAAGATTAGTAGGAGAGAAGGTCTTGCGAGAACAGTCGAATATATTGAACGTTGGGTCAACTGACACACACTCACTAATCGGGTAATACTCTTCTGTTGTACTTCTGTTGTACTTCTGTTGTAGCTACTGTTTAATATATGATATATCTGAAACACTTGTTTCGTTATTTCTTTAACTATTTACTTGGTCACAACACTGGCTGTGCCACGATTCCCTCTTGCCTTTCCTATATTTTATATCCTTTCTATGTGTCCTTGAGATTCCCACTGTCTCTTTCTTATTGTAATTATAAGTGTGCTTTTTGTTTCAATACAACTTTAATTTTTGTTAAAAGTATGCTTTTTTCATAATTATTAATGTTGGGACGTTCTAACTTTTAACATGTATTTTGTGACATAGATTAAGGGCATATTCAAAGTGGGTCACACCATCTAAATCCCAGCAAACAATCACCAAAAGTTTTATTGGATGTCAGGGTCCATTAATCCTCACCTTTAAGTTGCTTCCTATTTAGTTTTATCGTACCTGTGTAGTTTTATCTTGCAAAATTATTCATTTATCACCATCAGTCACTAAGCTGTCCAAAAAGAGTGTGGGCGATGCGGAGAAGTTCTTGCATTAATCATGGCTTATTCGATTGCTATGATGAACATCTGTCCATGTAATACGTCGAAGAGATGGAATTCAGGCATTATTGAGTTTGTAGCTCCTATTAAATCCTGTACATTTACTATCTCTCCTGATACCCGTTCTTCTAAACATTAAGAAGAGTTAGGCTTTGTGCTGCTTCTCTTGGTTACGTTTAAATTGAAATTGTCCTGTGAATGTCAAATATTAGAATGTTATGTTTCTTTCTAATTCGAGCTAAAAGTTTCCTTTTTTGTTTCCATTTTCATTAAAACTTCGTCATTGATCACATGTACAGTTAATTATATTCCCCACAGGCATAAATATAACCGAATTTCTGTTATCTGTGAAAATATTGTCCAGCATTCACCGCCATATATGATAATCGATATGACATAACTCTTCGCTACTCTTTTGTTTGTTTGTAAAGAAAACTTCCCGTTTTTATACTTATCTTACCTTTTGGAAGTTACTTTCGCTACACCAATGCGTTCTTTGATTTCGGTGTCGCATTTTCCGTCCTCTTTGAAAAACTTCCTAGAAATTAAAATGTTTGTACATGCTTGATTTTAATGTCTCCAATTCATCTTTCCCATCTTCGGATGTTAACTTTGCTGACAATTAGATATTCCGTCTCCTTACAGTAGATCATTAGTTCTTTCTTCTCGCTTTCTTTTTTCCCCCAAAATATAATGTATTGTTAAAATTCGTACATAAATAATACAAAGATACAGAGTAGTGCTTGCCCAAATACTTTTGCTCGAATTTAACTTAAATATCCCATTTATTGATATAAAATTTAGGATAATACTTAAGTGATATCCTCTTATATATGCAAAATTTTCCAGCGGCAAAATGCTTTTCTATATACAGTCACTATTTATTCAAAAAAATATATGCTAGCAACTTCTTCACATATGCATTTTTCTATCTACATAAAAGATAACGTGATACCAGCCACAATTCTTTACCATATCCTTTTAGAAAGCAACCGATCATAACGTTTCACAGATTTCATTGTTATTATAAAGTTCTGGCCTATGTTACTAAAGTGGTTTTCCATTTCATTCTTCAAAGATTAGAATACAGAGTATTCATTTTCATAGACTGGTTTACAGCCAAGTCTAGAGCGCCAATTTAGAACTGTTAATTAAAACACCGTTTGCAGGTCAGTTCACATTCCGAGTCGGTAACCGGTATAATTTATCCAACCAAATATTTTAGTCTGTTTTAATATCTTCTGTTATTTCCCTTTCATAGTATCATTATCAACCAAATTATTTCAGTCTTGTTTATTATACTGTAATTGTTCTTGGTCTATTGACAAAGTTGTATCTACTAAAATATTTCAGCCCATGTTATTATAGTATAATTGAAGTATACTTCTTGTAATATCTATGAAAAGATTTCAACCTGATTTATTATATAATATTTGCTTTTATTCTTATCACAATAAGGAAAAGTCAAAATATTTCAGATTTATTTATGATTATTGTATGGCTATCACTATATCATTATCAGCTTCATTATTTCAGCCTGTTCTGTTATTGACTAATTGCTGTACAACTATCATAATATATCAACCAACATATTTCAGCCTATTTTATTATAGAAATCTTTATAGGAAAATACTATCGTCTAATTGTTATAGCTGTCTTTTATCGTCTCAGATAGACATGAGGCAAGTGAAATATGGTTCTACAGAAGGATGCCGAGAATACCATGTATTGAACAGGAAAGCAACTACAAGAACTCATAGAAGGTAGTGAAGGAATACGAGAAGAGGACGAAATAACAGTTATATCAAAACTGAAAGCAAAATGAACAGACCAAAATTCAGATTAGAAAATGGAGATGCCAACATCAAAAGATTACAGCAATTTAAATATCTCCGAAGTGTTTTAGCAATAGATGGAAAGTGAAACACCCATATCCACAGGAATATTAGAATAGCGAAAATGCTTTTCTAAAATCTAAGCAACGTAGAAAAAACAGAAAGTTTACTTAGGAATAAATAAAAGATTACTGAACGACTATGCAATATCGATCCTCCTATATAGCAGTGAAAACTGGACAATCTATTCACAGATGAAGGCACGTGAAGTAACAGAAACGTGGTTCTACTGAAGGATGCTGAAAGTACCAAAGACTGAAAATGTGAGCAATGACGAAATTTTAGAGACAATGGAAACAAAAAGACATTATACTTGGAATCATAAAGCGTGATTGTGAAATCTGACACTCATAGGAGAGATTGAAGGCAAGTGGAAAGCAACGCATGATATAGTTAACGAGGTTGAGTAAATGGTTTGCAGATAAGGATTAAGAGTTAGGGCGAAAAGCCAAACCTTAGTAAGGACAGGCTATTTTGTAGATCTATGATCGATAATGTCCTGAATTGATAAAGCACAAAAAAAGAAGGAGAAGAGGAGGAGGAAGCAGGAGGAGCCGCCTAACTTTTCGGTGACAGTAACATTGATGCTAGCGCAATCGAACTCACGTTAGTCAATTATGCGTCATGCGTGATACACGTTTAGGCGATCATGTATGATTAGATACATTAACGAGGCAGATTTCTTCCAAGGCTATAGAATCCAGTCTGTCCTGCTATTTAACCATAGCTGGGGGAGAAGAAGAGGATACATAACTTTCCCAAGGGTATTAGATCGTAAGTGAATGTAATGGATATTATTCGAATTCGAACTCGACGCTATATTTCCTCAATCCGAGCTGCTATGCATTACTTCACCGTAAAGATTCATAATATTTAGTCTTTTCTCTTTGTGTATACTCAAAATCGTAAGACTTATATAAGCCTCAGATATGGAAAATTAGATATCTTTATAGAATATCGCGGAATTTTTGAAATCTGAACAATATTCTCCTTTGTCTTGCTTTTTAGTTTGCGACACAATCTTTATGCACTTAGTATTGCTTGAGATTGTAATTTCTTTGAAACTGATTCTTGAGCGACAAATAAAAATTACAGACCTTTGAAGTGGCATATTTTTTTAATCCTCGAGGCAGAATTCTTGTATCACGTCTCTTCATCAAGATAAAAAAAAACAGAAGAAATATTGTTAAAAGCAAAACAAACCACAGCTGAAAAATCGAAGTTGTTAAAATTCTTGGATTCATTTTTTCAACCACTCCTTAAAATAAAGAGAAGGAAATACTTTTCAGTCAGTTCTGTTCAATTTTTTATTTTTACTTCAATAAAAACATCGAATATATCTCGTCAAGGTGATGAAGATAGGCAAATATTCTATTTCCGATAGATATATGTAAATATATCATTAGGTTTTCAACAGAGCGTAGCAAAATTCTGGTATCGAATAATTCGTAAACAATTGATTTTTAAAATCGGTTGGATAGACGAATCCGAAGATGGAAACGAAGAAGAAGAAGAAGAAGAAGAAGAAGAAGAAGAAGAAGAAGAAGAAGAAGGAGAAGAAGAAGGAGAAGAAGAAGAAGAAGAAGAAGAAGAAAAAGAAGAAGAAGAAGAAGAAGAGCAAGAAGAAGAAGAATACGAAGAATACCACGAAGAATACGAAGAAGAATACGAAGAAGAAGAAGAAAATAATACGAAAAACAATACGAAGAATATGAAGAAGAAGAAGAAGAAGAAGAAGAAGAAGAAGAAGAAGAAGAAGAAGAAGAAGAAGTTAAATGGAGAACCGATTTTCAATTCAAAGAATAAATAAATATATTAAATTATTTATCCGTTACAATGCAAAAAAACAAATCATATTTTTTTGAAAGTGTCAGCATAATTAAATTTATTCGTTGTAAAACACCCAGAATTATTGTCACATCTGGTATCATGATTTTTTTAGATTAATCAAAATGAAGGACTTTATAATATATTGCCATTTACAGCTAAGATAATATTTAAAGAATATATTATAATAAATATTTCTAAAACATCTGATTAAAAAAATTAATAGAAATTTTAATTATATTCTTTTCTAACATTCAAATCATATATATTATAAACAATATTTTAATTGAATTGTTCACCGTTTTCATTCGATATACGCGCTTTATTTTTCTCACCATAACTTTCAATTTAATTTCCTATATTAATTCACATGATCATTTTGTTTTAACATAATCCCTATTTTAAAATCTCTGTACACGAATATTTGTTTCTAAATTTTGTTAAATCTTTTTGTATTCAAATTAACCACATTATTTTCAATAGAAGGATTTTCTGGGTAAAAATACTCGTAACGTGTGAAACGTTATCAGGGAAAATAAATTAAATATCCAATCACCACACACGCGCGCACACACACACACAAAGAAACATACGAGCACATACGCACGCACAAATACACACGCATACACATATATATATATGTATTTAGTGTATTGGGGCGGCAGGTCATAATTTAAATATATATTGTTAAATATAACAGACAATGGATATTTATTATGTTTGATCATGAATATATATATATATATATATATATATATATATATATATATATATATATATATATATATATATTATATATATATATTTATATATAGATATATATACATTCAAGCATATTTGATTGCGCAATCTAGACATATTATATCTATGTTTATGTTTATTTTAATCTTCTCATATTCGTCTATCAATTTCTCAGTGTCACTATAAAATAGATGTGTGTGTGTGTGTGCGCTCGATTGTGTGCGTGATTAATAAATATAACTTCTTTCTTCATCAGTAGCACAACACAGAGTTTAATGCACAATGCAATCTTCAGGTGCTGAATTTCGACTGACCGTTACATAATTTACATTTTGTTATATTTAGCAGATTATCGTAATGGTGTAGTAGTCCATATTAGATGTGACGATATTTATAAAGCAACAATTGTATTAAAAATAAACAGAAATATGAGAATAACAAAAGTAAAAAAACACATTCACACAAATTACTACAGTTTAGGATTATAATTTAAATATAAATATACAGATCTAAATAATTATAAAAAAAGAAACTCGTCTTACAATATTCACATAATATCTCTCTCTCACTCTCTCTCTCTCTCTCTCTATCTCTCTCTCTCTATATATATATATATATATATATATATATGTAGGTGTGCGATGGATAAATTATCGCTATTTTATATTTTCAATTTCGCGCATGCGCGTTGTTTGTTAGTGAAGCTGCAGTACAAACATTTCTGTGTGTTTTGGTTGCCAATGTGAGGACTGTGCAGAGGATTCGGAAACAGTTGGATGAGTCTAATGATTATTACGAATGAACCGCAGTTCGGAAAAATCACATTGATCGTTCTGATGAGAAAAATACTCCCGAATTTGTTGGTGATGTCCTCAGAGGCAACATAAAGCACGTTAAGAAGGACGTATTACGCTGGGTCAAGAGGGTAACTGCTGTAAGACCCTATATTTGGTAACAGGATTGTGTCCCATGCCACAAAGCAGGATATCAAAGTTATGTCTACCAGGTCATTTCTGTGTCCACATCACCCCTGACATCTGGTTGCCTAACTCCCAAGACTGCAAGCCACTTGATTATTATATGTAAGGCGCATTTGAGCGAGAGACCAACAAACCTCCGTGTAATAACAAAGATAAACTGAAAGCAAGTTTTATGGCAGCATTCAACAACTTAAACAAGGTTACTGTACAGGCAATTTTGAGAAGATTCCGAAGTCGTCTGGAGGCCGTAGCTTAAGCCAATGGCGATTTTATTCAATAAGTCTACTCTTTATTTTTTCCAGATATTTTTGTGTAATTTTGATAAATATAACTGCTAAAATATGATGTCAATGTTTATACATTTTTGAGTGATTTAGACAATAATTTATCCATCGCGCGCGCGCACACACACACACACACACACACACACACACACACACACACATATATATATATATATATATATATATATATACGAAGAAATATAGTCTTAAAGTGTGCTATATTTATGGGATAAAGTGCTCAATATCAGAGATAGAGCGTGTGTAAATATAAAAGTGAACATAGAAGTCAACACTTAGAGGCGAAAGTCTGTTTCATGCTAGATGCAATCGTCAGGCAACTAGTTGCCCGACGATTGCATCTAGCATGAAACAGCATGAAACTAGTTGCCTGACGATTGCATCTAGCATGAAAGAGACTGTCGCCTCCAAATGTTGACTTCTATGTTCACTTTCATATATATATATATATATATATATATATATATATATATATATATATATATATATATATATATATGACGTAAAACAGGACAGTGCATACAACAAAAAATGCATTGAAAGAAACATATCTTAATTAAATGTCGGTATGTTTTAACCCTTTATTCGGCGATTTATTCATGGTAAACTTCATCGAAAAAGAGGTCCGATTATTCGCATCTTCTTGGATTCACTTTATCCAAAACACATTAACTTCGCGTCTCCCGAGTTAGAAAACATCTCATTTCGATCGTGAAATACTCATACAACTAATCTATCCGATTCATTGACGCCGACATTCAAGTTCGCTTGTAGTAGAGACTGTATGAGAGTGAAACACTTAAGTCGTTTCAATACATTATGCACACATTTTCCCAGGTGATATCGGTTTGTTCATGCAGGATGACTCACCAACCATTGTGCTAGAAAGCGAATAATGCAACGGCTTCCAGGAATATCCGTTCCTCTGTCAATACTCGCAAGTGTTAATGATTATTTATATAAGTTATAAATGTTAGTAAATTCGCAATAACCATATCCAACAGACATTAATTTCTGTAGTATATGCTTGGATAGAAAAATCTAGCTACGGTTCTTGCTGTTCAGCATCTTGGAGATTCCATTCCGTAGCCGCCGGTATTCCCGCAAAAAGAAGATATGTGTTATTAGGTAGGTGTCAGTAATTTGGGACCGATTAAAGTTATATAAGAATCACGATGGAAGCCAACGAAATCGGTATGAAGAATAGATAATGTCTAAATGAGAGTAAATACGAAATCTGGATGTGAAATATAAATATGGAAGTCTGGTGAATTGCAAAGAATGATAGCAACCATCAGTGGGAAATAAAGTATTAAGAAAATCAGAGGATGAAGAAGTAAAAATTGGGACATTGACTAGAATGTAATTAGGCAATGTTTTAAACACACTCAGTATACAGGAAGAAGAGGATGGCGGGAAAATATCAAGAGATAAAAGAATTACAATATATGTGAACCATCGTTATAAATGCTAAAACCTAGTTTATTATATATAAAATACAATTTTTTGATGTTTTTCTCTTATATACTACTTAGACTTGGGCACCTCGAGGTTGTGTAATCGTTATCAAGCTTGTTTCGCTAGAACTGGGTGCCCCATACTTTCATCCTTGTGCCACATCATCGGTACGCTTGGAAAATCACTATACTACTGAGATTTTGCTTCAGAAATTGTCTTGTTTGTTTATAGATTTCCCGCTCTATCATTAAATATATGCAACTCTAAAGGTTTTTTTTTTATAACTTAGAGTGAAGGACGCTAAGGCATATCGTAATAAATTCTATTGTTTTGGCCAACTCTATCACAAATAACTAACAAACGCGCGTGATTGCACACATACACACAAAACATACATAAATACAACGCCTCTGGTAACCATGTTGTGGTTGATATGTAACTATTTAGCCGCCAGTATAAATTAATATTTGATGAGGTTATTGCTTTGTTTCTTTCACGTTTTTCACCTTCACATATTTGGGGGTGTCACTGATTTTTATGCCCATTAATTGATGCCCAACTGAAAAAAACAAATCAGATTCTCTCAAGAAAAATTAACCGCACTTAATATACAGTACAAACAAATAATAATATTTCTTTTTGCTGCAAACAGATTCATAAAAATTATTACCAGGATGTATTCGCCAGGCGAATCATGATAAAACATTTCACCCGTCAACTCGAGCAAACGTGTAAAACTTAAATCATAGAATATATCAAAGTGGGAAACAAATAATTAGCAATAAAAACATGTTTATCAAATCCAAACTTCAGTCTATGTAGTTTCGCAATTACGTTGACCCGTGTGAATCTGCAACTTCTGTAATAGAGAAAACAACGAAATCATTAATTTAAAGATTGACAAACGAATAAAGCCACCTGAGATAAAGAGCCATTTAAAAACCCATCTCCTCATAAGAAAACTCATTGTAGATACCAGCCATTCGAAGAATACCTATTTGTAAAATACTTCTTCATATAATTGACGACTTTTATATAAAACGGTTTAAGACAACTCTCAAGGTTACCTATTTCAGAACAAAAGACACTGCTAAAATCTCGTTACAAATACATCCATGTAGCACAATGCAACTTAGAACACAAACACGGCAAAGAATCAAAGAACCCCTGGCTATTGAATTTTCGAAAGCATTTGCAAAAATAATCGCTACATATATTTTCTATATTCCCTTAACCGTTTGAGCCCTGCTATTCTGCATAATTTTAACACTTCTGCCTGAGTACATGAGTCGAAATTCGGATATAATTGACAAGTAATGTTTCATGGTAGAATGGTAGATATAAAAATAGTTACAGGTGGCTGGGCATTACGTCATTTTTCTCCACCTTCGGTAAAGCGGTGGTAAGGAACAAAGTGTTAAACTGCATGAATAAAGTAAGAAAATAAAATAAAATAAATAAGGATATCGCATAAAATAAATCAAAAACGTATAAAATGTTTCATGTTCAACACGTTCATTGATAACACATACGCACACACACTCACACACACACACATATATATATATATATATATATATATATATATATATATATATATATATATATATATATATATATCCGTATGTAATGACAATGAAAATAATATATAAATTCTGACGTTCACAGCATTAATTCAGAAGAGGACTTAATACCGATAGCAGAGCAATATTTATTATAATTCTTTCATATAGCCAAATATAGTTTATTCACGACAAAGATGCAACTTCGTTTCGGTGCATTTAGTTTCACCTCGACTGGTGAGTATAAATGCAACTAAATGCACCGGAACGAAGTTGCATCTCTGTCGTGAGTAAATTGTTTTGTGTATAGGAAAAATTATAATATATATATATATATAAAGTCTCATTAGAGAATATGAGAAAATTCAAAAGAAAATATGTAAGACTATGTTGTCTTTAACATTCAACACTACATGTTTGAAAGAAAAGTTGCTGCCAAATTACACACACACACATATATATATATATATATATATATATATATATATATATATATATATATGCAGAAACGTTATTTGACAAAGACGAAAAAGTTTTTGTGTGCCGCATCTCGTTATATAGGACTTCATTGTTCTGAGGTGATGCTTACGTTCATGAGCTTAGACATATGCACAAAGGAAAAATTAAATGAAAAAGAAGAAATAAATATTTACCATGAAAAAAGTATTAAATTTAAAATTAAAATTCTCAGCGTCCTCTTTCCTTAGTCGGCCTCAACACAGACATAGTCCATAGGACAAAACGTGTTGCACGGAAAATTTTCCAGACACACACATATACGCACGCACACCTCTATCCACATGCACACACTCACAGACACAATCACAAAAAACTCACAGACACAATCGCACATATACTAATAATGCTATAAATAGATACATAGATAACATCAGGAAATAAATCAATAAATAATAGTAATAATAATAATAATAATAATAATAATAATAATAATAATAATAATAATAATAATAATGATGATGAATATACTAGACGAACTAAACAATTTTCCAGCGAGCAGATCTCGTTGTTTCATCAGACAAGAGAATAAAAATGAAATATAGTGAAAATTTGGACCTTGCCAGACAGCTAACAAAATTGTAGAATATGAAGGTGTCGATTTTATCTATGTCTTTTGAAGAGCGAGGAACAGTTACAAAGACTACAGACAAAAGAATGGAAGAATTGGTAACCATCCAGCCGACTAAATTAATATGAATACAGAATAGAATAATCCCCGTTGTTTCAACTTCAGCGAAACCGGCTAGATAAGGTGAAATTGAAGCGCCTACATAATAATAATAATAATAATAATAATAATAATAATAATAATAATAATAATAATAATAATGAGTCACTCAGCCAAATATTGAATAAATCAATGATCATTACCCTGTCAGAAAGATATAGGGGCATTATTCATTATGACTACCATTTATCCTGACGAAAATACAAAGGGTAATAAACGACAAATAGTGTTTAAAGATTACAAACAAATAAAACACATTTTAATAGTTATGTCTGGTGTCATCAGATATGAATATATCTGTTAAAGAATATGAATAAAAAAGGATATACCATGAAAATGAAATTGGAAAAAAATGTGACAACTGAAAACTGTTGATTTAGTTCGAATAATTGAAGTACTTGTGTCTATTTCCATGGAAATTGTACAATCAAATTCTATTCCTTAATTCCATCAGTTCTATCCTTTACAACAAAGAACCGCCATGCCACACACATGCAAAACCCCATCGTTCCTGTAATTGGCGCGATATACTTTCCAAAGGGACAGTTTCTAAGAAATCGTTGCTTCCTTCATGTAACAAATTCCCAAGAGGATACTTCCCCGATCATTACGATCTTAAACTGTCCCAGTCAATTATTAAGTGGTATCCTGACATATCCACATAAACTGTGCCACGTACTCTATAATCCTCTACCACGAATGGCTGTTGGGCCTTGTATAGAGTGAAAATTATACATGATAAGTAGAATATAAAATCTTAAGTACTGCAAACAGAATGCCTGTATTTTCTACCTTGTTTCAAATTAAGTGTAGCGTAATTCCTCGCTAAGGTTTTGTATTGAACTGTAAACAAATTAAGATAATAATAATAATAATAACAATCATAATAATAATAATAAACAAGCTGACGTAGAAAAAACCGCACCTATCAGTGGCTACGTAGTGCAGGGTTGAAAGCTGAAACTGAAGGTTCTATCATTTCTGCACAGGACCAATGCTTGTTAACTAGGAATTATCAAACACATATCTAAAATACTCTGTTAGCCCAAAATGCAGATTCTGTGATAAATATCCAGAAACCATTGATCATCTTGTATCAGGTTGCACGATATTGACACGTACTGAATATAAAACCCGGCACGACAGAGTGGACCAATATCTGCACTGGAAAATTTGCAACTCCTACGGGAAGGAAACTGAAAGAAACTTGTACGAACACCACCCAGACCCGGTTACGGAAATAGGACCTGTTACAATTCTATGGGACTACACAATTCACACTGACAGAACAATCAAAGCCAACCGCCCAGACATTGTTATTAAAGACCACAAACAAAATAAGTGCCTCCTTATTGATATGGCAATCCCTGCATACTGCAATGTATCTTTGAAGATATTCGAAAAGCTGTCAAAATACAAGGACCTTGAATAGAAATCCATGGCACATGGGAACATCAACAATCCCTGTTGTAGTTGGAGCCCTTGGACTGGTTGGAAAAGATTCCAGTAAACTAATTGAAGTCCATGCCTCAAATTGTTCTGACAAGTACAGCTCACACTTTACGAAGGGCTTTATCTATGTAATTATTATCATTTTTTTCTTTTCAGTGGAAAGTGTCATGATGCCATTTCTAACCTTACGTCCCTGGGCGGGACCCGGAAAGAAATGTGTAAACGCCAGATATCAAAGAAAATAATAATAATAATAATAATAATAATAATAATAATAATAATAATAATAATAATAATAATCACTGATCCATCGGATCCTATTGATTCAAGGATTGAACAAAAGGAAGAAAAGGAATTGATCAACCCATTTAATTTAGAACGCGCATGGCTTTGAAATTTGATGTTTGGTTGAGTTTGAAGTTTTGAAGAGTACAGATGCATGGACAAAGGAATTTGGAATTGATTGCCGAGTGGAACTCTTATAGACAAGACACCAATAAGGAACGTAAAGAATAATCGAAAACGTTAAGATCACTTAGAGACAGAAAAAAAGTAAATGATACCTAATGCTGCTCGTTTTGGCTCGCTATCCACGAATTAATTACATAACACTGTTGTGGTGTCCTCCCTCTAAAGAGTATATGTTGGATTCTTTCGCCTACTATAACATTAGGAGGAGAGAAGGTTTTAGGGGAACAGTCGACCAGACTGTTCATTTCTGTTGAACTCTCTGCCTTGAGCGGAGAGGAACTCTAACGAGTCTTTGCCGCAGGGCAAAGTTTCATCCGGGGGAGGTAGACAGGACCTGAACCCGTTTATGCGGGTTCTAAGGGAATATTTTTGGTCAAGCCTACGGGTTCGTAGAACCCACGGTAAACTCGGCCTTGCGCCACATACATCCCTCGTGGCGGGGGGTATTAAATATTAACAGTCGACCAGACTGTTCGTAATTGTCGAATTCTCTGCCACGGCAGAGAGGAACCCGGACGAGTCTTTGCCGAAGGGCAGAGTTTCGTCCGGGCGGTAGACAAGCCATGAACCCGTTTATGCGGGTTCGACGGGAATATTTTTGGCCGAGCCTACAGGCTCGGAGAATCTACGGTAAACTCGGCCTTGTTCCACATAAATCCCTCGTGGTGGGGTGTTAAATAAAACAGTCGAATAGAGCAAGAGGAACTCGGAAAAGGCTTTGCCGAAGGGCAAGGTTTTGTCCGGGGAGGTGGACAGGCCCTGAACCCGTTTATGCGGGTTCTATGTAATATTTTTGGTCCAGCCTGCCAGCACGGAGAACCCACGATAAACTCGGCCTTGTGTCACAGACAACTCTCGTGGTGGGCGGGGGGCTGTTAAATATTAACAGTCGAATTGATTGAACGCTGGGTCAACTGACACACACTCACTGGTCGTGTAATACTCTTCTGTTGTACTTACTATTTAATATATGATACATCTGCAACAGTAGTTTTGTTATTTCTTAAACCATTTACTTGGTTACAACAGACACTAAGACCTTATCCAAAGAAATAATGATCATAATAATTGTATATTCAGATGTATTATTCAAACGAAGGAAACCTCCTGAGGTAATAGATAATACTCTTCAAGTAGACTAAAGTATGAAATTGAAAGAGTGTAATAACATGCAGATATATATAGAACTTGTAAAACAACAGAGAAAATGCAGATCATAAATATCCCAGTAGCACCCATTATTCACGGAAAACTTGGGATAAATGTTAAATGAACTAGAATACCGAAGTTTGTACTGATATATATATAGAAAAAGATTAAATAAGGTTAGAATATACATTGTATAGCTTAAAACAATGTGACACGATATGTACGAAATATTGTCCCAGAAAAATCTGAATCAAATTAAAAAAAAGATAAAGAGATTATGGCGACACGTATCAATCACCCACATTGTTTGGATCTGTATCTCGTTCTCTCTCTCTCTCTCTCTCTCTCTCTCTCTCTCTATATATATATATATATATATATATATATATATATATATATATATATATATATACAGGGTGTAAATGTAAAATTGTCAAATCTTTTACTGCATAATTGTCCATCCCATAAAATATTTAATGTCTAAATAATCACTAAACTAATTGAGTTTCTGAAACATTTGAGGCACCTTGTTACTGCGGAACAGAAAGTTCGAAGTTCATCATGAATAAGTTAAAAATTGACCAAAAAATTATATATACATACACACACACACACACACACACACACACACACACACATATATATATATATATATATATATACAAAATTGAACGGTGTTTCGAGAACTTATAGAGAGTGTAAAGGAAAATATCTTTCTTTTTATATGCCATGTCCTTTTAGGCCATAGGTCATCATGCCTCTTCACCTCCCTCGC
>OZ038475.1:116771089-116823589 GCA_964036315.1 Acanthosepion esculentum
ACACTTATCATCACACACACCCATGCACATGAACACGCATATTATTTTATTTTTATTTCGTCGATTTAACTCGTACATTCATGAGTCGATCACGCCAACCACCACGACCCAAGTTCGGAAGGTCGTTAGGGTGGCATTGTGTCAAAACATAGTTGGTTACTGCAAGTGGAATCTGGGCAACTAGCCTGTCTTACGCCTTGGCTAGGTGTCCAGAGCAGTAGATCACTCGAAAGTTACAGTCATGTAATTCGCAATATTCGTTCACGTGAGATTTTAGAAATATTCAGGGATGTGTCTCTAGTGCTATGATGTAAGTAATTGTTGTCTCCAAGAGATGTAGGTATCGCTCTCAGCATCCGTGTATATGTTCCCTCAAGCTTAGGCTCAAGGGTTTTAGTGGATATCCATTTAGAGGTTGTCTGATAGATCAGATTTCTAGATTGTATCCATTTTATTCAAGGCGGCCCAAGCTTTAGCGATGTAAAAGATACGAAATTCTTTATTGGTTCTTCGGAGACACTTACTGGTTGAAGCTTATGCTTTCAGTTTAGAGCCATAGTTAACAACATGTTCTATGTGATTCAGGACAGCTGTGGTATTGGTAATGCTATGTGCAGTGAAAGCTAGGTTACCTGCATAGTCATTATCTATCGACTACTTTACAGGATATCTACTTGAGAGTCGTGGTGATGGAGTAGTACATAGATGATGATGCTTATCAAGTGGAGTTCTCAATACGTATTCAAATGAAAAGGTACAAGGGTGTCACTCTGAAAGTCATCTGTTATAATATCGAAGAAGATAATGTCTCCGTCTAGGGAGCTAACCAAAGATTTTTTTTATTTCTGTATGGCAGTTGTGACAGCTACCCTGTCGGGACGAGTCCATATGCCAGATGTGTGTTTCCCCCCACACCATGTACAGTATCTAAAGGCTACAAAATGTAAGGCAGTTTTTAAATTCCAGGTTATAGGACCCTAAATAATCCGCCGTACAGTAAGGATTTGTCAGGGAGAGATAAAACGTGTGGGTAGAGAGACAAGTGGAGAGAGAGAGAAAGAGAGAGAGAGAGAAGAGAGAGAATTGAGAGAGATAGTGAGAGTAGATAAATAATTTGGATTCATTCTCTGAATTTCGGAGAATCACCTAAAAACTGAATGCAGTGTGACTTTTTCCAAAATTCTCTAGCCCCCAAAATGGCAGAGGTAATTTATCTTCCTGAAGAATTTTCTTATACATTCAATAATATTAATACTACTAATAATAATAACGAAATAATCATATTACTACTTACGGTTTCCTTAAAACGTCACCTCCTGTTGTCGAATTCAACTTGCTGGCTAATTGTAATCTTAGGTGTGGCTCCTTTTTAATGTAAGGCAACGTCCTCTCTAAAAAGAAATTGTACGCCATACATTAATGGGTAAAGAATTTCAGCATTGCAGCTTAGTAGGAATTAAATAAAAGCAATTATAATTAAAGCTAATACGTAGCCCAAACATTTGACATAAGCTGTACAAATACACCCACAATTATATATATATATATATATATATATATATATATATATATATATATATATATATATATATATATTGTCGCTTCCGTGATGCAATTTTCTCTTACGATAATTTCTTCTTGCGTTGTTTTAATCACACACAATAGACGATAATTTAAGCAAAATAGGATACAATATTCATGATTGTTATCATCAGCTATTAAATTTAACATATAATATCGAAAACAATAATTACTTTTTTACCGTCTGTCTTCTGCGATATGTTTTTCGTGTCGAGTCATGTGTCACGTTCCTAGATTGGAACGTGACAGATGGCTTTTTTGTTGAACACCTTGGCAAAATAACGCTGCGTGGATGGCTACATACGATGTTTCCAAGCGTGCCGAACAAAACCTATTTTTTTATTTACTATGCTTATTTTGTCTGATGCAAGGTAAAAGAAAATATCAGAATGTCAGCTGACATAAAACACACTACAGAAGGTAAGATCTGTGAGCCTAGCTTCTGAAATTTTGCTTTAGATTAAGTACATAATTGTCTGTTTCTCATTTAAATGTGAATGTTCATTTGAATGAATTTGAGTCATTTTCAAATTATCAAATGGTGTTTGCTTTAGATGATTAAAATCAGCAAACGTTGAATCAAAACTAGACTATATGGCTGAAATAAAGTGGGCTCTCTGTGTCGTGCCAGAAATTTTTTCTGGTCTGAGTTCATCGTTCAAATCTATAAATCAGCTATTCGTCCATGCAAGGAGTATTGTTGTCATATATGGTCTGCTGCTCCCATTGTTCGTCTCGAGGTCCTGGACAAAATCCAGAGACGGATATGCAAGATGATAGGCCCTTATCTGGCATCTACTCTACAATCGCTATCCTACAGACGTGTTGTGGCCTGCCTCTGTCTCTTCTACAAATATTTTCACGGCAACAGTTCCGATGAGCTACTGTCGCTGGTTCCCGAACTTCATGAATTTAAACGTGCTACCAGGCTGGCCTCTCGGTCTCACTGTCAAAACGGTTACATATAATCGACTCTTCTCAAACAGCTTCTTTTCCCGCACTTCCCGTCTGTGGAACTCGCTTCCCCTTACTTGCTTTCCCGATTATAATCTTTAAATATTCAAGTGTAATGTCAATCGACATATGACACCCTGAGCTTGTTCCCCGTCCTCCTCTGTATCCTTTCCTCAAAAATGCCTCTTTACCCTTGTTCTCAATTTTCTGTAAGCCCTTGCGTGCTAGTGGCACTACCGCCTTGCTTGGAGTGATTTGCCTTTAAAAAAATTGGAAAGGTTAATTGCCTTTCGAACTGATGTCCTCTTTGTTGTCTTTATCACGATCATTTGGCACTCTTCAGGTGTATGTTGATTCGAATAAACTTCAGGGAATTTCGAAAAAAAAAACAATTAATGAGAATAGCTGCATTACAATGGACCTGCCTCCTACGTACATTAAGTGTTAAACACGTGCGAACGAGGATTATCACAAATTGGAGAAAGAAACAAAAAGGGTAATTCTTCATTTTTTAAGGTGTTTGAAGATTTTTAGCGGCACCTATTGTGAATGATGTTCCGCTGTTCATGTAGCAACAGAAAGAATCTTGGCTATGGAAAGCACAATAAAGAAGCTTTCCTGTCAGCCAAACTTACCGGGATAATCTAGACCTTCCAGTTAGCTTACGATCATTTAAAATGCATGAATATTAATTTCACTAGAAATATTACCTGTATGTAATTCCTCCGGTCACTCAAATTGCATGATTTTAGAAATGATCAAAAAATTAGCTGTGTATAATGCAATCCCCTATTTATCTTGTTAACCCTAGAACACTAACCATCAATTAAAGTTACACCACTAATAACCATGGGTAAATCATACACGATTTGGAAAATATAAAAAAAAATATTAATTATAAATCTTTATTTGAAATATTTTCCATGCAGGCACTTCAAACTTTGTACTTTGAGTTAATATTAATAGGAACTGAAAAACATATTATTTAGGTAAGAAAATCAGGTACTGAAAATTGTAATTAAAAATGAGAAAATTTGCGCTGGTTAATGTTCTAGGGTTAAAAAATGACCATAACAACTCGCAGAATACTCGAATATATCTGGCTATTCTTAACAATTATGTAACTGAAATAATAATTATCATTCTATCTTGTACTGTTGGGGATAATTATTCCGATGATACATTGAGTAATGGAATTAAATGTCTTGTATCAATTACATATTAATATGTTTGTATTAATTTATAACCATGTTAATCATAATAAAAGTTATCATCCAACAAATGTTGACCTGTTACTAAATCAAACAGCCTACAAATAAATATTAAAATAATTATTCGATCTTCTGTTCAGGTTGGTGCAACAGCAAAATTGTCCAAACGTGTAACAGCCTGGAATAATTGTCCATCTCACGAAATGTTTAATATCTAAAAATCACTAAACTAATTGGGTTTTTTTTTTCAGCTTTTCACTTAAAACGTTTAGCCATCTTGACACCATTTTTCGTAAAAATCTCTGAAAAACACTTTGAGTTATTCAGCTAGAATGAGAACAGGTTTAAATCGTTTTGTGTCAGCCCCACTGTCTTCTCAACTGAGCAAAGGTAAGAGGAGAAAAGATAATTCAGGCCTCAATGTCAAGGACCATCAAGTGGACGGTGGTTTTTAAAAAAGAGGGAACCGTAGAGAGGAAAACTGGATCAGGATGTAACAGCAGCAACATGGATCATCATTTCAACTTCGAGCTAAAGACATTCTTACTGGCGTAATTAGAGTCCAATAGTGTTATAAAAAGGTTGGATAATTCCAGTAAGATATCTTTATTCAATC
The DNA here is from genome assembly GCA_964036315.1 of Acanthosepion esculentum. Classification (NCBI taxonomy): domain Eukaryota; kingdom Metazoa; phylum Mollusca; class Cephalopoda; order Sepiida; family Sepiidae; genus Acanthosepion; species Acanthosepion esculentum. The sequence goes on from OZ038475.1 coordinate 116,775,452, forward strand.
TTAGCATACAACGATTCAAATCTTAATCTAAAAATCGAACATTTTTACTGTGGCACGATCTGTACAATTTTGTTGTTACACCCGGTATAGCGATCATAACCCTTTCAATCATACATGCTTGGTTGAGGGAATAAATGATATATAAACACATGTTAACTTCGAAATATAAATCGAGATAATACTAAGAGAACTAGAAAACCTACCAAAATTTACTATTGGAGGACAAAATCTCATGCTTAAAATAGCTCTGCACATATGACACGCAGTGACCTCGATAAAAACCCAAAGAAGAATTTGCAATATCATACGTCATTATCTGGCGTTTCGCCTTCTTCCACTTACACACGGGCGTAAATTTGCCTCCCTGTGCCTTTTCTATAAATACTTTAAAGGTAACTGTTCGGATGCTCTCTTCGCCATGGTACATATACTTTTGGAATTTACACAAATTGCTAGATTAGGGACGAAGACTCAATAATTTATAGGTGTGATGTCTAAAGGTAAGTTCTATGCTAACAGTCTCTTTTCTTGCAATTCTCGCCTTTAGAACTCTCATTCGGTTCCATACTTTCCTGATAACTTTAATCTTCGAAAATTTAAATGCCATATCAATCGCTGTCTACTGTCCTCATAATTACTCTTTTTTTATCTCGGTCCGTAGTACTGATTTTGTCTTCTAATTCTTACACACCTAATAACCCCTTGTCTCTTAGTGACTTTATTGCTTTGCTTGCGATGATATCGATTACAAAATAACTATTATACAAGTCAGGGAAGCGGTACGAATGGATCATATATCGATTGTAAGAAAGTAGAATGCCCGTTTGGCTGAAAGAGGAACAATACAACATACCAGCTACGTGCTTGAGAATTTAAAATCATCCAAGTACATGAATATCTTCTAAACATTTCAACAAATAATGTCGTATTGGAATAGGGAAAGATGTCTTCCAGAAGCTATTAAGAAACAGGTAATTTAGTTTAGAAACAAAAAGAAGTGTGCTGGAAAAGTACGTTCTATATAGGGGTGTGAATGCTGGATCATTTCCACTCATACAAATAAACTTAAGATAATGTGATATGGTTATAAAGAAATATACTAAGAATGTTATTAGGCGAGAGTGTGAACAACGAGGAACTTTTAATGAAACTGGAAAGGAGAATTGATTGGTTCGTTTTCTACGGCTTATCAATCATTTGCAGGTTATTTCAAGCCGAAAATATTTTTAGATTGCAAGAAGATTGGGAGATAATAATGGTTTAGTGACGCATGTCTTTCTAATTAGCTCATAGGTGGGTTGAAAAAGATCTGAAGTCATACATTTCACAAGTTTGTTTTGTGCGTAAATGAATATAACGAACCCAACAGGAATTGGATATCGGCTCTCCGATTAATAATTCCGAGCCCTTACACCTTACATCGCACATACCACCATGATTGCAGCAGCTGGTATTCCGAAACGGTCACGCATTCAGGTTCGACGTTGTTTAGCTTCGGTGGTCGTACAGAAACCATGTTTCAAGGTGATGCCACAGTTAGCCGGGAAAAAGAAAATTTTTAGAAATAGACAGTAGACATTTCTAGAATATGTACAGTATATAAACGACAGTCTGACGCCCTTTGTGAGAAAAAGAGCACCATGGCGCAATTCAGTCCGCCAGAGATTTGGAAACGGCATGCTGTACTGCTTGGCATTCGCTTCTGAAGTTCCAATACGAATATTTCAGAATGGGTGCCGATCTGAATTCGAAGAGGATTAGTAATGATTTCGAAGAGTCTAGTGGTGATTATGAAGGTGTTTTTATTGCTCACTAGTGATGACGACGTTATGCCTCCAATCATATTCCTACGGGGCCTCAGACTAAACACGAGGCCTACATCAAGTGTCTTGTGGAGGTAGTACTGCCCTGAGTTAAGAGAGTGGTAGCTGTAAGTTTTCTATATCTGGCAACAGAATTCTGCACCATGTCACACAAGCACGGGAATGTAGTCATGACTGACAGACAATTTCTGCGACGATATCACACATTACATTTCGCCCTCTATCTCCTCCGATTGTAACCCCCTTGATTATTAAGTGTGGTGCGCACTTGTGCGAGAGACGAAATGAACTCTTTCTAACACTAAAGCTGAACTGAAACCAAGGGTTATGGCTGCATTCGCCAAATTAATTAAGGATACCGTGCAAAAAAGTTGCCGGAGAGTCCAAAGTCGTCTGGAGTGTGTGGTTGAATCAAATGGCGATTTTATTGAATTAATTGACTCTTTAGTATTTCAAGATATTTTTGTGTAATTCTGGTAAATATATCTGTTAATATGAGGTGTCAGTGTTATTTTCTATTTTTGTGTAATTCAGACGACAATTTATCCATCGGTCCCTCTGTATGTTGATGACAGAGTGTTGATGGCAGACACAGAAGGGAAATTACCGTTACTCCTGCAGTAACGCTAATTGTAGTAAAAAGCGAGAAGAAAGGACTAAAAAAACAATTTTAAGAAGATCGAACATAAGGTTACCGCCAAAAGAAACATACCATCATAAATATTAAAAGGAGATATACGAAAATTAAACAAGTACAACAATTTAAAAATCTAGGAAGCGCTTAAACAGAATACAGAAAACGCGACACCGAAAGCCGAAGTCGCATCAGGATAGCGAAATATGACTTTCAAAAGGTAAGCAAATGTTTCTGTTTGTTAATACACTGCTTACTTTTGGGAAGACACCTTTCGCCATCTCAATCCGCCATCGGGTTTCAGTGTCACACTTTCTGCTAACTCATAATGGACAGTATATCGTGGTGCCAGAATTGACAAAGATCTGGGCGTAGAGTATCGGAATTCTGACTATTTCTTTTCATTGCCAGTTTTATCGTGAATAAAAGAACAAACGGAAGAATGACGATTAAAAGAACGCGTGACAGTTCTTGATCTGCATCAAAATTCAAATGCATAGCATTAAAGAATCATAAGAAAATAGTGGTTTATGTTTATAAAGACGCCTGCCGAATTTACTTCAAAATTCTTGAAAAAAAATCATGTCGTTACTGCCGCTAGGAAAGAGAAAAATCGTGTTTGTAAGTATAAAAACAAGAATCCCCAAAATAATATACAGGAAATGATAGGAACATTTGTGAAAACGGGGCTGCAACTTTTATTATTCTCTGTTCGTGCACAGCTTGAATAGATATTGCTCACATTTATTTCTAATGTTTTTCTGTTCCCGTCGATAAACGAGTCGGCACTCAAACGTTTCGAATATCAAAATATGAATCATTTTCCCTTCATGAGAGCAGGAGGTAAAATATGTTGATTTTAATTCAGCAATATTTCTGAACGTATTTATATTGGAAACAGCGTCATATATATGTGGAACACTTATCGATTATAGTAATGTTAATTGCATTAAGCAACAGGTGCGGAGATGGCCGAACTGTAACAACGCAGAAAATGGCGTCGACAAACTATGTTCAAATATTACCTGGAGTAGTTTGTGAGCGTTCTCCACATATTGTACTCTTTGATAAGGCAGGAATCCGACGGGTTAGAATTATTCCGTACTGATGATGACATATCACTTGGTAACGATCTCTTACCTTCAGCATTAAAGTGAAGAGTCAAGATATATCATTAAATCTACGAGAATATGCGATAATTTACAATATTTCTTTTTTGTAAACAGACATGACAAAAGTCGATGCGTTCATCAAATAAACATCTCCACCCAGGACGATGAAGCAAATTTATTGCGGGAAATATATAAGGACAATCGGACTCTGCATTATCATCAATCACGATGGCTGGATATTACCTCAGGGATGGCCCGTGTCTTGACCGACTTTTGGGCATTAAACTCAAGCGCAGCTCGTTCATACAATCCATCGCTAAAGATGCTGTGAAAATTCTCGGGTTCCTGTACCACTCTCGTAATTACCTGACTCTCGTAAATAATCTACCTTTACAAGAGCTAGGTCAGGCTTAAAACGGTGTACAGTTGCCATATATAGGCAAAAGCTGACCATTCTTCACTTTCCAGTCACGATAGAATCGAAAAGCGTGCTTTGGCTGACAAATTAATTTCCACCCTACAACCTCTTTCTCACAGAAGAAACGTCGTAAGTCTCTCTCTCTCTCTCTCTCTCTCTCTCTCTCTCTCTCTGTTCCATCGCTAAGTAAATACAAAGTGCCGTAACAAACCTTATTCCTTAGTTCCACTAGTTCAAATATTCACGGCTAAAAACCGCCATGCTTCGATATCGTATCGAACCACACTAATTCTCTTTGTATGACATTGGTGATATGTAAGTTTCATTTGATCAGTTTCTTCACAAGAGGATTTTTACTACGTCACCACAATCTTGACTTTTTCAAGTTTAGGATTTACCGTTATCTTCCCTACAAGTCCACATAAACTTTTATTCTGTAACCATTTACTTCGAGAGGCTCCCAGGACTTGTATAGGGTGAATATCACTGTAAAAATATCCTAAAACAAAACAGAAAAATACTCTCTTCCAAAAAGTATTAATTGCTACCTAAAATACATCCTCAAACCATGCGCCGATATCCACTGAAGAGATAACCGATGGATGGAATTTGTGATGCGCTGCTATCCATGAAAGATAGTCAATGAAACGAATCTCAGACAAATATCCAACATACAGTGCAGAAATATATGACGTTAACATTGCTCTTGACATCATAACCTCGAGTAATTACAAGAAATACCTCATTTTTACATACACCTGTCAGTGTTTACAACTCTAAAATAAGACAATGACCTATTCATTAACTACAAATATACTAATATAATAAACATCAATTCAAAAGTTAAATATATCATCGTTTTCTAAATACCGAGTCATATACACAGAAACTGCTCCGACAAGCTATTTTTGCTTGTTCCCAAAATGCATGAATTTAAGCGTGTTACTAGGTTGGCATTTCAGTCCCACCCTTTCACTGTTAAGACGGTTAAGGGTAGCCGTTTCTTCTACTCCAATAGCTTCATCAGTTGCACTTCCCATCTGTAGAACTCCCTTCCTCTTACTTGCTTCTCTGACAGTGATAGCCTTCAAATATTCAAATGTATTGTAAATCGACATCTTCGGATGCCTTGATCTAATTTCCAGCCCTTCTCTTTATCCTTTCTTCAATCACGTTTCTTTACTCTTGTCTGTAAACCCTTGCGTGCGAGTGGCTCTCCCACCTTGCCTGGGATGAAGTTGATGTTAATGACAGAGCTGATAAAGCGGCAAAAGATTAAATAGAAGTGAAATCTTCAATAAACAAAATATCATACAGAGACAGCAAATCATAAATAAATCCAATTTGTGAAAGTGGCAAGAGATGTAAAAATCTTGCCTAACAACTATCTATTTAATATTAAATCCCACTTCGCAGAATGGCCTTCAGGCTACAGGTATGTAAAAAAAAAGTAGAGGTAGTTCCGCCAGACTTTGTATTAGATACACCACTGTTACTCATTCACATATACTAAAAAATGAGGACCCTCCACACAGGGTTACGACATGTCTGGAAAGCTAAACATGAAAGCATATACGAACAGAATGTACTGACTTCAAAATAATTTTTGAACAATATTAAAGAATTACCAAATGAAAAAAAAAACTTTTAGATATTCCTAAACTGTATAGTATTATGCAATATTATAAAATAATTTGAACTTTCTGAATATATAATTTTGAAACCTGTGTACACATAATTTTGATAAAATTATACATTCAGATAAAATATAAAACTGCATATATTTCTCAAACCTTTTAAACAAAGCATTTGAATTTTTATTCATATAAAAAATGAAACCTTTTTAACTTTAAATATAAAACATAAAATAGAGGTTAAGTGTTTTCTATAAAAAAAAATCATGGAAACTTTCACCCAGTATGAAATCGAAATAAATAACGTGTTTCGACATTAAATGCTATACAAATGTCTCATATGTTGCAAAACAAATCAATCAAAGCATTCAGATTTAGCTAAAATCTTAGGATTTATCAGCGTAATTTCTTTTACCAAAATGCATTTATATCTTGCCCACTTATCATTGACTATTACTTTTTTTATCAGATCTATACAACTGAACTAATATTACATGTAAGAAAATTCTTTCTTAATAAACGCTTGCATTAATATGCAGATCATATATGGAGGTGCTCCGTAGTTTGTGATGTTTTCTTAGCGCAAGTTATTAGACATAGTGGTCTAGAAGGACGGTTATGCTTAAAATCCGTTGATATATATCTTGGTTTCTCTTGTCGGGCGTTCACAGTTGCTGTGAGAAACTTAAGTAGGGCGTCGGAAATAACGAAGAAACGCATGCGAAATGGTATTGAGACATATTATTTTCGGCTTTTTTTTAGTCAAAACGAATACTGTTTCATTAACGTCTTAAACGGTGGATAAGAAAACTTAGACTATTTTAATAGAATGCGTGCCATCCATCTCCTCGTTGCAAAAACTATGATTTAAGTGGGAAAGATGATGTCGATGACCAAAAATCAGTGAAAAGAAAAAAGAAAAAATAGAGACGTTGGGTACAATGTAACCTCCCTTTGTTGCAATTATATACATGTAATGCTGTCTCTTGATTGGTCGATTTTGTTGTAATACACTTGACGGTTTTCTTTATTTTCTAATGTGTGTCTTTGGACAGATTTAAATTGACAGCTTTTATTGTCACGTCAGCATAGTGCTTTCTATAGCTTGTAAGGTAAAAAAGGAAGTAATTAAAATGTATTTTTGTGTAGCCATCTTTGATTTTGTGGGTTTGTTAATTCATTTGTGTAAATTTTGTCATTCTGCCTCGTGTTTAATAAAACATCATATCCAGTGAATGCTATACTTTTTCCCTAATGATTTTCAAAACAAAACATGCAGATTTATTTACGAAATGCATAAAATTACGTCAACAGTTTCCAACTTTATTTATTAATTTTATTGCGGAGATTTATTTATTCATAGTCTTGTGTTCGATATTTGGAGATTACTTTAATGATTTGCTATAATAATTTCGTAATTAGAGAATTTATCAAGTTTGCTTGCTTTAATGCAATTGTTGCCCAGGCCATTATCCTTGCACATGCGTAATTCTCATAATCAACCTTCCTGGTGTCATCAGTTCTCAACGCGACATCTATGCTGATGACAAAACGATTTAGTCCTGCTTTAATGTATTTCATTGGTTTGAAAATGTCATATTTGCAGCTGATCTTTGAAAAAAAACTACAATATGTTGTTAACTGGATCAAGGAATGGCTTCCAAAACGAAACAGCACTCTTTTAATCGTCTGAGACAACTTTCATGAAGATAGTGACCAACTGAACATTCTCGGACTAATGTTTTCTGAAGACATGAGGTGGAAATATTATATTGAATCAATTACTCGGGCTGCTGCGAGCAAAGGTGACTCCGATTTACACTGTAGACAAACTTTCTCGCCAGAATGTATCTTACCTATTTATAAATCTATCATTCATCCATTAAATATTGCTGTCTAATCCAATCTGGTGCTCCGGCCTTATATTTAGAGATCCTTAATGAAATGCGAAGCAAAATCTGCAATATTATTTATGCTTACAAGGCATCTCTGCTTCAGTGACCTTTGCACGAACTTAAATCATGAATCTAAGAGCAATATTAGATTGGCGGCAAGATTTCGACATTTCACAGTTGAAATGGATAAATGTAAGCAGATGTTCTAGGCTAATGATTTTTTTCTATTACATTTCTCGATTGTGGAACTCTCCTCTGGCTTCTTGCTTCCCAGTCAATTTTGATTTGCAGTGTCAACTGTTTATTTCCGACTTCTTAATTCATGTTCTGTTATGGTTCTCTCTATTTTATAGTGCTTTTATTCTCATATTCTTTAACACTAAGCGATTCATTGCTTCTAAGTGGCTTTATTGCCTTGCTTGGAGTGAAATGATTATAAATATATATATATATATATATATATATATATATACATACATACATACATATATATATATATATATATATATATATATATATATATATATATATATGTATATATATATATATATGTATATATGCGTATGGGTGTGTATATGTGTGTCATATTTCTTTACTCTGCGACGAAACTATACTATTTGAAACGCAAAGCGCGTAACTGAAAACCTGTTTCCCATCTCTTGTCACATGTCAGGAAGTAGCAAGTTTATAACTCATAAAACTCGGCAACACCATGACTTTTAAAACACCCGCAATACCCGACTTTATTTCACTATACAACCAGAGATTGACAAACTTTTTTTCAATATAGAACAACATATTGTAAGGACGAATATGCTATTTTTTAATGGAGTTATGTAAACTCCATCGGAAAATCAACCTAATGAGCCATATCACAAAATATATCATCCATATTCTGACAATAACGACGTGTCTTCTCATCAGACTTCTTCGGTCTACACCGTAAGAAGATTTTGTTTATAGACACAGAAATAACTCCTACAGTAGGTAGTGAAGGAAAGCGAAAAGAAAGGACTTAACATAAGTTGCGAGCAGACGGAATGAATGGTGTTTGGCAAAACGAAGAGACTAACATGCAAAAAAAAAAAATTTGGGATACTGAAACAAAAAAACTACAGCAATTTAACTATATGAGAAGTGTATTAACAAAGGTCGGAAAGAGAGATACTGAAATTTGAAGGTGCATTGGGATAGCGAAATCGTTTATTCCCGGGGGATGTTTATAGAGGCTGAAAGTCACACGCCGAAAATGGAAATCGTATATTCCTGGGGGTGGATTATATAGGCTGGAAGACACGTGCCAAAAATGGAAGTTGGTTATTCTAAGGGCTGTTTATAAAGGCTGAGAATCACATGCCGAAAATGGAAATCGTTTATTCCTGGAGGAGGTCTATAAAGGCTGAAAGACACAATTACGAAAATGGAAATAATTTATTCCCGGGGAAGGTTTACAGAGGCTGATTGTCAGATGTCTAAAATGGAAATCGTTTATCACTGTGGAGGGCAAGGATTCGAAAATCCTTTTATCAATTTCAATTTCCTCTGATTCGTTAGTTATCCTGCTTCAAACGACGACTAAAAGCGGACGGTCTCCCTATACTGGGCTATAAATAGCCGAGTATATAGAGACAGAGACAATCTAGTGTATGTGACCAGTCAGTAGCGATTTTTAAATTATTGTTGAATTATTTTAATCTAGAGCCGGATATAGTCAGTTCGTTGCCGTGCAGATTTCAACTGACCAGAATTTTTTTTCCCAAGTGCATCATTAAACATTCTGTCTGAATTTCTGTAGTGCAGAGTTATCATTATTTACATTTTTCCGACATTATCACAACTCTACATCCCCTGTGCTCTGTTATTAATCACGTTGAATGCTAACCAAATGGTTAGCAGTTGTTTTTTATTATGAGACCGATTACTAGTTATTTAGTGTTCACTATCTATTGTTTGTTATTTTCCGATATATTTGCAACTGCCGGCGCCAACAACGAGTTTATTCACAATAATAATTTTAGCGTGAAACCAATGTTAGTACTTCAGTTGATGATATAAATCAATTCGTAAAAATATTTTATTGCCTGAGTTGTTTATTACGAAGGTGGCGTTTGAAGTCAGATTTCGTAATTGATCTCTGGCAGTCAATTTGATAAATTTCTATGTTCTACTTTTTTGTGGCTTTTTCCAGTCAGTAGTGTACATTTCGGTTTCAAGTTTAAGCTTATTATAGTTTTGTATTAATTAAATCAACTTAACAAATATTAAATATAAAGTGACATTTAGACTTTATATATTATATTCTTGCATGTTTCTATATACTTTATGTAAGTATAAAGAAAATTGCACATTTATGCATATATCTTCTTCCACTCTCTCTATATCTCTTTATTGATGTATTTGAGTGTTTTCTTAATGTACATCATTATATATATATATATATATATATATATATATATATATATATATATATATATATATATATATATATATATATGTATATGATGAAAAATATAGTTTTATGTTATGAAGTATTTATGGGTTAAAGTGCTAAATGTCAGGGATAGAATGTATGTAAATATAAAAGAGTACATTGAAGTCATCACCCTGAAGGGAAAGTCTATTTCGTGCTAAACACAATCATCATGGTCAGATGATTTGATTTCAATGTCCACTTACATATATATATATATATATATATATATATATATATATATATATATATATATATATATATATATATATAATTATTTATTTAAATATTATAACATAAATATGTTATAAAATCACTACAAAAATAGCCATTTTGTTTCAACACCTCCGGTGTCTTATCAAGTGATGATGTTGAATGTAGAATAAATAGTTTTAAAAGTTTCAAATTAATTAACGATCCTTCGCTAGCGGTAAACGCTGTTACATAAGCTAGAATGACCAATCAAAATACAAGCACATGAGAATTCAAAAAATTTGAGAACGAAGCAAGGTTATCATAGATATTAAAAGTTTTAAAGTTGGGGTTCTAGTAAAATAGAATATGTCCTAACTAATAAGTATTAAATTATATGATAAAACTTGAAATTAAAAGTAAGAGTAAAAAAAATACCCATTTAGAAATCTAAATCTAATCTCTATTAAGTTTAAAATTATAGAATTACTGAGAAGAAAATAAAAAATAAATATGTTATTTAATTTATTTTTTCATTGAAATTACGTTAAAAAGGATGTTGTTAGCTCAAGACGAAGATGTATACATTTTAACATTTTAATTCAACGAGTGTAACTATGCTGATCACCTCTCACGTAAAACAATCCAAACACACTCAGGTTATAATACATAAGCGTCCAGACATATATATATATATATATATATATATATATATATATATATATATATATATATATATATATATATATATATATACACATATATATATGTATATGTGTGTGTGTGTGTGTGTGTGTGTGTGTGTGTGTGTGTGTATTTATTCAAGCATGTTTCATTCACTCTGACTTATTCTCTCTTTCGACATAGAACAGATTATTATAACTCTGCCAACTTCCTTCCTCTCGAAAAAGCTAGAGTCATGTTTAAAATGATTTAATCTGCAGCGACTATGACACTAAACTATGAACTAGAAACCATTTCTTCTAAAATGGTAAATAGTTCCAATAAAACGTTCGTTACTTTCTTCAGACTCAAGAGATCGCGTACTTGAAGGATTTCCTGAGCCTGCATATCGATTGCTTTTATTGAGCCGTTAGCATGCGTAGTTGGCGCAGTGTCCGGCCGCAGCGAATTAGTGACTTATCACGAAATGATAAGTGCGTCTTATCAGTCGTCCATTATTATTACATCTGGAAGTCATCCGTTGATTGCAGAAGCCGAGAGAAAGGAGAGGTGAATAACCGGATGGCATTAGTCGGATTTACTCCCTTTCTGAATGAATTCTAACAGGTGGTGTTGCGGGGATAACACAGAAGGATAACTGACTTATTTTACTCAGAGATCGAATCTATGTCGAGTCTTTTAACCTTAATTTGTACGAAAAGCATAAGCCATTAACTGAATGTTATGTAAGGATCATGCAGACTATTTTCATTTGATTCTCTTCAAACAAGTCATCGGATGCTGAAGCAGTTGCTCGCTGACGGAGGATATTTACCCTTGAGCTAAACAACGAACGGAAAAGACATTTAGAGATATTTCGGAGAACGATAAATCAACCAACCGAACGAACTATATACGTTTGATTATGGTCGATACACATAAATTCTTCATCGTTTTTTTTTTCTTTTTAATATGGTTATTGGATAGAGATGGTATTTTTTTTTTGCTGAGAGTCTAATACGTTAATCCAGTAAAGGAAACCCGTATTCGCTTGTTCGTTTTTTAGTATATCTAATAGGTAATTATGTATTTTTGAGTTTCGATCATCGCTGCTTCCGGTTCTGTATGCTTAAGAGAAAGGCATCGGTGTACGCTGAATTCACAAGAAAAGATTTGCATAGAGATGAACAATCCAAATGGCCTGGTGATTATGTTCGCTTTCTTCGGTTTACGATTAATATCTTATATATTTGTAAAATAAATGAAATATCATTAATTATAATCCATTTTTAGCCGTGTATTTCTTTCGTCTTGTTGTGGTGTCCTCCCTCTAAAGAGTCTATGTTGGACTCTTCCGGCTTACTATAAGATTAGTAAGAGAGAAGGCCTTGGGGGAACAGTCGAAAAGATTGAACACTGGGTCAACCGACACACACTCACTAGTCGTGTAATATTTTTCTGTTGTACTCACTGTTTAATATATGATAAATCTACAACACTTGTTTTGTCATTTCTTTAACCCTTTACTTGGTCATCTTAGAGACGAGGATGAGTTAAATAATGTGACCAAGTAAATGGTTTAAGAAATAACAAAACTACTGTTGCAGATGTATCATATATTAAACAGTAAGTACAACAGAAGAGTATTGTACGATTAGTGAGTGTGTGTCGGTTGACCCAGCGTTCAATCTATTCCTGTGTTAATATTTAACAGCTCCCCCCCACCTACAAGGGATGTATGTGGCACAAGGCCTAGTTTAACGAAGGGTTCTCCGAACCCGTATGCTCGGCCAAAAATATTTCCGTAGAACCCGCATAAACGTGTCGGGGCTTGTCTACCTCCCCGGACGAAATTTTGAACTTCAGCACAGCTTCGTACGGGTTCATCTCTGCCAAAAGGCAGAGAGTTCGACATCAGCTGCGAACAGTCACAACCCGGTAGAACAATCTATTCGACTGTTAATATTTAGCAGTCTCACCCATGAAGGATGTATGTGGAACAAGGCCGAGTTTACCGTGTGGTCTCCGAGCCCGTAGGCTCGGCTAAAAAATTCCCTTAGAACCCGCATAAACGGGTTCACGGTCTGTCTTCCACCCCGGACGAAACTTTGCCCTTCGACAAAGCCTCGTCCGAGTTCCTCTCTGCCAAAGACACAAAGTTTGACAGCACAGTCCGAACAGATCTGTTTGTCTGTTAACAGCCCCCACGAGGGTGTATGTAGCACAAGGCCGGTTTATTGTGGGTACTCCGAGCCCGTCGGCTGGGGCAAAAATATTCCCTTTGAACCCGCCTAAACTGATTCAGGGACTGTTTACCTCCCAAGACGAAACTTTGCCGAGGCAGAGAGTTCGACAGAAATGAACAGTCTGGTCAACTGTTCGCCCAAGGCCTTCTCTCTTACTAAGCTTATAGTAGGCGGAAGAGTCCAATATAGACTCTTTAGAGGGAGGACACCACAACACTTCTTGATTTCAATTGCTTTTTATGGCAACATTCGAACCGAAGTACTACGCTTGTTTAAAAAGCTGATAAGAAATAAAACAGAAATATTCAAAATCTCAGTTCTTTTTGTTGGTTTGTGGAGGCAGCTTGAAAGACTGAACCAAGACCTTCAACAGACTAAAGAACCTCAATTCTAGTTCTGCAGTTTTTACACATTGCACATTAACTTTTAAAAGCGTCATTCTTGATCGGTTATCAAGTTGCACAAATCGAAAATATAAATAATGCATTTAGTTGACGCTCGAACTAGCATTTATAAACGTAAATGATGGCATAAAAGATAATTCCTTACCTATAAAACCATTGTAATCATCAGCATTAACAATCTGCAGTAACAATATCATTAATTAAATATAATCTTATATTTATTCCGTATCCGTTGTCATTCATAATGCCCTATACGTATGAATAGGAAATCTATTTTTGAATTTCTTAGATAAACCTTCTTCTTCATAATCTGAGAGCAAAGAGTTACGAAAAAGTTGCAATGCAATTAAGATGAAAGATATAAATATATCCGTAACGAAAAGTTAGAAATAATTGATAATGATTCAGTTGCTACAAATTCTAGATTAAATTACATCTAACACTACCCATGTAAGGAAACCAGTAATATCAGATATGACAAAGGTGAACGAGTGCCGGGAAATGTGGAATATGTTTTCTATTTAGAATTGATCTTCTAAACGGAAAGACTTCACGTATATCAACTGGTAACAGAAACAACCACTTGAATATAATCTATGCGAAGGCAAATATATGCGATTTCAAGTTTCGCTTGTCGCTCAGTCTTTATTTCAAATTCAAGTTCAGTATTAACTGTTGCAGTATGGTGGTCTAATGTTTGAGATATAAACAAGTGAGAATGAGATGAAAGCAAAACTTACTGAAAATTAATATCAACATTCAACGAAAGATATATCCAATTTATTATAGCCAATCGTAATGTATTTAATCATTCAATTCTGAACACATATCTTCCAGATTCGCGAAATATACATATCTGCACTGTTTCCTATCCTAACGTAAACAAAGATAATAATTTAGGAAATGGAATAAAAAAATTTGAATCCTACATACATATATATATATATATATATATATATATATATATATATATATATATATATATAGTAATACCCTGTTGGAAAAATCTCGGATGGTACAACTCATAAGTATATCAAAACGAATTGGTAACCGAGGAAAAAAGTTGGAAAGGAAAGAAAGTACGAGAAACATCCAAACAAGGCAAAACAAATCGTCAACTGCCTTAAGTTTTTAGTCCAAAGAAAAATCCCAAGCGGATCTTCAGGGTAATCAGCCAGCTTACCCTGAAGATCCGTTTAGGTGAAACCTGGGAAGGTTGGTCCTGGCTCTTTTGGATTTATCTTATTATATATATATATATATATATATATATATATATATATATATATATATATATATATATATATATATATATATATATATATAATACTAGTCGTGTACTAGTTAGGTCGGTTACCGGTAATAGGTGGTGGGAGAGGCTTATGGATAAGGTTAGGTGCTTCACCACCATGTTTAGCAAACGGTTTGGTTTGTTTTGCTTTGTTCTGTTTTACCTCATATCAACCTCAATGGGTTACTTAATTTACTGACGACAACATTTTTCCTGGTAATATTTCGTTTTGTCAAAACTCTATTTCTGGTAATATTTTTTCCTCAAAAATGTATAGCTCTTAATATTATTTTAAATAATGTATTGCTGGTAATATTTGTTCCTCTTCAAAAAATTATTTCTGGTGATAATATTTTACAAAGTATTTCTGGTATTAAAACCTTTTACACTTTTATAATGTACCACGGTTTCAGGGTTACCTATTTATCCATAGCTGGGACCCTAGTAGGTAGTACTGCTAGGGTCTCAGCTATAGTCCTCAAAACCTCCTGATCAGAGGCTTTGCTGCTGCACGTAGTTTCTCGTCATACCAAAGACGCGGATTTAGTTTATCGTCATACCCAGGACAGGTTTAGCGAACGGCTCGGGCTAGATAAGCCTAACAAGGTGAAGGCTATAAGGGAAAGTCTTTTCCGGGTGTTGGCTGGCAGGGATCCCTTAGAGATAGCTTTAGCTAGGGGGGCCCTGGAGAGTTTTTCTAGCAAGCGCTACATGAGTTAGGTAATTAGATATAAGTTAAGAAATATGTCTTCCGCAGCTGTGAATATGGGCGCAAAATTGCTCAAAGAAGAGATCCGGCGAGGTTTGGGTCGTTACATTCGTGAGGTAAAAAGGTTTGAGGGGCATACTCTGAGGGCCACTGACATGTGCGAGGCGTTTTCGGCGGCATTTCAACAACCGGGATTCTGGTAACCGCGATGAGGAGTTTCGTAGCTATTTGGCTGACTTTCCTCGGCTTTCGCCGACTGAAGCGGCTAGCTCTGAGAAAGAGATTGCGGAGGGCGAGATCTACGCGGCATTGAAGAAGGTCGGCCTGTTCTGAATCGTTTGCCTTATGAATTGTACTTTTGTTGGGCGGGATTTAGATGGCTATAGGCCCATAACTCTGCTAAACACAGATTTTGGCCAGATCCTGACGGAGCGTTTGCAGTCAGTTGTCGAGGCTGTTGGGACCTGAGCAGACTTGTCCTGTGAATGGCCGAACAATTCATAGCAACCTGCATCTAATCCCCATGATCATAGAGGGCGTAAAAGATGACGATGAGTCCGCGCTGATTAATTTATATCAGTCCAAGTCATTTGATAGGTTTGACCATCGCGACCTGGCTGCTGTCCTGCGGGCCGCTGGATTCGAATTTAACTTCTGCCGCTGGCTTAAACTGCTGGATCGTTCCCCCATTGCTGTGGTACAAGTGAATGAGAAGCTGTCGGGCGCTTTTGCGTTGTCTCGGGGAGTTCGTCAGGGTTGTTCATGCTGCCCCTACTTTAGGCCTTGGCGTTGGAGTCTCTCCTTCGCTGGATAAGGAACAGGGGGTGCTGTCCGGCCCTACGTGAAATCGCTGTCCCTGGAGGGGTTCGATCCAGCGTTTCTGCCTACGCCGACGAAGTATCTAATTTCGTGTCGTCGCGCAGTGACACTGAGGTGGTACTGAACGGTACGAAAAGGTGACAGCGGCCAAGATTAACTGTGACAAATCTTGCCTTCAATCAAGAATAAAACGAGTTAATGCAAGAATGGAAAATGATTCTAAAGTATCAAATACCTTAAAGGAAGGGATAGGTTTAATAATTAGAAACACACGAACGATTACCTCCTTAACATCGAGTTTAAGAGAAAACATTTTAACAAAGACACTGAATTTACAATTCTGGCTTCAAAGAGAAACAAAACAATAAGCTTGCTGATATAATTTTATTGAATTATCTCGCAAAATAATTTTATTGAAGTAACTCACACAATGAAGAACTGCGACGACCCATAGAAACACACAATTACGTAAAAGTCGCTTTCGAGACATCAGTGAAATTAAAGATGGCGTTTGAGAAATTTTCTTATATTAATCACTTATATTTTCTGAAACTCCGCCAATATTTCCAATAAAAATAACTTTTATAATTTCTACCTCACTGCTCGATTATTTTAAAAGTTTAATCTCTCAATCTTATTGTGAGGATAATATTTATTTCATGAAAATGCCGGCTTAACATTTTGAATGTATAATTCTACATCAGTTTCTAATATTTGATAATATAATCGTAAGAGTGAATTTCTCCTCGTCAGTGAGCTCGGAAATTCTCATGCCGTCCATCATTTGCATGAGTCAACAGAAAAAAAAATATAAAAGAACTAATATTCAAACAAAGTTTTCAGAACGGGGAAGATTGAATTCACTTCAATTAAAACAAATAGAAGAAAAAAAATGAAAATATAGACAATCCACGAAAAAAGGAATAGGTAAATAGAATTATAGGTTAAATTCAAAGAAATACATACAAATAAGACAGGGAACGACATTTCGTCACTGAGGTTTCATGGACGAAAGTTAAGCAAAGGATTTTATCATAGACAAGATCACAGAAATAATAAATGAAATATACAACAGTCTCGATATACTGGAAGATCTCAGCAGATCTATTTCCATAGCACTGCCTAAGAAACCAGGCTCAAACGAATTCGAACTCCACCAAACAATCAACCTAATGTGCCACGTAACAAAACTCATCATCGGTATCCTGAAGAATAGAGCACGCAGCAGATTCAGGTCAGAGACAGGAAAAGAACAGTGCGGGTTCGTTAAACACACCGAAAAAAGGAACGCGATGTTCATGCTTCGAATGTTATCAGAAAGAGCAATACAAATGCAGAGGAACGTGTACATATGTTTTATAGACTACGCAAAGGTTTTCGACAAATTACGCCACAAAGTTCAGTTCGAACTGCTCAGCACTCTTGATATATTTGGGAAAGATATTAGAATAATCAAGAACCTATACTGGCAGCAAACGGCATGCATGCGCATTGAAAATGAGTTAAGCAGATATACAAAAATAGAAAGAGGTGTAAGCCAAGGATGTGTCTTCTCAACGGATTTATTCAACCTATATTGCAAAGCAAATCTGAGAGAATTGGTAATCCTACCGGGATTCTTCATTGGCGGCCACAATCTAAACAGCATAAGAGACGCAGATGACACAGTGTTGATAGCAGACATAGAAAGGAAACTACAAAATCCCCTACAGAAGGCAGCGAAGGAGAGCGCGAAGAAGGGACTAAGGATAATCTACAAGAAGACATAATGCCTGGTTATCAGTAAAAAGATGAGCTCTAAATGTGATTTAAATGTCGGGGACACTCAAATCAAGCAGGTGCGGAAATTTAAATATCTGGAAAATATTTTAACAGACGATGGTCAGTGCGACACTGGAATCCGAAGAGTTATTGGCATGGCCAAAGACGCATCCCAAAATCTTGGCATAGTATTAAGAGGCAGGAGTATTTCTTTGGTAACAAAGAAAAGAGTACTGACATCTGTTCTCCTTTACAACAGCGAATTGGTGGGTGGTCTCCTCGATGATGAAGAAGAAACCCGAGGCAATGGAAGTATGGTTCTACAGAAGGATGCTAAGGATATCATGGACCAAGTGTGTGGTTTTGTAGTGGATGCAAACAAGGAGGAAGCTTATATTTAACATCAGGAAGAGGCAGCTGAAATTTCTAGGGCACATAATGAGGAAGGTGGGTTTGGGGAATCTGATACAGGTTCGATATCAGGAAAGAGGGACAAGGGAATGCAATGCATGACATACCTAGCGGGATTAAGCAAGTGGATGATTGAACATTGTCTGGAGGAAGTGGGAAAGGGACAAAACTTATTGAGAGCTACAATGGATAGGGAGAAGTGGAGAGCCATGAACGCCTACATCCTGAAGGAACACGGCAATTAAAAAAAAGAATCGTAAGAGACGAAAAAAGCTTCCTGAAGTGCCAGTAAGTTTTCTCTTGAAAACAGTAAACCGTGTATATGTCTGAAAAAAAAACGGTGTGTACCAACTGTAATATATATATAACGAAAATTAAAATCAATGTTATTGCAAATAAATTAATTAATTTCTCTCAGCTAATTAACCCTTCCTTGCTTACTAAGTAGACAAACCATTTCCTATTTTAAACTGTGTGGCTTAGTTCTTAGAGTGGTAGTTTTCCGTCCAGGAGCTAGAGATTTCGGATCTCAGTATTGTTGCTTTTTCAAGAAGATTACTTTTTGATAATATCGTCCCGGTGTGTGGGACTATTGGAAAGTACCTGACAACAATAACAAGGCTTGGACCAAGGTTGTTAGTGACTGGGTTCAAGAAACTTTCTGGAAATCGGTGATGGTTTTTCTGGCATCAAATCACACGTCATCGTTACAGATGGCTGGAGCGTACTCTAACTAGTTCTACGATAGATAACGTCAGATTATGCATTTCATAAGGCAACTATAACTAATGATTACTTAGTTTGGTTGCAGTATAAAGGACAGGTTGGCTGTGTGCGTTTTGTAATGAAAGAACAGAGATTAGGTAGTCCCGCACCCAGACAGAGAAATTTGAGAGAGAAATATAAAAACATTTCATCATAAAATATTTTCCATTAACACCATACATATTTCTTGAGAGCAATTTACGAAAGTAATTGTTGCTTACTAATACTGAAAACGTGACAGGGAAATAGACAGCTGTATTTGAAGATCAACAGATGCCTTTCAGAAACAACGAATCAGGAAAATATTGTAAGAAAGAAAGAAAGAATACTGAACTGGTACGTAATATCAATTCCACTAAATGGTTACAAAGGCTGAGCAGTTTCTTCAGAGAAGAAGAGAACAGTTGACATAATAAAGATGTGGTTCTACAGATCCTTTGCATATAAACAACGAAGAAAGTTTTAAGGAAAACAGAAGCAAATGCGGGCCATTATAGTTTGAATCAGTAGACATTTTTATGTTTTGGAGGGCGAATGAAAGCTTAAAAAATTTGACACACACAGGATATATTGAAAGCAAGACGGTCGCAGCAAACAAAAATTCACCTATCTACCGTGCTTTTGTATACTGATAGCAGAACATTGACTAGGGGGGAAATTAAAATAGACAAATACTGCTAAGAGCTACAATATATTATAGAGAACCAAAATCGCCCATGGTGTTGATTTACCCATTTATTGCTGTAATCGTTTGTGTTATGCATATAATCATTACCACGAATGAATGTTTTGAAGCTTTGGCTTAATAAATTCGACCGATCTTTTCATGGTCCACATAAATTGCTAGTTTATTCACTGAATGTTTTCTCTGCGATAATTATGTAAAGATTATTTTGAATATACGCTCCTAACTAGGGCGCCGTATGGAGTCGTGAGGTAAACTGACTTGTTTCGCCGAGGAGTTTCGGGGTTTTCAGCATCATACACCCCTTCATCAAGCCGACCCCAATCAAGGAAGATCAAGCTCTGATACCCTCTTTCGCTATAAAACGGTAGCATAGACTCTGGCCATTGTATAATTTGGACGAACGTTGACAAACGTTGACGAACGCTGACCACGTGCATTAGTGTAAAAAACGGTAAATAGAATAAACAAACCGAGTTCAGTTATCAGTTATTTTGCATTCATCTTGGAACCAATGCCCTTAGGAGAGATAAGATTCCTTTCACGACTCTTCCTTGCTTATGAGGTACAAAGTAGGGTAGACTGCGTTCCCTAACCTTGGATGTCAGCTAGTGTAGGAGAATTGCTGTTCTGAATTTAAACCGGAAATCAACTCAGAATATTTTCCAGAGACGTCAGGTAAGTTCAGATATCAAGAAAATAAAATGCATGGAGAGGCATAGAAACACAAAATACCTGATAGTGCGATTTTTAGGCTTTGACACATACAAACTATTGACACAGGATGATGGAAAATGACTGGTTTTCTCAAGTCCCCATATCTAGCATGAGTGCCAACCAAGGCTATAGAACCCAGTCATTTCTGCTATTTAACACATATCTGCGAGAAAAGAGATGATCCATCCCTCTCTCAAGGGTATTTTCGCGTGAGTGAATGTAAGGAACTCAACTGGAATTCCATCTCGGCTCTCTGTTATATATTACAGCACCCGTACCTCCATAATAAACTAAGTATGAATTCATTTCGAATTTTTTAAGGCTCGGTGTTAAGGGATGGCTAAAACAAAGTGTATTTGAATACAAAAGATTGAAATGCGATTTTCCTAAGGCGGGTCACGGTTACATAAACATAGACAACAATTACGATGTAATGCTTGGAAAAGAGAATTTGAAATCGAGGCTGATTTGTAATAAATAATGGAACCATAAAGCGAATGAGAAAGTAAAAGTCGTTGTAGCGATTAACGCAAGAAACACTGGAAGAGAGCGATACATAACAGCGACCACAAGATAGATGAATATAAAAGGGTCTATCTTGAACGTATCTTTGAAAAGAAAACTTCAATCATCCACCGCAGATTTATTTTTTTTTTAAATTGGCGACCATTATTAGCCTATTGCGAAGAATATGTAAGCAAACAAATTTGAGGAAGATTTTCATACACAAAATCTGTATTTTAAAATAACCAAACACACACAAGTGTGTGTGTGTGTGCATGTGTGTGTGCGTGTGTATGAAACAGTATAAATAATACATAAATATGCATATCAGCTGACATTAATTACGTAATGTTTTACACCGATATTATTATATATTATTATAAAGGTTAAGGTTCATAGGAATAATGAATAATGTTAGATTAAAAATAAACATTACGGAATGAATTTTAGCCGATATAGACTGAGGAATGACGCTACGAAATATGTTGTTGTCGTAGGTTAATAGGGCCTTACTTGCAGAAATGTCATTCCGTACCTCAATGTTAACACAAGTTTCACTTATCAGTGAACTCTAGGTTGGAAAGGGAATAGAGATCGACTTTCGATTTGTCGATATTAATTTCACTGTTCACAGAAACAGGGCTATACATACATACATACAAACATATATATATATATACACACATATATATATATATATATATATATATATATATATATATATATATATATATTGTTTAAGTGTATGTTGAAGTCAACACCCATCGGCGAGAGTCGTCCTTTTCATGCTTAAATGCAATACACATGCCATCACAAATATAACATTCCTTAAAAATATATTTTATCACACACACATACGTTTGTGCGTGTTTGATATAGAATTACAAAAACATAAACTATATTTTATCACACACACACATATAATATGTGTGTGTCTGTGTCTGTGTGATAAAATATAGGGTTGGATATGGTATTTTAGTTGTTTAAAGTGCTCAATATTGGGGATAGTAGGTATGTACATAAAAAAGTTGACACTGAAATCCAGCTCACCAACATGTTTCATGCCTAACTGCAATCATAAGGGCATATCTATCTATCTATCTATCTATCTATCTATCTATCTATCTATATATATATATATATATATATATATATATATATACATACATACATACATTCATACATACATACATACATTCATACATACATACATACATACATACATTCATACATACATACATACATACATACATTCATACATACATACATTCATACATACATACATACATACATACATTCATACATACATACATTCATACATACATACATACATACATTCATACATACATACATTCATACATACATACATACATACATACATTCATACATACATACATACATACATACATACATACATTCATACATACATACATACATACATACATACATACATACATTCATACATACATACATTCATACATACATTCATACATACATACATACAAGGATTGGTGAGTACGGAATAAATTCCAATAACCAAAAATGCTATTCTAAAAAAAATATAAAGTGATAACACCATAGAATTGTTGAAACGAAATGGCTATTTTTGAAGTGATATTATAATCTTTATTTTATAATTTTCGAATAAAATATATATATTTTATAATTTTCGAATAAATGATATATATATATATATATATGTATATATATATATATGTATATATATATATATGAATATAAAAGTGAACATAGAAATCAACACTTAGAGGCGAGATTCTGTTTCATGCTAGATGCAATCATCGGGCCTCCAGTGCTGTTATTTTATTTTATAATTAAACCAAACAAATTACCAAATCACACCTGTTAGAATAGACGAAATAGAATAAAAAATAAGGAACAAAATCAATAAATAAAGTAAATAATAAACAAAATATTAGACTATAAAAAATCAAAACAAAAAATCGGACGAAAAATAGCTATAACTGTTATATAACGATAAAAAATATGAATAAAATATAATATACTGCGTTACTTAAATAAATAACGACAAGTATAATAAATTGATCTAAATACATCCAAATATATAAATAAACTAACAACCTATACCGATAAACTAACCGTTTAGAAAAAAAAACAAATAAAGATAATCAATAAATAACTTAAAATCTGTTCCCGCCAAAATAATAGTCAGAACAAACCACAACAATCAACCCCAAAATTCAACAAATAAGTTTATCTTCCCAAACAAAAACAAAACTGTTAAATAAGCTATATAAACAAATTTTTATTACATTAATAAAAACAAAATAAAAATAATAAATAAATAATATATAAGATAGAAATAAAAATAAAAATAAATAAAAACAAGCAAAATAATTTGACCCAAATAAATAAATAAACGACTTCCAGTAAAATAGCCGCCATAATAAATCACCCACAATAAGCTACATAAACAAAATTTTACAACGTTAATAAAAACACCGATCAAAATAAATTAAATAAATAAATAAAAATAAAATAAATATAAAGGATAAAAAACAAAAATAAAATTAAATAAAAACAAGCAAAATAATTTGACACAAATAAATAAATAAACAAATAAACGACTTCCGCTAAAATATCTGCCAAAAATGACTACCCACAATGCACCACTGACCCGTATATATAAATAGCCGAGAAAAATAACAAATAAAATAAAATAAAATAACAGCACTCGTGGCCGATGATTGCATCTAGCATGAAACAGACTGTCGCCTTCTAAGTGTTGACTTCTATGTTCACTTTAATATTTACACAGGCTCTATCTCTGATATTGAGCACTTTATCCCATAAATATAGCACCCTTTAAGACTATATTTCTTCATATATATATATATATATATATATATATATATATATATATATATATATATATATATATATATATATATATATATATAAGTGTGTGTGTAATTTGGCAGCAACTTTTCTTTTAAACATGTAGTATTGACAATACTTATTTCGAAATCATTTTCAAATAAAAAGTCTCATTAGAGAATATGAGAAAATTCAAAAGAAAATATGCAAGACTTTAACATTCAATACTACATGTTTAATATATATATATATATATATATATATATATATATATATATATATATATATATATATATATATGTTAACATATACATGTGTGTGTGTGTGCGTGTTGTATGTATACCGGTGTAGATGATTGTATTATCTTTAAATGGATATGAGAACAACTCTATTGTTGCTTATCAATTTCTTCTGGACCGCTTAACAATGTAGTAGGATTATGCAGCATTAGATATTGTTGAAGATTAAGGATCATTTCGTAATGACACTGGTTTTTAAAATGATTTCACTGCCTTTGATATTCTGTGTCGAATAGAGTAACATAATAAAGCGAGAAATTTAGCATTTTTTTTCGTAAGTCAAATTTCAAAATGATATAATTAACACTCTCTGATTTCAAACCAGTGGTACTCATTACACAGGATCAAATGCCTTTCTGCACCTAAATTGCATTGAATCGTATCTTTGCTCTCGAATGTAAAGACCAGGGGAGGATGGCTTACAAACTGTATTATCGGTAAATGTTTCCGGTGAATATCAACTCCTACACCCGTTGAGAAATATGATGTGTTAGGTACGAGTGCTGTATCCCTTCAAGATACAAGTGAAAATGAGTCTCCACATCTTCTTATCGCTTCTATTTCTAAGCAACGTTTAACTGTTTACCCCTATGTGTTATCCCTGCTCTGCCGTTGTTAATCGCTGTTCCATTTCATAATACGGCCTGTGATTATTAAATTACCACGCTTCCAGTTCTCATAATATATCCCCGAAAATTTGTACGGTCATTTTATGATTTTAAGTTTCTTTCTCGAATCTATATTCTGAAGATCTTTCCCGTTCTTCATTTGTTCTGACCATGTTATTCTGAGTACATTATTTACATTATTCGGACTATTGTCCTTATCTTTGTCGCCATGTTTATCACAACGTTTCGGCTTCTTCAGGTGGTTGGAATGTCGAACTGAACCCTTTATTTCGCTCAGTTGGGTAGACTGTTCTAGTTCCACGTGCCATGTTTAATGGATGTCAGTTATCAGTTATCTCCTGTTAAATTCCATCTGAATGTTATCTACTGCCTTAACCGAGTATTAAACTCACACTCTTTCGGTCGTGTCACTGGATCTAACCAACGCCTTTATCCTCTGTGCCATGTGTGCTTTTATATGAATTTCTCGGTATTATAAACCTAATGTCTTCAGCAACCATTTTTACCAGTGCTCATATTGCAATTTTTTGCTGTTATCATTGCGTTTTTTTTTACCAGAACTCATATTGCAACTTTGTTGTTATTATCGTTCTTTCTTTTTTATTCTGAGTATTCCTCTCTAGATTGAAACCTCGCTCCCTGCGATGGTCTTCCTCATCTACAAGGAAAATGTTCAGCATTCACTGCAATAAAAGTCGATAGGTAATGATGTATCTGTGTCAGACATTACGTCGTCTGTTATTACATTTGACACATAGTTCTGCGCTTCCTTTATTCACGTTTCGAATTCGAACATTATAACTTATTCGATCTTCGTATATTTCCTCATTTATTCTTGATTATTTTACTACTTTTTTCTAGTTTTTGTTTTACTTTTGTTCTGAGACCGCATCAGTACGATGACAACCACGTGTCTTATTAAACTGATGTCCACCATCAGTAAATGTTGGAAGGATGAGTAGCCTCGGGATTAAGTTAAATGTGCTTGGTCACTTTGCCCGCTAACTAAGCGAGCTGAGGCATTGACAGTGACTGCCGTGTTATAGCAGTCTACTTAATAAGCTGCCTTGCAAAATTAAAGCGTTCAAATGTGCTAAGATTTGCCCAAACATAGAGAGTTATTAGCGAACTCACATATAGGAAGAAATTGATTCAGTGTAATACTATATGCATTTGACCGATTAGATCACATACAATACCAACTGGGAGTACTATGACCAGCAGGAAAGTTTAAAATAAAGTAAACGCCCATTGGCACGAATGGGTAAAGGGATAATAAATAGATGAATAATTGAAAAATTCCGTGATCAAATGCCACTTGGCCGGAAGGTATGGGAATCTGCTCGTAGGCTTATATAAACAGATTCACAGTTAGAGTAAGTTATTTACGATTCAGCTGTTATTGTGGGAATAAACTTCTATTGAGATATAGAGAGACAGAGGTAGAATTCAAGAGCCGTGATAGAGAGTGGGGCACGGGATGTAAGGAGAGAACGGGGAAACGGAAAGTCTGGCGTGGGACGGTTCGAACAAATGTCTCAGATAGTATATTTACTCACCGAAAGGAAGATTTGGTCCGTTAATCTGTTCTGAGAGAAGACAGAATTATCAACAAAGAGGCACCTGGTGTCAGCTACATACACACCTCTGTCAGTACGAGGTGAATACTTGAATAAAATTTCAATATATTGCAAAGAGTTTTCGTGTGTTTGTCTTCTTATCACGGCGTTATTTCCCCTTCCGCTGTTTTGCGAACGTGCACCAAATCTTTCTATTTATTCACACCGACACAGAAGACTATCAATGCGAATTTTTATGAGAAGGTATCTAGTCGGTGAAATATTGTGTGTTGGCCGCTGTTTATGATTATACCTGGGTTAGTATTTGAATTCACATCGTCGATCCCATTTTGTCTGTTGATAAACATCACGCTCCATTGGCACCCTCTTTATAGTGTAAAAACCATGTTTATTTATCCCCACGGCTTCTCCTAACCGAACCACCATATTGCACTATGATCAAATTTTTTGGACCTATTTATTTGCTTTTCTCAATGTAAAAGGAAAAAAAATTAAAAAATGGTTTCCGAATAGCAATACCATCACAATAATTGAAATTACAAAGTAAACAAATCTTTATCTGATCTTTATTTATTGAGTCATAGAAGTTGAAAAAAAATACTGATATCTGATTATGCTATTTTCGAACAAATATAATTCGATTTCCGACGTTTTGTCAACGAGCTATGGAGATAATAAAGTTGTAAACGCGGTTTAGGTGAAATCAAAATAAATACTATGTTTTGTGAATTAAAAGGAAAACATTTGATAAATATGCCAAACATGAATTGCTTTTCAATTTTCTATTTTTTTACGCAACGTATCTAAATACAATGTATTTTTAAAGCATTTCCAAAGAAACATTTATCTGCCAGTTGTTCAATATTGTTTTAACAATTCTTCGTTAAAATCGTATCCCTGAACCACGTAAATGTGCTAGGTTGCACTGCGGTAGTATTTTAGCAGATAGCTTTTTACGGGATGTAGTTAAGAATCACACGTTTAACCAGTTTTGAATTCAGATTTGTCTTTCTCCTAGACTGGATACCAACCAAATTCCCCTGCCATTTAATCCATGGCTAAAGAAGATACAATATGCTTTTAGCGATTTTGTATGAAAGTTAAGCGAGTGGACTTGATTGGAATTTGTACTCAGCTCGACGATTCCATTTCTGAGATTATCACAGTTAATCGACGCTCATATTCGTATAATGACAGTAATGAACTTTATTTAGATATTTATTCAACTTAGTCCATACTTTTTCTTAAAGCGTAACATTCGAATACATTGGTAGCAATATTCTATTAAATAGGCTTGCTAAACCTGATACATAAGGAGGTGCCTAAACAAAAACTATTGTTATGAATAATCAAGTGTGGTCTCCCATGTTTTGTTACTTTCTTCTTTGAGAGAGCTATTTCTGTTTACTGGGATTATAAAAGGACACTAGACGCGAACCTTGTATTCTCAGTTGATTAAAATTTTCTTAAAGGCTACACCTGCGTACTTTTGTCATTACGACTATTACAACAGACATAACCGGGAACATTTCAGTGTTTTCCTTATTGAATTTTCTGATGAATCTTAACTCTTAATTTAATGATCAAATAAGCTCTTTGGAAGTTTCATTACTATAAATTAGACACGGAAATTCTCCTATTGCCTCGTTAAATATATGAGCTTAACCACTTTAACAAGATATTAAATGACAATAAAAATATGAATGCCATTCATTATTTAAAGATATATTTTAAATTAACTTCTTTAATGATTAAAAACTGTGATTAAACTCACTTATAACCTATAAACGTTTTTGGGTTTATTTGAAGCCAAATATATATTTTGGATTGTACGAATATTATTTGTGAGTGACTATTTCATTCTCATTTTTTGAATAACAATTTTCTTTTACAAGGACTAGTATTTAACACATATCGACGTCATTATTTCAAGAAGTAAGGGGATACAAATAAACATTATCAACATTGAGAAGTTATAATTTCCCTGAAGCAGACCGTACACATATGCGTGTGATATCGGCTCTTCTGCCTTCCTTTCATTTCTTTCTTTCATCTTCCTCTCATTAAAATCAAGCAGCACCTTTAATGTATAATTTCTTCCGTTTTGTGCGGAATTACCCGTCTTTCTTTGAAATCATACAGTAATGGTCCATTGTTTATTTGGGGTAATGGCAGGGGTAACATAAACGCTAAGTAACGAATGAACGATCATTATTATATTATGACGAGTTTTTAAGCGTGACATAGAACCGAAAGTGTGGGGTTCCCATTGAGAATGAAACTCACTATTCAGCTGTAATTGATCTGGCGAGATACGCTTGCTAAATATTACATCACGCCGAGGTGACTAAATAATTTTCTAAACGTATCTTAGATATTGCAGAAGGCGAAAAGTGTTGGATCGAACTCACAATTCAGTTATAATTGATATAGTAAGACTAGTTTGCTAACCATTACGCCATATCGAGGTGACCGATTAGAATGATAATATGATTAGTGAACCAAACCAAGAATGCTGAGGGTTGAAATGGAACAAATGATCGTGCGTTCAAAATCAAAGATGTAATTAGTAAAACAATTTATATGCTATCAGCAATAATAACAAAAAAAAAACAGTTAGGTCTATTACAGTTAGGTCATAGTATCTTGTAGTCTTCTCCTACATAAGATACAAATAGATTTTTTTTTTAGAAAAGCGCTGGACCATAGTTATGCTTGTAGATAAATACAATGCGGCTGTGTCTTTTTGATTCGATGTAGAGAAAGTGAAAAAAAAAAAAACATCGTCAAGTAGATAGGAGTTATTCTCAATTTTTCATTTTATCAAAGCAAAATCTAGTTATAGATTCCCTTTGTAGTGGGAAGTCGACAGCAGCGATTTATGTTAGGCAGACAAAAGAAACGCCAGTAAAACCGATCCATGAGAATAATGGATATATTTTGCTGAACTAAGCTTCCCCATGAAAAGGCTGCTGTGAAAATCTTTGTTTTACAATAAGCTTGAAGAGCAACAAATAGAACAGAGTAAACACAGAGCACTAAATGACCTATATCATGAATTCAAACAAACAATTCTAGTGTAAATGCTGATAGTTTAACGGATATCCACGCGGAGAGTCGGATCAGAAAGTCGAGTTCAAAATTTGATCTAGTCTGTTTTCTTCAGTTCCCCACAAAGTCCCCTGGTAAAGTCATGGGCTCCTCTCTTCTCCCTCCAGTTATGAGTTAAATATGCTTTAAAAATGTCCGTGGTCTAGAGGGTTTGCTTTTAGTCAAGATTATATGGCAAGGCATAGATCATGAAGTCGATCTGTGAAAGGCACACCCAGGTTATTCTACATAAGTTGTTTGATGGGAAACACGAAACGTTTGTGGTTCAGCTGGAAGTGTCTCAAAGACTCTATCAGAAAATGCAGTGCCAAAAACAAGACGTCTTTACTCTAGTAATAAAATGTATTCTTTAAACACATGTTCGTATATCGACACTCAAATTATGTGCCTTGATGCCAAGTATCCTGTTTCAGATGTACAACTAATTGGCATACAAATGTAAGCAATACACGAACATATGCACACACCTTTTTATTGCTTTCAACGAGAGTAGAGTAGATAACACTGTCTGAATATGTTTGCAAAATCAGATTGGTAACCATTATGTTGCAGACTGGAATTCAAAATTTTTTGAGCGGTTACGGTTACACAATCACTACGTTATCGCGCAGGTTAACTTGGAATTTATCCAATCATATAGGTTACTGAAATCGCATATCACTATGCAACACAATCGCATATGACCAAACAACGCAAAAGCAAAAAGTAAGAAGAAATCAAACACATATTTCAATAGCACAAAAATAATGATCTAAATAGAACGTACAAAGGATTATAAAGACTTCTTCTTTTATGTCCCGTCAGATCATAGACAATCATGGCTCTCCACTTATCCCTATTCCTTGTAGTTCTCAATATGTCTTGTCCCTTTGGTACTTCAAGCAGACCCTGTTGTCTCATTCACTTGTTTAAACCCGCTAGGTATGTCACGTGTTGCATTCATTTGTCTCCCTTCCCACTATACGCCCTGTGAGTATCAGATTCTCCAAGCCCTCCTTAATCATTACGTGTCCCAGAAATTTCAGCAGCCTCTTCGTGCTGTTAAGCATAAGCTTCCTCGTGGTTTGAATCCTCTCCAAAAGAAAATCGTTACTCACACACTCGATCCATGTTATACTTGGCATCCTACTGTGGAACTATACCTTTGTTACCTCGAAACTCGTCTTCATTTTTTAGGAGACTGTCCAACATTCGCTCCCGTAAAGGAGGACAGATACAAAGTAGCAGTTCAGTACATTTTGTTACCAACGAAATCCTCCAGTTTCGTAATACTCTGCCTTTCTTTAGGAATACGTCCTTGGATATCCCAATACGCCTTCGGATCTCAATGTCTCATTTACCGTCCTTTATTAGCATACATCTCAGCTATTTTAAATTTTGATAATTGTTTTCTAATTTTTTTCCTGTGTCCGCAATCAGCAGTGTCATCTGCGTATTTTATGTTGCTGAGATTGGGGCCTCCAATGATGAATCCCGGTAGGATTTCCAATTCTATCAGAATTGCTCCGCTGTATAGGTTGAATAAGTCCGGTGAGGAGACACATCCTTACCTTACGCCCCTTTCTATTTTCTGAACTCATTCTCTGTCCCCATGCAATTCGTTTGATGTTAGTCTATCTTCTTGATTATTCTAATAACTTGAATCAAAATATATCAAGTTTTCTTAGCAGTTCTAATAGATTTTTGTGACGGAATTTATCGAACGCTTTTTCGTAGTCTAAAAAATACAAGTGCATTTCTATTGATCTTTCTGATAAAATTCTGAGCATGAATATTGCTCTCATTTTTCCAGTGTTTTTAACGAACCGGTACTGTTCTTGTCCTATCTCTGGCCTGATTCAGCTGCGCGCTCTATTCATCAGAATACGGATAATGTGCTTTGTCATGTGGCACTTTAGGCTGATTTTTCGTTTTCGCCTGTTTATTTAGGCAGTGCTATGAAAATAGATCTGCTGAGATCATCCGATATACCCCACTGTTATGATCTTGTCTATGTCAAGGTCAGCTAAGACTGTCAGCATTTCCGTTACAATTCCGCCTGGTCCTGCCGCCATATTTCTATTAAATTTCGCGAGTGCAGGTTCTATTTTAGTTTTTAGAATTACAAGCCAGTCGGTAGTTCTGTGTGTTGCTGGTTGGTATTTTAAATTATTTCATTAAATTTTTATTTTTAAATACATAATTTATCTTATATATATAATTTATATACAATTTTATATATTTAAATGTTTTTGGAAACCACTATTTATTCTTCACTTGGTTTTAAATTAACATTTCAATCTTCCCAGTTTAATGTCATAAGATTAATATCCGGGTTTAATTTTATAAAACTTCTCTTTAGGACAAATACCTTCGAGCCTCCCTTGAACACTGAATCATGAATCTCATCTGACTGAAATATTGAAATGGATAAATTATGTATAAGTTTTCAACAATTTTTTGTAGCTTTCACAGTTAAATTTATATTTCCGAAACGAACTCAGTCTATACGGTTTTGATAAGACTGCCGAATTAAATTTGGTCTGTCGAAATAAGGTTATTCCCCATATGGGGTGATTTTGTATTTTATTGTTTATTAAGTTTTGCTCTGTAATAATAAATATATTGGGTTTTGTTTGTCAATCATTTATATACGAACGGATTGATTACATTTAACTCACACACGCACAGACACACACATATACATACTTTTATATATATATATATATATATATATATATATATATATATATATATATTTAGGTATCACGTATTCATATATATATATACTTTCATTCATATATATATATATATAAAAGTATGTATATATATATATATATTTAGGTATCACGTATTCATATATAAATATACTTTCATATATATATATATATATATATATATATATATATATATATATATGTATGAGTACGTGATACCTATAAATCAATGCATTCAAATTTATATCTGTCTGTCTGTCTTGAATGATCCGCTAACTTAACAGTAGGTTATGCTTACTAAATTTAAATATTACTATTTTGACATAAATATTACTATTTGAAGTGCCTGACGACTGTCACGGGGACCGAACGGTGAGAATATATATATATATATATATATATATATATATATATATATATATATATATATATATATAGTCATCCACAGACAGCTTCTTATCTGTATCACAGCTCATCAGTGTGACTAGACATCTAGATTGCTTGAAGCCGGCCGATTTGGCATCAGTCAGATATTCCATCCCCCAGCTATTGTCGCAGGACAGAGCGAAATGTTACTTTTAACGTTTTTACTATGCGAAAGACGTCAGTAGGCAGGAGAGCTCGGTTAGAGCAGAATAGCATTGCATTAGCAGCATTGCATTAGCAGCATTGCATTATCAGCATTATATATATATATATATATATATATATATATATATATATATATATATATATATATATATATATATATATATATATAATGAAAGAACAGTAAGATATATAATCCGGTTTTCTTAATGATATTTTTTATTCTTATTTTTACAAAACAGTGCTCAGTGTAAATTTACAGAGCATACATATTATAAATTAACTGATTTAAAATATGTTTTTTCCGCTACATAGTAATATCCGTGCTTCAAAAATAGAAGCTAAAAAGTTCAGATTTAATTTTGTATTTATATTAAAAGCATTAGTTCCATTTCATCTTTAAGCGAATATTTCAATAACTTATTTTTAAATTTATAGTGTTTTAAACGCACACATAAAATTCATAATTCCTTGTTTCCAAGGATAAAGAGAAATCCAGTCATTCAGAAAAGGGGCGGTAGTGAGTTCATTTTTATTAACTATTTTGTATCAATTATGAGTTACGTTCGATAAAAAGCTAAGTTTAAGAATGGTAGGGCTGTTTTATTTTCAACGAATTCTGACATCCGTTATATGCATGTCGCCTGGGTATTTTTTACTATATTACTTTTTAAAACTAGTAAATGTATTAGAATTACTTAAATTATATAAAATCATTTCTCATATCAAATATAAGTATGTATATTACCAGCTCGTAATTTTTAATTTTATTTTTAAATATTATTTAAAGAAGACGGCAAAAAATACCTATTTTATTTCTCTGATTCAGTTCATTTTTATTTTTTATAAACTTAGTAATATATAATTTTTCATGAATGCACAAAAGACATGGGTCATTTAATGAACTCCATATTCTAGCTTTTCTTATTCATGTATATTTTACTGTAGTCTTATTAGTCTTACTGAGATGTCTTATTTCTGCATTTTTTTTATCCTAAATGAAGTTTGATGTTGATTGTACCGTTTTTTGAATGCATGGTGGCCTATATAGATTTTTATGTTTTCGGGATTCTCAATAGAAGAGATATTTCATTGATATACTAATGATTCAATGCGACATTTATTTTGTAGAGGACAGTTGTGGGGGTTCCTACAGTTACATGATTTTTGTTTATCTTGATCTGTTTTTATTTTTATTTGTCTATTGTCTAAAACTTTTGGTTTTTATCTAAGTGTTTATTCAATATGTTAGCATTATGTTTCTTAATAATTTTTCTAAGTTTTCAGTACAGTTTAAACTTAATTTTAGTGTATTTTTATTGAAAATAGTACTTAGTTTACCTTCTCTAGGAAAGTGCTTGACTATTAATGCAAGGAATTTTTGTCCTAATTTATTCTTTACCATTTGGTTTTATGGGGGGTGTATAGAAAATTATTTTTCTACTTCTGTTTTTTCTATGCTTTCCATTTTCGGTTTTTTATATAAGTTAGTTTTGGGTTTTTGTAGCCACTATCTTTTAGAGCTTTATTATAGAAATTAATATGTTCATTGAAAATCTTCTCATTTATTGAATTTGTACTTATTTTTTTCGGATAGATAAAAAGGTATATGCTTAATTATAGATTGGGGATGTTGTGATTTAGGGTGTATATATAAAGGATTGGTGTTGTATTTTTCATAAGGTGTGTATATATTTTTCTTAAATCTAATGTTATATCAAGGAAGTTAACTTTTTTAATTTAGTGCTTACCGTAATTTTTAAGTTCAGGCTTTTAAATTCTTTATATAATATCTTTCTAATTTTAGCGATTTTAAAGTTAGTAGAGTTCTTTATAACCATAGGTCCATCGTCTCTGTATAAACCAATTATCAGTTATATTAATTTCAGGGTGCGCAGTTAGGTTGTATAATATAAAAAGACCTACTAGATCAGAAGTTTCAGCTGAGTCTAGTGATCCCATTGTGATGTCAAAGTGGTCATATGAATTTTTTATTGATTGCTAATCTTTATGTATCAGTACCGACTTTTTGGCATTTATAATAATTTTCTTTTCTTCTTCTGTAATATCCGTGTACTGGTTAGCAAAGTCCAACGCATTCATGAAAAGTTCTTTAGATATTCATTGTTTATAACAATGTTCTTATAATATATATATATATATATATATATATATATATATATATATATATATATATATATATATTAGTATGAATTTTAGCACTGTCATTTTACATCGAGCACAGTTTTATTGCCACCAGCACTCACTGTGTGCCCTTTTATATTCATGTTTGTATTTATCAATCTTGACAGATAGATAGATAGATACCAAAATTTTCTCAGAGATCGAAGAACAAAATAATCAATTCCTATATATATATATATATATATATATATATATATATATATGTGTGTGTGTGTGTGTGTGTGTGTGTGTGTGTGTGTATGTATGTGTGTGTGTGTCTATACATATATATATATGTGTGTGTATATATATATATATATATATATATATATATATATATATATATATATATATATATATATATATGTATTTTCTTACTATTAAATTAAATTTTTTAACGCTTGGTAGCACGTTAAATTTTTGCTTTGAAATCTTGTTTTTCCTGAGTTAGCTGATTGAAACAATAATTACTGATCGGAGGTTTGGCGTTGTTTTTTCAGTAAAAAAACATATTGGTTTGGATATTCTTTCAAAAATCAAATAATTGTCTGATTTTAATGGACTGTTTAGTACTTATTCACAAATAAATGAAATGATTTTCGAAAATTTTTTTTAGAAAATCTTTGTAAAAATCACTTTATTTTACAACCGTTAGCTCCCACTTGCATTTTGTTTATCAAATGTCACGAAAGTAAATTGTTACGTAAAATCTATATTTACTCATTATAAATGGAAAAGCTTTGTACGAATCATCAAACACCAATATTTAAACAGAAAAACATATTTTTACGGGCATGAACGCAGCAATTTTTTAGATACAGATGTTCAGAGATGACATAAAATAAAAGTGCTAACCACAGTAAATTTAAATCAAACTATATAACATTAAATAGAACATTGGATTACAGAGAATATTTTTCCTAGTTTTTCAAGATTACTGAGTACTTAAAGTCATATAATAAAGCGCTAACATCATTGACTCCAATTTCGTTCTACAGATATGTCCCTGTTGAACAACATTAGATCTTTCAGCAGCTAAAGAAATTATCAATAAAGCTGCTTTAATGTTACAAATTGCATTTCTGCGATATTGTAAACTTACAAGAAATGAAATTTGTTTCAAATCAGATGAATTATACTTTAAATCAGCTAATATTCCTCATATAATGTTTTAGAAAAGTGTATTATATCTTTTGGAAATTTTTAATAAGGAGAAGTATATTGTAATAAACTTGGGCTTAAAATGGTGCTAAAATCAATGTTTAGCCACCCCCCAAAAAGCTAATTCCAATTAAAGTTAATTTCGAAATGGAGAAAAGTATTTTGCTCATTTTAATCAGTCGATTAACTTCAAATTAAATATAAAATATGTGCTTCATGAAAGATTTTTTCAAATAAAAATAATTAAACCTGAGGTATTGCGAATTGGCGGAGACACAAAAACAAAAAATTATACATATATATATATATATATATATATATATATATATATATATATATATATATATATATATATATATATATATATATATTAGACTTTCCCGTCTAATTCAACGTATGAAAATCCGAAATCTTCATTCAGTTTTTATGTTTGTTTCATATGTGATACTTCAGTCCCGCTAGTGACCTGCATAAAAATCCACATATTATGCAACAACGAGGATCTCGGGTCATAGCAACAGGGACATTTGCTGACGTTTTCTTTTTTATTTTAGTCGGTCAATACGACTGATTTTGAAATTTTTTATGACACTCTGGCACAAATATCTCCTGTCATTTCTATCCAGGGTAACTCGCTCGAAGTTAGTATGTTTCACATTGACACGTGAGAAGTTACTCTTTGGTTTGTTCTCACACCTGAGCCACGGCGGTACAACATTTTTGTCATCACTCTCAAGATGGCTATACATGAGGACCTTATGTACAGCGCTGTCTTTACTCACCGTTGACATTTGACCAGCCCAGCGATACATAGTTATTAGGGAAAAACTATAACAATGATGAAAATTGTTTCGTGCGACGCGTTTTTTTCCTGTGATGTCTTAATTAGACGAAAGTTAAGTTTACCTTGATGCGACTACAGATGCGCACGCGAAGAAAAGGATTCGTTGATAACTTTAAATTTAAATTTATTTTTAAGATATATATTTTGCTTTTATTCTCTAGCAGATTTCATTTTAGTTTTTTTTTTTAAATTTTGTTCATGTCCCCATCATCTTTCTTGTGAATACAGATATTTTATCAAGAAACTGAAACATTTTAATAACCTAGAAATTTACTGTTGATAATCCAAGGAATAAAACAGTTTTTTATACATTTTCGTTTTAATAAATTGCTTTCTCTTTTATGTAGAACAGCTTTATTTTAAATTAAAATTATGGTCTGTTTCATTAAAGTGATCTGCTAATCTACTTTTTATAAGATTAATCAATGATGTTTCTACTATTCCTTGTGACAGTAACTGATGTGATAAAGTACGTTGTCTCTTCAAGTTTACTGCTTATAATTTTGTTGAGTTTAGATGGATTCTTTTCAATTGCATTTCTAACTGAGTTGAATAAAATATTTCGATTTGTTGTGTTTGTCAAGATGGTCCGCTTTTCTTTTTTTAATTATTTTAGGAACTTTTGTTCAGCAATGAATATGAAATAATTAGTATAAATGAAACCGGCTTGACTATATACACGAAGTATATTGTGAAGAAAAAATCTCAGCACCTTCTTTCGTTCGTGCACATGTGTAATCGCTTCAACGTAAAAAATAAATTTTGACTGATGAAGACATAAGACTAAACGCCTGACGCACACATTTTTCCCCTATAAGTGTTTTTGATATATTAAGACATATATATCGTTTACATATATATATATATATATATATATATATATATATATATATATATATATATAATAGCAAGCCACACGTATTCGGGGACACCTGCCTACTAGGACGTCTAGCAAGTCCCTATTGCAGATATATGGTCTATGTTTTATACTTTAACTATGCTGAGCAGACATTAGTCACAATTTCTGGGAATGAGCGTGTTATCTAGCATGAGCAGCAATGTGAAGAAGGCCAGCACGCTAAACTCCTCGGTCACAGTGACTTGTGACTTCGTGCTAGCACAACTATCGACGGCACCGAAAGGTTCCGTCGACCTAAATTCACTCACAAGGCTTGGTTCAACCCATGGTGTGGTTTTCAGACACTTTCCAAAAGTGCTGCACACTGGGATCGACTTCTACCGTCCAATATCATAAGGAAGCCTTCATTCTGACAAATCGACCATGATAAGATTCGAAACCGGTTCTAATGGTCAGAATGCTATCGTTCTTACCACTCGGCCAACTGCCCATATATAAACACACACTTTCTCTCTCTCTCTCTCTCTCTCTCTCTCTCACACACACACACACACACACACACACACACACACACACACACACACACACACACACAGTGAACATGAGAATGGGCTTACGGCCACCTCACATTGAAACATCGGTCCCCGTATGATCACAGAAGTTAAGCAGCTTCAAACCTGGTCAGTACCTAAATGGCTTACCTTTTGAGAATACCAGGTGCTATGATGTTATGGATAATATCTCGGATTTGTTAATCAGAGAGCCGAATTTCAAATCCCGTGGTCTCCTCGTTATATTCACTTACGTGTCATATCCTTGAGAAAGCTAGGAATCGACCTCTTCTCATCCCCCCAGCATGGGTTAATTAGTAAAATTTGCTTCACTAAATCATTATTCTTTTCGAAAAAATGAATTACAATCTAAAAATGTTTACAGGTTCAAATAACCTGCAAAGCTTTGATAAGCCTTAGAAAATGATTCATACAAAAATAAATATACGAAGGACATCTGTTTTAAATGGATAATCGTTATATTTCTTTAAATAAACAGCATGAAATTTTGCTGAATTCCAATGCGATATCTGTGCTCATGTAAGACTGTGAATACTTCATAATTACCTGAGGAGGATACTTGAGAGCACAAACATTCTGGGAATTATTATGCTAGGAGCATGTGCGATGCGAGAACGTTTTAATGAAAATGGAAGTAAAAATACAACTTATAATTAGAATACGTAAGAGTTAAATTTGTCGGACCCAAAATGAGAGAAACCCGCGTGACAAATATGAAACGCCTGTGTAAATGAATTGCAGAAGATGTAGTTTGAGGGATAGTGATGTAATGACAAAAATATGCATGTTTAGTCTTTAAGAAAGCTTTATTCAACTGAGAGTACAAAGTTCGCGTATAATGTCCTTTTATAGTCCCAGTAAACAGAACTCGCTCTCTCAAAGAGGAATTTGACAAAACAAGGGGAGACAACTTTTGTTTATTCACAACAATGGAAACAGCACGCCTTGCTTAGAGCTACAAATGATAGTAAGTTGCGGGACGCCATGATGTTCAACGTCATGAACAGGCACAGTATATAGAATAGAAGGCTATTATGTTACCTGCACCTTAATCGATAGATATCTATGGAAAATACTTTTTGGCAGAATAATAAAAAAAAGGATATTGTTAAAATATAAAATCCATGCAGATGGATGTATTTTACCGTCGTAACAAGACCTACTCGCAAAAATAAAATTAAAAAAAAATCGGAGTGTCAAAAGATTTTTTTTCCATTGACACCGCTACTATATAATTAAGTTCACGCCTCGGTAATCTTTATTGTTTTAAAAACGATTATTCGACTTTTAATAAGGCCTACACCTGAAGGTGAATTTATAAAGTTTTATTTTGTTCTTCAGAATTAACAGCTAAAGTAATAAACACTATCAATTCATTAGATGTTTATTTATAAGGATACATTTAATATTTTCAAAATTCTAAAAAAACTAATTCAGTTAAAACTAATGCAGTGCATTATTTATCATTTACCAATTTATAATTAAATAAAAAAGTATATAAATTCATTTTCGTAATATGTTTAGGCTTTAATAGAATTTTGTTCATCAATTTTTAAAAGAATAAATACTGCCGACGAGTGAAGGTAGATAAAATCATAGCGATGCCAATTGTAAAATCGTCCTTTTGACACATTGTTTATTTGCGGACACGAACAGCCAAGTTTGACGGATATATATATATATATATATATATATATATATATATATATATATATATATATATATATATATATATACACACACAAACACAGGGTGAATGAAAAGTAACTGGATAAAAAAAGTACGTGTGGCTAGCCAGGTGTCATGGCTTAACAACATTTGAATTTTTTGGTGGTGTAGGGTTGGTTAAAGGACCAAGTCTACTATACTAAACCAAGATTATGAAAGTACTTGAAGGGTGAAATCAAGAAGTTATGTCTTTCATATCACAATAGTTCCTGGTGAAATCAGTTGATGCGATTCCTGGGCGACTCGAGTATTTGGTAGCGAAATTTGGAGCCCATATCGAATTTTAAATAAAACGTCATGCTAAATATTTTTTCTAGCATATCCATTTCTTGTAAAAAGTATCATTAATAAATAAATTATAAGTATTTTAAAATGGGAGTTACTTTCCAATCATTATCCAATCCATATATATATACACACACACACACACACACACACACACACACACACACACACACACACACACACACACACACACACACACACACATATATATATATATATATATATATATATATATATCAATGCCTATAAAATATATATATATAAAAAATATACTGAC
The DNA here is from genome assembly GCA_964036315.1 of Acanthosepion esculentum. Taxonomy (NCBI): domain Eukaryota; kingdom Metazoa; phylum Mollusca; class Cephalopoda; order Sepiida; family Sepiidae; genus Acanthosepion; species Acanthosepion esculentum. Next base: position 116,816,274 of record OZ038475.1, read on the forward strand.
GCAATTCATTCTTAAAGCATACTTATTTTTGGTTTCTCACTCAATTCCAACATGATGATAGCGCATAACATTTGAATAGTTACACTATACATCAGCTTTGCATAAAAAATGCACACGTAAAACGACTTTTGCGAAAGGATATACATATATTACAACAAAAATGCAACATTAAATTTAATAGATGCAAAATGTGTATTGTTTTAAATAGATTTTTAAGAGAATACATTTTATAGCTTCGTCAAGCTCTGAGACAGAGAGTCCATCAAAATTCTGCTTTAAGAAATGTCATCTATCAGTGTGGCTTTGTCGTCCGTAGCCAAACTGGGTTAGTATCGCACTTAAGAAAGCACAGATGAAATATGTCATTCCCTTACCTAATTTTCTCCACAATATCCCTTGCTAGTATGCATAAGTGTAAAACAAATGCACCATTCCCTGCTGACCCTCATTTATCGTTCACGATATGAGAGTCCACCACACACACACACACACACACACACACACACACACACACACACACACACACATATATATATATATATATATATATATATATATATATATATATATATATATATATATATCGGCCTACTTTTCATTCTGTTTGAAAAACCTAAGATGATTTTTTACACATACCTTATAATTTCTTTCTTGTCTTTTCTACCACCTGCAATGAGACATTTCCAAGCGTCAAGTAAAATTCTGTGGTTGTACTAAGAAAAATAACTTCCTTAAAAACGAACAACTGTCAATGATGAAAAATGATTTTCCGTTGTAGGCCTACACAGAAAATCAGAGGCGGTTGAAATCGAATCTTCGCTACATCCAGGATAGTCTTCACCAAATGTTTTTCCCCGTTACTGCTACGATTGAATAATATTTATTTCGCAAACACAAATTACTGTAACAAGAACTGCTTCTGTACAATAATTCAATGGGCAATTGGTCCAATTCTGTTGGAACATTAGAAGAGAGAACAAACTTTATTGGTCATAAAAAATAGTTTTATTTCAGTACAATATTCATGGTGCTAGAATGGTCTTGGGTGGACAATCTTATATACACAGCGAATCATTTAAAGACTGCCACATCTTTCCTTCTGCCTCGGAATACTTGTTTCATTGGCGTCTCCAAAGAGTTCCGTGAATACTTAATCAAAGCAGAGATTATATTTTATTAAAGATGAATATAAAAAGTTGTAGGAAGATAGTATCCCATACTAGATAGTGAGTGGACATATTTTGATAAGAATAGAATATTTAGTTACCTTCTTTACAATAATTCTATCTATCTATCGTTAGGATCTTCAAGCTTCGAACTCTTTGAACTGTAGCAAATAATAGAAAAGATATAACACCGATGGAAAATGATGTCCCCATCAGTACTGGAAAGATCGATAACAGCTACTGGGCATGAGAAATCTAGTTTACTGAAAACTTGTTTTAAGAGAAAGGGTTTTATAAATTTCAAACAAGAGTGGCACTGAATCCTGGGTCAATGAATGGCGAATGTTTCCTTTATAGGGAAACAATTAATATTACCATTACTTTTACCTTAAGTTACGAAGCGATGATGACAGGTTCTCTGTTCTACCGACTTTTATAAAATTTAACAAAATTATCAAACAAAAACTTCTGCAAATTTCTTTTTTGGAACACTCATCTGTTTATGTGTGGTTTAATTGATACGTGCCATATATCAACTATTTCCTCGTATTTAAATTTTCTTATTTGATGTAGAATGAACCCTGTTTCATAACTCATAGACAAATATATATTTGTTCTTCTTTTTCTGCACAATCTAATGTGGGAAGCGAATGTCAATTATTTTACACTGACCTCGAGTAAAGTAAAATTGAATTATACAAAAAAAATCGAATCTAATAACTAAATTAAGAAAAAAGAATATATTTTCTTTTAGAAAAACAGATTAACGGAAGTGACGGCTAACCTAAAGAAATATCGATTTGAATAAAGTGTATTTAGTTCTGAAAAAGCCATCAGATCTTATCTTATGAGTTACATTGTATGTGGAATTAGTCATAGAACTATATTTACTATGTCTGGCCAGCGCTATAATTTCAACTCTCCACAAACACACATTGAAATTATGGCTTATACTGTCTATTTTCTCTAGCGGAGTTGGGATTTTAGTTTTAATGTCAGTGATTGATTAAGTTTTATATTTATTGCCAAAACATACAAGAACTGAGAAAATATCTATAATCAAGTATTTTTTTCTGTTTCATGAGGAAATTGATAAAGATGCTTACAGAATTATTGATGATATAATACAAACATATTCATTCACCCAACATGGATTCAAATTATACATATACATATATATATATGTATTCTTATATATATATATATATATATATATATATATATATATATATATATATATATATATATATATATATATATATATATATATGGGGTGAGCGTGCGCGCGTGTGTGTGTGTGTATGTAAATATTCAGATGAAACCAAAAATATATTTATAGATATAAAAAAGAAAACTTATCTTGGCCCACACGGTTCGTCCTTTCAGGCCAAATTTGAGTATTTTATATTTCCACAAATATGTATAAATAGCATTACAAATTACGTGATATTTACACTAATTTCAATTTAAGAACGTTCATCAATATACCTTAGGCTAACTGAAAGCCAAGTAAATAATAATTGCTTGTTGCAAAAGAAAATCCTTGCCATGATAAAGTCCGTATGAGGGCGAAAAGTTTTCTTTTTACCATTATTCATATATATATATATATATATATATATATATATATATATATATATATATATATATACTGTATGTTGGTCTGCGGTCGGAGATTCTTCTTCAGCTGTGTTGGTCAAACTCTCAGCCTCCGGCTCGATTATCCCATTTTAATTTGCCATCTTTCAGCTGGAGATTCACTGTGGAATTCACTTAACTCTCTTCTAGCAGTTGACTACTTATCTACGCACCGCTGGCGAAACATATGTATGTTGTTCGTATCCTAAGTATTGTCTTTGATTACCAACATTCGTTTGATTATTCTATTCAGTAACCGTCTCTTCCTTTGGTCAGTCCTTGTATTGGCTAAATGGTCCCTTTCAATTCCTGAGTCTCAGAATTCCCATTTGGTCATTTTGACTATTTTATTGTTTGCTGGGAAGGGGATGTGCGTGTTAAGTGTATGTTATCTTTTAGTTTTTTGGGGAGTGTGTGTGTTATGTGTATGTGCATATATTTGTGAGTATATGTGTGAGAACACAACACCTCTGCAAGTATGCATGTTTTGTGTGGGTGAGTTGTGTCAGTTTGGCCTGATTTATGGAATTATATATTAATTCTATCTGTGTTTTAAATTTGAGGTTAAAACCTATTAGCCTTCATGTTCCTCGAGCATTTTTCTAAGGTTAACTTTTCTGTCTGATTCTTCCTTGCAATTATAGTTTATTTTGCATGGCTTGCCAATATACTTCCTTTTCCTTTCCACCTCCTCCACACCTTCTACCACGCCTAACTTTGTGTGAATATTCATTTATCTATTTAAAAAAATATCGTTTGTATCTGCTTTATTTTTTTAAAAAAATCTAAAGAAAATCAGCTCACCGCAGTTGTCTGAGGATACCGAAAGTTTGAAAATCACGGGAACGGAATGGGGTGATCTTCATATTATATACATACATACATACATATATATATATATATATATATATATATACATATACATATATATATATATATATATATATATATTACGTCAGAAGGCGGCGAGTCAGGATATGCAACTATCGTTGATGTGTAGGAACAGAGACAAGAAAGTGCAGTACAACAGGTGCATGAAATATATTTTGAAATATATATTGTTTTTCAATATGACAATTTTTTTTACAATTTCAAAAATGTCCTTCGAATGAATAGGAAGTCTGATGAAAACCAATGTAATATCTAAACTGCTCTATTAATCGTGAATACTGTTCAATTTGATGACAGGTGATCCGATTTAATTCGCTGAAATATATCGTTCTATCGACGAATGGTAAGAATAACTTAGGCAGAGCACATAGGTAACAAGGATTTTTTAAGAAGATTAGAACTACGGAGAAAGCAACAACAGGACATTTGGAAGATATATAAGTGAATGCGTTAAGAATTCAATATTCGCAATAGATAGAGAAGGCAAGGGAAGCGAAGGAAACATCTACATAATTCAATCAGTTATGTGTCATGCGTGATAGATGCTTGGACAGATTTTTTCCCTGACATTTCATTCTGCGATAGACCAGTTGTCATCCAAGTCTATAGAACGCGGGCTGTCCTGTTATTTAACCATAGATGAAGGGAGAAGATGATGTTTAATACCTTTCCAAGCACGTAAGTGAATGTAATGGATTCGACTGGAATTCGAACTCGGCTCTACCGATTCCTCAAACCGAGACGTTATCCATTACTTCACCGTGCCTTAATTAGTTTCAGTTAGATACTTACTTGGCTGAACAAAAGCAACAAAACAAAATTTCGTAAATAGGAAATAAATTAGCTAAAAAACAAATGAGGTGTAATGGCTATGAACGAGAAATAATTCCAGTCGAATTCATTATATTCATTTACATGGAAATCCCATTGGGAAATGTATCAATGCATCTTATCTCCTTCCAGCTGAATAGCAGAACAGATTGCATTCTATAGCCTTGGTTGGTAACCAATCTACTGCAGGAAAATTTTCTCGCTAGTCAGTTAGGCTCAGAAAGAGACATGATCGCCTAAGCGTGTGTCAGGTATGGCACCTAACTGAAAACAACAAATGACAGGAAGATAATAGAGTACCTCAGTTGGTCATTTTCCTGAAGAAGATGCAAAGGCAAAAGAAACTGACATTTTCCATATTACTTGTGTTCATTTTCTCAATATACAGATTGAATAGCGCAACATGCTAATACTCATTTTAATGGTCTGATTACAGGTACAAAATATAATCAATGCTAAAAAGGTAGATATATTTAAAAAAAAAAAAAGATCGAAAGACACTATAGACAAACTAATGTGACAGAATGCGAAGACTAGGGCCAGAATTCTCAGCGATTGACCGGAGTGCCTTGTCGGCGTGGTATTCTAATTGATAGATTGCCTTTGTCTGGGTTTTTGGATATAAGCCCAAAATGGCGCGAATCCAACAGAATCTCGCACGAATTCTGAAGCGTCGATACGCCTCGCACATACGACTAAGAGAGACCGACTAAGACCACCCGCGGCGGGGGTGGGGGGGCGCTCAGTCTACGTGCGAAATGCGTTCCAGTGGCATCATTCCTCCCGCTGACCCTTAGAATACAAGCTGCCACCACTATCTCTTAATAAGACGAATAAGGAAGCGCCCCTTTCGTTGATTCAGTTTTATGTAGTAGCCTGGGGTCACAGAGATGATACAACGCAACAATAAATGGAAATACTAAAACAGGGAATCGTCTCACTGGTGTAAGTTTCTCTCCTCTGAGAGGTTGATCGAGGAAATAAAATGTAATGTACACACAGACAAAAGAAGCTTGACAGATAAAAATAAGAGTGACGAAAGTAAGAATACTATATTGGCTCTTTTATACTTATACACAGATGTGACCCTACAAATATTCCCTGTGATTACACAAACATAGCTGTATCTGTTTAATAATGATATGATACTATTAACAGTTTTCTTATGAAGAAACATTCGATATTCACTCGATAGTCAGCGCTGCTATTGTTTTGAAATTCATAAAATCTCTTTCTCTAAATATTTTTTCATGAAAATAAAAGTATAATGTCCAGTAGCTGTTATCGCTCTTTCCAGTATTGATTAGAGTTTCCTTCCTAACTTTTCTTTGAAGTAGTATGGAACGTCAACATCTTGATTATATCATTATTTTCCCAAGTCCAGTAGCTGTTATAGCTCTTTACAGTATTCCTGGCTTCTTTTTTTCTGATATAGTGCTAAACGTGAAATGTTTATTATGTTACTATTTTCACTTCGAGTTACACGTGGTATAACTTTTTAGTTGTTGTTGTAAGTCCTCATGGGGAGGTAGTTTATGGTATCTTGTACAGTTCTTTGTATTGATTCTGTAGCACCAGTCTACAGTTTTTGAGGAGAGATGGTCTTCGGCCATACCCACACGTTCCAATCGTTCAAAGCCACTTTTAACCATTGATCTTAGAAAACTGACATTTTAGATATTTCTGCACGATATCCATATGAAAATCTCGATCTGATAAATTGTATAATTCTTTTAATTCATTTTAGATAGAAGATTTAAAAATTCGGTTCGATTATCAAATCTGTTTGCAGAATCAGAGATATATATTTTAGAAGAAGAAAGATAATTAAAGTGACTTGGAATAATGCTAGAATGACAATAAAATCTGTGGAAAATGTTGATAAATTCCGAAAACCTGTCGGATTATAATACAGTTGTTCCCAGAATACATTTACAATTTTTTTCATTACTTTCTGTTATGCCAGTATTTGCTTTTTTACTATGTAAACATTAGAAGATAGAACACATTTGCCGTGATATCACAGTTTAACTAAACAGTTAATAAAATATCATTTATGATTTGTGGACTGTCCACTTTGGTCGATCATTTAAGTCATAAATCTACATGGAGTTTTAGATAGTTTTTGTATTTTCACGCGCACCAAAAGAATATTGCTTTTAGTTATCTCAGCGTCTGTGGATTTCATTAAGCGATTTATTTTTATTGTTTATTTTATTTTTTTTTTTTTTGTTTTTTACTCAAATTCTTTTTTATCCTTTTTGTCGTACTTGTGTTGTTGGATGAGATTTTGTGTTACGTCGGGAAGTAATTCTTCTTTGCGTTTCCCTACAATATTCCCGGTGATGTAATGAATAATGGCACGGGGGTAAGAAATCGATTAGCCGAGTTCGAATTCCAGCCGGGTTCGATAAATTCACTTACACACAGATAACCTCGAGAAGGCTATCAATGCATCTCCTCTTCACACATATGGGTTAATACTAAGAAGTATATCTGGAAAATCATATTTATTAATTAAAATTTTTAATTCATCATTCGCTCTCAAAAAAAAATATTTTTACAATCCGGAATATATTTAGCTTTTAAATAAGCAATAAAGTTTGATATATCATAAAACAAACAACAATAAAAAAATAAATTAAACGCACATGCAGTATAAATTGAAAACATAACGAACATCAAAATATTCAGAAACTTCTTCACTGTACCGTGTCCCTTCGACGTTGCCGATCATGGCTCTCCACAATTTATTTTCCTTTTAAGCCCTTAATAAATTGTATCTTTTTA
>OZ038475.1:116828589-116876089 GCA_964036315.1 Acanthosepion esculentum
TTGGACTTATATTCAAAACCCAGATAAAGGCAATCCATCACTATAAGAATAACCGCCCACGAATCACTTCGGCTGACCATTCTGGTCCTTACCTTCGCATTCTGTAACACCTGGCAGTAGAGAGTTCAATCCTAATGGGTGTTATTGTTGAAAGGTTGCCTGGTGAGAATAACGGATATGATATATGCAAACTTTTGAGAACATGATTAAGAAACAGAAAACTTTCGTTAGAAACCAAGAAAGGAGCACTGAGAGTTTATAAAGTATCAGTCCTTCAAATCTGGCCGTGAATGCTGGACAGTCTCCTCACTGAAGAAGAAGATGCTTTAGGCAACAGATATGTAGTTCTATAGAAGGATGCTGAGAACACCACGGACTGAAAGTTTGGGCAATGATGATGTAAACTTAGCATTAGAAAGAGACCGTCTAAAATTCTAGTGCACATAAATGGGAAAGATAGCTTAGAAGATTTGACACTTAGATGATATATTGAAAGAAACGGCACATAAACTACCAAATGAGCATGACTGGCCTACAATTGATAGAAAGCTGTGGAGAAGCATCACCACCCACGTACTAAAGGTATAGGGCGCATAGAAGAAGAAGAAGAAGAAGAAGAAGAAGAAGAAGAAGAAGAAGAAGAAGAAGAAGAAGAAGAAGAAGATGATGATGATGATGATGATGATGATGATGATGATGATTTGATATTCAAGGAACGTAAGATAGGAAAAATCTAACCGCGTGGATTAAAAACAATACTCCTTACGAGATTACAGGAAAGTAGATAAGTAGACACCCGAAGAAAACCGAAGAGTACAACGGCTGATACAATTTTGCGTATAACAACCAAGATTAGGATACTCGTCCGAATGACAGGCATATATAAATTATAACTGGATATATTAAAAAAAATTAGTGATATTTAAAAAAAAATATATGAATAAGAATATCGCTTTATCAGTTTTAAAACTTCCAATATGCTTACGGCCAGATCAGGTTAAATCACCGGTCTCTGAACGATCACCGAAGTAAAGCAACGTCGAGCCTGGTCTGTCCCTAGATAGGTTACCGTTTGGGAATATCAGAGGCTGTAGGCTTGGATGTGTGTGGGGTGTAATGGATAATAGCTAGGAATTATTAATCAGATAACCTAGTTCCAATTCCACATGGGTTCGATATGTTCACACTTCTTTACCCATCAGCTATGGGTTAATTAGTATGGCTAAAACCATTATTAACTTTAAAAAATTCTTGCAATCTAAAAATATTTTATGGCTTTAAATATTCTGTAAAAGATTGATAAATCGTAGGAAACGAATAAAAAAATTTAAAATAAATAATATATACATGAAAATAAATGATAGAATTAAATGGCTTGATAAAATACAAGTGTTGTTTTTTTAAAATTATATCATTTCCATAGTTGAACGAACATAGATTTATGGAAATTCATTTTCGTTACTATCTCTGAATTGCCATGACCACTTGGGAAAGATAACTTTTCGCGTAGTCATTCCAGACTGGCTGACGATTAAGTAGAGAATACCGAATTTACAAATCTTATATAATCCGTAACTTAAGGGTTAGATTTTTATCTTTACTCAAGCTCATTGCTGCGAAAATGAAAATTATAGACTTATCCAGTAGTTGAACTCGGCTCGACGATTTTGATTTTTGGTTATTGTTTTGTTGTGGGGCGCTTATATGACTTACACTGCCTTCACATTCGCACAGTTTATATATATATATATATATATATATATATATATCACAAATACCTGATAGGTATTATCTCGACCTGTAATTAAATGTGTTCCAAACTCGACCCAGCAGAGTGTGTTGATTACATTAACATTTTTATCATATCACACTTCAACACGTATATACCTTTATAAAAGCTATCTTTTCGCTGCAACTACTTTCTTATCTGTTCTACTCCCTGAATAACACCATCGCTTTTATCATGATTAGTTAATATTTATTGCGTGTTTCTTAATTCGCATATTCCAATTTTGTCGAAATATACATTAAAAGAATCGGCGACATCTTACCAAGAGCGAGATGATTATCAAACATCGCTTTTTCGCAGTGTCCGTCCAACAATGGCTACTCCGTTATTGTTAAGCAGTAAAAAACATTGATATAAGACAGTTTTCAAAGATCAAAGTTTGTAATAAAATTCTAAGAATTCTGACTTCATTCTTGAATTAGTATCGAAATTGTATCGTGCTTAATCAGTCCAAGTTAAGGTCAATAAATATACAAGTGCACATTCTGTGGAGAGGTTAATTAGCTTAGTAACCTTGGAGGCATTTAAGCGAAGGTAATAAACATCTAAGAATTCTTGCCTAATTTGTATTAGATTACCGTGGCCCTTGGTAGGAATAAGTTACAATTCGTAAACTTCTAAGAGTGTGACTACGATTAGAACACAAGAAGTATGTTGGGAAATCAAGGAGAAAACTCTTATTCATAAAGTATGTTTATTCCTATACAAACAGAATTTTGTGTATTTTTCAGCCCTATTATTAATTGTTAGCAATAAATTATCTTCTTTTGCTACGTCGTCAAGAGCAACATCTATGCAAAAATTATGCTCATATATACAATCAGTTGCTAAATAGGATCGAAAAATTATCGTTGCAGTGTACTTCTCCAGTCAGCATTTGTTATACTCATTCTCAGTGCCAGATCAAACGAAAAAATGGAGTATTTCGGTCATATCTGGGTTAGATTTTCCCAGTCCTCACGTACCTGTCTTGATAGCGTACATGGCCATGTAGGTGAGGAATTACAACAGCGAACATAGACAATCCCTCCAGAGCCTATCGCCAGTCTATCGCTACTTCCTTGGCATGTTTTCTGACGAATTACGTTCATGGGTGCCATCAGCCCTGACCTTTACGACTGGGATCCGCGATATCACGTACGAAAAGATAAATCAAACCTTTTTCCTTTCTATACTTATACTAAGAAATAAGTTCTACTCCATGAGCTTCTTAGCAATAAGTGCTGCAAGACGTTTCAACAATCCCTACAAGTCTAGGGTTAACGGTAATCTTTCCTGAATAACCCCATGAACTTCACTTCTTGCCACTTCTTACGATACTACAAAACCACAAGGTAACACTCTACTTTGAGTGGTGTTTGTATGGGCGAAAATTATTAATAGAAATCATGTTCTATCGGTGCCTGAAAGAATAAATACTCTTCTTGAAGAACGTAGCCTCATGGGATGAAAAAAACACCCCTGCACCTCTGTGAAAAAAATGTAGCAAAATTTGGAGTCTCTGGGGAGATATACCGCTTGATATAGAAAATCTAAATAATAATAATTAAACAGAGAGTGTCATATCGCTGCAGTCATACTTTTGCCAAGTCGATCATGTAAAGGTGGCGTTCTTGTGTCACAGAGCCTCATGGTCTACTTCGGCAAACAACTCGTGGAAGTCTGAGTCTTCTTCTTTATATGCCGTGTAGGCGACGTGGGCGATAATGCCTCGCCACAACTTTCTGTTCCTTGTAGATCTTAATAAAATGTGCATTTCTGTTATTTCTCCTAAGCCCTGTTCCGTCATCCATTTACTCAAGCTTCCGAAGTATGCTATGCGCTGTTTTCCTCTGTCCTTCTTGCCCTCAATCTGTCCCTTGAGTATCAAATTATTCCACGTACTCCTTGCTCAGTATGTAAATCCGAAACCTCAACTATCTCTTGATAATTGTTAGTTTCCTTTTTATTTCCATTTTGTACAAAACTTCCTTGCTCATATTTTGGTCAAAGGTATCCTCAGCATCCTTCTGTAGAACGACATTTCCGTTGCTCCAAGTATGCTTTCCATCTTTGAACATATCGCCCAACACTCCCTGCCATACAGGAGGACAGATATCACGTAGGAATTTAGAAAACTTTTCATTGTTTCTTACGAAGATTTTTCTATTTCTTAGTATACTGCTTATATTTTGGAATGCATCTTTGGCTATCCTAGTACGACTTCGGATTTCAGTGCCACTTTCCGATCTCTGTTAAAACACTTCCAAACTAATACCCCCAAGAAAAAAAAAGAAGCAAACAGCCAAAAGACTTTTGTATCGAAACACTCCGTTGTTCTGTAACATTGTTCTCAATTTAAACGAATGATTTTTGATCACATTGGAATTGTCATTCCACATTTATTGAGCAGACGAATGAGGTTCAATGTCACAGTAACAATGTTTTGATAATATTAACAAAATACATAAACATGTTGGCTAATTTATAAGAATAAATTAGCCAACATGTTTATGTATTTTGTTTTATGTTTCATGTTTTTTTGCTTACTATATACAATGCGCTTCTGTTTTATGTTTCATTAAGGCAGATTATATATAAGGGTGTTTCCTTAAGACGGATCAAAGTCAGCAGTAAACAAATCAGTGTTATCGGGGGAAATCCATTTATTTCTCTATTGGATCATGTTATTTAAGTCATGGAAATTATGTGTGAAAAATAATATCAGCCAAATGTCCGCCCTATCTGAACAAAAAAAAAATCATTAGACGCTTCAACCTAATTTGCAATTAAAATCCGTCCAAGTTATTGGAATACCCTTATAAGAAATAAGAAATGTGACAGGCAGATGAAAATGTAAATGATCCTTTCCATGTATACATGATGAGGCAATTATTTGAAGAAGTTATTTTTTAAAATATGAATAAAGATCCTACACCAATCAAATGGTGTAAAATCTATAGTTCACTTTTCCCACAACACGCCAGCTATGCGTATATTTCCATATGTATGTGTGACTGCCTATGTTTTAATTTAGATATGATTTGTATATGATTATATATTATGTATATATAAAGTATTATTATGTATATTATTATGTATATTATTATGAATAAGATTATGTATATTATTATGTAATTTGATTTGTATATGAGTGAGTGTAATTCATTTTTTGAATTCTTTGTGGATATTTTTCCAACCAATCTAAGATTGTGGTTTTTTAATTTATTTTGTTTTTTGTTCATTCGCCATACTTTTTTTAGTTGTGTGGTTGATGTACAGGAAAGCGAACCGGAAACGTAGTGAAGACTTCGTTACATTCACTTACGCGCAGTCACCCTTGCCAAAGTTATGAATCAATCTCCTCCCTCTAGCTATAGGTTAAATAGCAGAATTTGAATCTTGAAAATAAAAATGATTGTTACCCCCCTCCAAAAAAGATGAGGCAGTATATACTTGCAAGAAAAGTATTATTAAAATGAAACACATGTTTCGGCTTAAAATAACTCAGACCTGGTTTATCCTTAAAAAATAAACAACCGCGTTCTGTCTATATTGCTCTTTTGGGCATTATCTTGGTTTACTTACTATATACAATGCGCTTCTGTTGAAAATCGTAACTATACGATTCGGTGTTTTAAGTTGGCATTCCTGATTTCTAATCTATAAAAATTACAATATATTTTACTGATATAAATTGCAATCTTTATTGATTAATATATTATATTGCCTATCGTATCAATGAAGAGAATACGGTTAATAATCTTTTTTAACGATATTATGCGTAATTATTCTATTAATATATGCTCGTATTGCACGAAAATTCTTATTACTTTTTAGTATTAATGTTATTTTGTTTTGTTCTTCGCCAAATGAAAGTTATTCACCCTTGTTTCTGGAAAGAATAATGTCAATCTCTATACTCATCAACACCCTCTAAAAATGTTCCCAGAAATAGGACTCAGAATAAAACTTTCCAAGAAAACAACTATGATTTACAATTGGTATGAAAGCAATAATGACAAATACACGAAATCCATCTTAAGAAGTCAAAATGTGGAATTAGTAAATACTAAATAATTGGTGTTTCATTAAGATGGATTATATATAAGGGTGTTTCATTCAGTCGGATCAAAGTCACCAATAAATAATTCAGTGTTACTCGTGAAAATCTATTTATTTCTCTATTGGATCATGTTATTTAAATTATACTATCGCTCAAATGTCAGCCAAATCTGAAAGAAAAAACAAAACAAATGAATAGACGCTTAAACTTAATTGACTTTCAAAATTGGTCCAAGTTATTGGAACACCTTTTTTTATTTTGAAAACGTATATGGATCTGTTATAAAACAGTTAGCATAGGCGATTTAAAATTTGAATATAGAATAGACTGAGCTGCTAGAAGCTTCTCCCAAAGTTGAAAGTTGTTTCAAAACCTAAACCTTAGCCTAAAATCTCCGGTCATCTAATTAAATAGCCTCGTTAGATCAAGACTTCCAATTGGATGGCATGCATATCGTCAGACGCATTCGGAAATATCTAAAAAGTCAGCTTCCTCAGATCATGGATTAAAACTTGATTCGTGCGAATAAAGACTGTTACTCATAGTCAGGACAATACTTCTTCGAATGTCGTGAACTGACGCGACTGGATCAAAAACAAAGAATTGTACACAAGTAACGAAAACTTCAGCAATTGAGAACATTCAACTGGAGCAACAACTAAAGTAGATAGCACATAGAACTCGATAAGAAAATAATTGCTATAATAAAGACAATTACGTTCCTCACAAATTCAAACAAAAGGTTAGGACGTAAGTCACCATCGATACTGAAACGGGCATTAACAGTTAGTGAACTTGAGAAGCTTATTTTCCCGGAAAAGTTTTAAGCAAAAGATTTTCTAAATGATAACGAAAATGGTACCATTTGCTTGTTCAATGAATTTCCAAATGTTTCCTTATACGGAAACGGCTAATATTACCATTGCCATCATTAAAAAAGACTGCGTTATCAGTTTTCGTCTGTTCATGAAATATTTATGACAATACGATTATAAATAAATTTTGTTGATAATGGCATTACCGATGATAATCAAACGACAAAAAGTATATACCGACTGGTGTTATATATTGATCACTATGGTTCAATTCCTAAGGTGAGATCTTGAAATGAGAGTTGATCTTGTATGCATGGAATAGTTTTGCTACGAATGCCTCAAAGATGTTAAAATAATAGACAGCGACCTATATGAAAATTCAGAACATATTTCAGACTCTGGAAAAACACTGGGCAAATTTAGTATCGAGATAAATATAAGAAGGTGGGTCCTGATTAAAAATGAAAAGGCACAGAAAAAATTCCCAAACGTCTGTGGATTAGGTCCCATACTTATTCCATAATCGATTTGTTCATTAAAACGTATCAGATCTTTTTTTACGAACGCCTGTTCTGTCTCTCGGTCGAGTAGTATGAAACATACCAGGGGAAAAAAGGCGAGGAAAATAATTGATAGATGATAGATGATAACACTGAATCAGCGAATGCAAATTGAAAAAGTAGGCCTGATAAAGGTTTCGGTTTAACATTACGAGAACGTTTTCGGTTAAGAAGAAATCTGGTGGGTAAAACGGCGCTCAGTGGTGGTTGATTGATTCGTTATCAACGGCTTATCAAAGCTTTTGTTTCATATTTTCTGAGCATATCTTCCTCATTATGAACACCATTTTATTCTTGTTAAAAGTTGTATTTTTGCTCCCAATTTCATTAAAACGTGCTCGCTGATCACATGCTCCCAACATAGTAATTCCCAGAATAAATGTGCTCTCAAGTATCCTCTTCAACTGTAACGAAATTACCCAGTATTCACACCTTACAAAAGCATAGATACCACACTTCAATTAAGCATGTTTTCATGTTATTCAATTAAGCAACATAACAATTATTCATTTCAAAAAGAGATCCTTTGCATGTTTGATTCGCTTTCTACGGTTTACAAACAATTTGCAGGTAATTTCAAACAGAAAACATTATTAGACTACAAGAATATTTTTGGGAGATAATAATTATATAGTGACCCAATTGTAACTAATTAACCCATACATGAGGAGAAGACGCTGATTAAAACCTTTCCTAAGTGTGTTTGCGTGTAAGGGGATATAACGGATTCAACTGGAATTGGAACTCAGCTCTCCGCTTTACAATTCCGAGCCATTAACCATTTCACCACTCGCACATCATCCCAAAGCTGTCACCCGTTTAGGTACTTACCAGACTCGACGAAACTTTACCTAAGTCATCGTAGTGGAAACCGGTGTTTCAAAGTGATATCGCCTGAGAATGTTATGAGCATGACAGATTTAACAGAAATGTAGAAATAATTGTATTAGGTTGTTACATAAATTCGTTTGATTTTTTATAATTTATTTAATACTTATTATTTATTGAGAATTCTGATGAATCAATCAACAATGTAATCTGGTTCGTTGTTTGTAACTTCCTGCCAACGATGCACTAACTAATTAATACCTCAACGATAGAAATCACAAGGCTTTGACACGAACATTTCAGATAACCACGGTGTTTGTTTCTCTCCGTAAATGCGTGTTTCCCAGTATTCACACCTTATAATAGCATAGATACCACATTTCAATTAAGCATGAATGAAAATGACGAGCAACATTCACATGAGAGCTTACCATTTTCTGATCCAGTTCCAGTTCACCTTTAATCAGCGCGAACTTAACAAGTCGGACGGAACGCAGAGAATTTGTGATTTCGAACTACTCTTCTTTGAAATGGGAAAAAACATTTCTGTGCCATTCTGTCGTCATTCCTGTGCCATTTCGTCACCAATGAAGTCATCTCCGTACATAGCACACATATATGGAGTATCTCTGACAGTACTGTGAACTTGATTAAAAGCAAAGAGAAGGACATGTCGAAAATACACTTTCTTGTCTACTTGTCATTCTATCACAAAATGGCGTCTAATCTGAAATAACATTTGAATAACGTTAGGCAAGATTTTCACAGGATGAACAGATTTACTAAGAAGTAAAAATGATAATTCTTCGAGATCATTCGCAAAACATCAGAAAATACGAACGAATACATGTAAAAACCTAATAATTTACCATATAACCTTTCTTGTAGATATTACACAATATAACTATGTTTTAATCGCAAAATTTTAAAATGTACAAGACATTTTTACTTGTTATAGTAAAGTGATTTTCAGGTTGAACAAGTAGTGGCATTTGTCCGCTCATGTAGTGAGATCCATTCCTACATTTTATCCATGTGTTTAGGTTTTGTCTGGGTCTTAGAAATACGGTATAATACAATTTACAAGAATTTTAAAGTAGTAATATTTCCGCAACATACATTGCTATATTATCTTAAATTAGTAAATACATGTTTTTGTTTTAAATCCACGAAGGAAAGAAACATAGTATTGCTGGTTTCATTGTTCCGTTTTTTGCGCGTAAGTTAGAACCTATTAATTGCGCGTTTAATGTACTATACTGTTTTGATCGCAAGAAAAGAGGGACAAAATTATATCAGAGATACGCTTGGGTTTCAGTGAGAAGAAAGATAGAAGAGGGAGGACATACAGAGTTTTCATGTGTTTAACCTTGTCTTCAGTAAATTGACAAAACTTATCGATTTTAAATCTTGTCATTTGTAACCTTTTCTTCTTAGTATTACATTTTATTTAGCCCGTGAACTACAAGAAACATCATTTATACTGCGGCCACAGTAGAAATGATGTTTCTTGGGCAAGATAGCTTGACGAACCCCAAACCTCTTCAGGCCAGTTTTGAATTCAGAGTTTGTCCTTCTCCTAGACCGGTTGTGGCCCAAGGTTACAAAACCCAGTCTGCCCTGATATTTACTCATAGCTCGAGAAGAAGAAGAGGATCCATACTTTTCCCAAGGGTATTGGCACGTAAGTAAATCGAATGGATCCAAATGGAATTCGATGTCGGCTCTCCGATTCCTCAATCCGAGTGGCTATACATTACTTCACAGTGGAGTTAGTATTATTACTTGCATTTATAAATATGATTGTTATTAGAATATGTTCTTAAGTTTTTTCTTTAAGATAACTATTTACCAATGCAGTATTTGAACTTCGCAAAGAGCTTATTCATTTATTAACTTAATAATTATGATTCTTCATAAAATTCAAATACCAAAGTTTCTGATCAACACTAGAGATATAAATTCGCGTAATTACATTAGTAAAACATACAGGGAACATAGTTATCACATAATTTACATTTTCCTGTATTTCAGATTAGCGCTTACAACATCAGCGGTGATATTTAATTTGTGTTGCAATTTTTAAAAGTAATTTTATTATGTAATTATTTTGAGTTATTTATTCATTCAAATTTCTAAAAGAAATAACACATATAAACAATGTTTTCTTTGTTTTATTTTCAAATTAATCGCGTTTGTATAGAAATAATTTGTATCGGCTTTGTTAAAATTCAGTCGTATGGTATAAAATCATTTATCATAAGAGTTATCGCCGTCTGTTTTGAACTTACAATTTGACGAACGGCTCCTAAGAGAAATTATGAAATTATCTAAATAATTCAAAACTAATATTTTTAATTATATTTTCTTAAAATTGTAGCGAATCAATTAATCACCTGTAAGAAAAACTAAAGTTACTTAATAATTGATATCGTTTTTATTATTATTATTATTATTATTATTATTATTATTATTATTATTATTGTAAACATTGGACATTTTTTTACGTTCCTCTAATGTCGGCTCGGTGTAGCTATGGCTAGGGTAGTAAATTTAGGTTGACTTAGCGTAATGACAGAAATAGTTTTAAAAAACAGATGTCTTGATGATATTGTTGTTTATACAGAAAGTTTATACAAAGCTTCGATTGCAACATAGATTTTCCCTCTTCGTAGGGCGGGTTTTCGGCTCGTACACAGAAAAATACGTCATATTATAGATTAAATGACAATCACTAACATCAAATATTGTACACATATAATAAATTATTTCACATCAAAACTATTAATAAATAATATATATATATAATAATGAATATATATATGAATAATATATACGCGTATATACTTGACTTTTGTCAATTTCTACATATTAACATACACATTGTGTTTATATCCCTATTTCTGTGTTTACATATGTATATCTATATACATACATAGGTATAGGCGTGTGTGGGTGTTTCATAGTGGTTGTGTGTGCTGCACAGAATGTGATATTAAAAGATCAGAGAAGGCATAATCATTTATCATGTGTTGAGGGTAGAGAGCTGTCAGCCAAGTTTTGACCATATGATGTTTATCGATAAGGTCACACATATATTTAGAATCATTTATCAGTTAATGTTTGGGTTGTCAGGAGGAGTCCGATAGTAAAACAATCCGACTATTGTTGATGCACGAATATAAAAAAAAGCACATATATGATTTTAAAATTTTCTAGGACAACACAAAGAAATGTGATCTAACGTTCAACATTCGCTGCCATACTCTTTTCTTTGTTACCAATGAAATCCTCATTTTTTTTAATACACTGCCAACCCAATACGACTTGGGATCTCAGTGTCGCACTTACCGTCCTCTGTAAGAACAATTCTCATATATTTAAATTTCTGCAACTGATTGATTTTAGTGTTCCCTGTAACCAGTTCAGGGAGATTTGGAAATCCTACCGGGATTCAGCATTGGCAGCTACAGTCTTAATAATATAAGATACACAAATGACACAGTGCAGATAGCAGACACGAAAAAGAAATTACAAAACCTCCCACAGAAGGTATCGAAGAGAGCGAGAAGAAGAGACTAAGCATAAACTACAAGAAGACAATGCATGGTCATCAGTAAAAGGATGAGCCCGAAATGCGATTTACAGGTCGAGAACACTTAAATATATGAGAAGTGTTCTTACAGACGACGGTATGTGCGACACTGAGATGCCAAGACGTATTGGGTTGGCTGTGTATTACGAAACATGAGGATTTCATTGGTAACAAAGAAAAGAGTATGACAGCAAATGTTGGACGGTCTCCTCAAAGATGAAGAAGAAACTCGAAGCAACAGAGGTATGGTTCTACAGAAGAATGCCAAGGATTTGGATCGAACGTCTGAGCAACGATGAGGTTTTGGGTAGGATGCAAACAGGGAGGACGCTTCTACTTAACATCAGGAAGAGGCAGCAGAAATTTCCGGAACACGTAATGATAAAGGAGGGCTTGGAGAATCTGATACTCATATGGCGAATAGAATGAAAGAGGGACAAGGGAAAGCAACACGTTATATAGCGGGTTTATGCAAGTCGATGACAGAACAGTGGGATAAAACTTACTGAGAGCTACAAGGGATAGTGGGAAGTGTAGAGCCATGATCGCTTACAAATAGAAGATAAAACAACAATGATTTACCACTTCGACCTGATTTGATTATTATACATCTTGTCTCACAGATCTATCGAAACTGAGTAAAAGTTCGGTCCTCACTGGGTGCCACATATTTTAGCCGTATGCCAGATCTAACTTGTGTGTGTCCATAAGTTCGTAGAGACAGCACATTTAGTGCAACCATGTATAGTAGAAGATAAGCTTAAGGGGCCCGCCACTTTTTACTTCTCCCAGCCTCAATGTGACCTCTCGACAAGAAAGCTCTCCTATTTAATCCATAACAGGATGAAGACGGATATAATACATCTTCCAACGGCAATAGCGCGAAGTTAACGAAGCGTATTCGAGTGGGAATTGAACTCGGTACGCTTTGTTCAATTCTAGCATCGATATACATTATTCTATTCGCTCTGCCATAAATCTAAACTACTCTTTGTACTACAAGAAATACAATTTTTGGAGAATATATACCTAGAATAAAAGTCTACGTTTTATAAGTCCGATAGAGATTATTACGACAAACGTCTTAAAACATTTGGATATTCTACATTTTTTTAAAATACGTTTTCTATCAAGAGGAGATTTGAATCAACAGAGATAGTGTTCGGCAGAAGGATGACGAGCACATCATATAACACAGTAAATCAAAGGTACACATTGCCTTCCAAAATGTCAGCAAAGTATAAATTAGCAGTAAAATTTCATTAAAGACAAAGAACAGTATTTTGAGAATTGGTATTTAATATCATTCTTCATATTTGATAGTGAGGATTACGGCCGCATCACATATAAAACATCAGCTCCCGTACGATGAAGGAAGTTAGACAACGTCGAGCCTAGCTACTACCTAGTCGAGTAATCGCTTGGAAATACCAGAAGCTATAAGATTGGAGGTGCAATGTATAATATCTCTGAATTGTTAATCAGAGAGCCGAGTTCTAATTGTCGTTGTGTTCTTTTTATTCACTTACGCGCAAATATCTTTGGGTATAAGTATAAATACACATGTATTCTCTACCAGCTTAATTAGTGCGATCTATATCACTAAACTATTATTATCAGCAAAACTGTCTTACAATCTAAAAATATTTTCTGGTTTTAAATAAGCTGCAAAAGGTTCATAAGCTGTATAAAACGAATCAATCAGCGAATGACAATCTTCGGAACCGGCTAAGAAGAATCTTGTCATAGCAAAGATATGGCCCCAAAGAAGGATGCAGAATCCCATGGACAGAACATGTATGTAAAGATAAAGTTTAAAGGAAATGTAGAAGAAATTATGCTTATAGTTAAATTCAGAAAGAAGATTTTCTAGGATACATAATGACGAAAGAAGTTCTAGAGACACGAAGCACAATAGTGACATGGAGAAAGACCGAGAATATTATCTAAAATGTGCAAATTGATGGCAGATCAAGAAAAAGGAAGGATAGTAACAAAGGCAAACATTGCTAAGTGCTACAAAGGATACGCAGTTTCGGCGAGTCATAAAGAAAAATGCCTGACGCTGGTCATTCTACAGGCAACCTCGATTTATACGTGAGGATAGATTTATATGAACGAGTGAATAATAATAATAATAATAATAATAATAATAATAATAATAATAATAATAATAATAATAATAATAATGAAGATCTTAAAAAAGCTATTGTAATCAAAATTTAAAAAATGTGACACATGGGGGCACCAACAATCCCTGTTGGATCCCTCGGATTGGTTGGAAAACATTCTAGTAGAGTTATTGAAGGAGCAGATTCCTGGAAGCCCATGCCTTAAAGAAAAAAAAATGTTCTCACAAGTACAACCCAAACCTTACGAAGGGCTTCCCTATGTAAAATATATATGTGTGTGTGTATTTTTTTTTCTTTAATAAGATAATGTCATGATGCCATTTCTGACCCTGAGTTTCTGGGCGGAACACGGAAAGAAATGTGTACACACAAGAAACAAAATAAATAATAATAATAATGATAATAATAATAATAATAATAATAATAATAATAATAATAATAATAATAATAATAATAATAATAATCCGATAGACTCATTGAAGGTATTGCTGTTAACCGATGCATTAAAGAAATACAAACAATTGTACTCACAAGTACAGCTCACACATTACGTACACCATTTTTATATTTGCTTTTTATACACAAGAGAAAATGTAAGAACGTTAGTGAAATATAATTTCCAAAGGCTTAACAAAACATTCAAAAACATTGATATTTCGTTCGAAGCAAAGATTTACATACAATTATGTAATATCAATGCTTCCATAAGGGGAAATAAATGGCACATATAGGACGTAATGAAAGCAGGAGAGACAGTGCGAAACAGCGAGTAATCTACCGAACGTGTTTGTATAACAGGGTAACAGAACAGTGACTAGGGTTGATAGTAGGGGGAAATTAGATTTACGAAGCAGAGAAAGATCTTAACGCTATGATCGCCTAATTCCTGAAAGAACAGTACGTGTAAATGAGAACCGATGTATTTAACCTCGTAGTTAATGTTGGTTCTGTTAGAAATTGTATACCGTGTATATAACACCGAAGTTTTAGTTACTTGGCCGTCACCTGTAAATACGCGTTTGTTATCTCGTCATGAGAATCTGTCGTTAATAAGCACAAACAGAACTCCCAAACATCTTTTGACTTACAAAGATACCAGATGAATTTCAGGTAAATAAATTACATTATACATCAAAGGAAATTCCTCTTATGTCCCAACGGATATATACATGAAATAATATGATTAAATTCTATAGAGGACTCCATGCCAATAAAAATTCAGGCAGCATAATGATTCTTCTCCTTTGATGATAGGTTTTCAAAACTTTGACTAAATGTCTAGTACGACTGACCAATTTGCACTTCCTTCATAGTCACAGGCGATTTCATTTCCTCTTAAGGGCGCTAATTTAAAAGATAAGTCAGTCAAGCGGGCGGTGTCTCTTTTCCACTGTTTCTTTCTGTTCAGCTGTTATCTTTCTTCCGCTTGGTTCCATGTCTATTTGAATATGAAGTGCGTTCTTCACTTCTTGAAGTAGGAAAAGAAAACATGTCACCAGAAAGAATATCGCTAATGGACAGACAGTTAAAAGACATATTTGCTAGAAAATGATTTTTACCCCCCCCCCCCCCAAATAACGATACCTATAGAATGTTCATAAAACGAAGGGCTTAAAAATTAAACAGCAACCTCATGACATGTAACTCGTCTTTGCATAAATAAAGATGGCTTTTATCTCTTGCATCCTGTAATCGGTGCCTGGGGATTTCTATACATGCAGTTTCCAGAGTAATCTATAACTTAAATATTTATCGAGGGAGGTTGTTGTGTATATCCTGAGGTCTGCAGCAGGACACATGCCAATCTGCTCTACACGAGTGTCTCGCACGATAGGAATGATGCATTATCACCGTTCAGTTGTATTAAAAAGTGCTCAATACACATATAAGGAAAATAAAAATTAACATGTATCCAATCCCGCTACCTTACTTTCAACCTTTTGATTTTTGGGCCCATATCGCCTGAGGATACTGAAATGTTGAAACCAAGATAGCCTGACTGACTGATCTCTATATGACTGCGTGTGCCTGCGTACACTAAAGGTTTTAGGGAACGTCTGGAATTCAAAACATCGCCTAAGAAATTGAATGTTTTTCTAGACTTATTTAATAGTTCACTATGGGACAGGACATTCATTTCCGGAAGGAGTTTTTTATATTCATTAATAATAATAATAATAATAATAATAATAATAATAATAAGGACCTAAAACATTAATGGGCATGTGTTCCAACGCATTGAACGTTCGCTATCGAAATATGAATACCGTGTTGGAATGACGATGTGATCAATTTATCAGGCGGATGTCTTCTTAATGTTATCAGGGCTTGGAGGAGATTCCACTGAGGCACATACTGGTTGTATCATGCCCTCTGAATGAAATTGGAGAGAAGACTTTGTTGGCTGTGCTAGTCGCAAGACATCGTGACCGAGAGTTTATGCATAATGACCTCGTTCAAACAGATTATCCACTCAATCTCTCCATCTCTCTCAAAATATATAATTATGTCCACTCATTAACTGCATTATAAACCACAGGCTTGCAAGAGCAGATATCTGTGAAAGAGTCCAGCTATCTGCCTTAGCAGATGGGTGTATTCTGAAATTATAACGATGACAATATAAAGTCATTAATCCATAAAGTATCCTAAAAACTTTAGCTCTTTTTGCTAACTCTACCTTGCTGGCTAATCGTAATCTGGCGGAGTTTGAATTTTAGTTAACCCCTCTCTAAAAAAAATCCGTTGTGATATTGTATGTCCAATACTAATTTAATAAAAAAGCATATGAAACTATCCCTTGGCCAAATATACATTACACACTCAGGTAGGTTGACAAATGTTACTTGTTGAAAAAGTAGTATAGTTCCTGCACATATTGGTGATCATGAACTAATCAGTAAATTTATTTTAGTATCCTACTTTAGTAAGAGTTAATTGAGCCAAGGAACGTATCGATCGATCCGGCTCGCGATCGCGAATCCCGTGACCATGGTGTTTCTTGGGCAAGATAGCCAGACGGAGCCTAAACCACTTCAGACCGGTTTGGAAATCAGTGTTACCTTCTCTCAGACTAGTTGCCACCCAAGGCTATAAAATCCAGTCTATTCATAGCTGGCGTGTAGAAGAAAAACATTTATAATTTTTCCTAAGAGCATAAGGATGTAAGTGAATGTAATGGATCCGACTGGAATTCGACTCTGCGATTACCTCAACCCGATCCACTATCCATTACACCACTGTGTCGCAAAGAAGTTATGTCATTTACTAAATATTAAATCCAGATAGCGAAGAGAAATTCTTGGGTCACCCTATACATATGTATGTTCATATAAATGCATTAAAGTCTTGTAAATATATTTCTATACAGCTGTCTATTTGTGTATAATGAATGCGTTGCCTTTCTTGTTACAGATTTAGTGTTGCTTCCTTGAAAACCCGGTGCTAATCGTATAATTAACTTTTGCTCTTAGAGATGATTTCTTGATTATATAATTGGATATTCAACTGATACAGGCGTAAAGTCTCTTGAAACAAGAACTGGAGGTGACGCAAGTCTCGACTAAACTGGGCAGACATGATTGATCGGAAGCCGTCGAGGGTTGTGCTAGAACGAATATCGAAAGTCATCGTAATCGAGGTGTCTGACACTTTTTTCAAATATTGGCAAATTCAGACTATGCGCTTTCTCTCACTTAGGAACTCGAAGGCTTGCTCGGCGCACCTGCATTATAAAACATACCTTGGATATGTGAGTGTTGTAAAGGTACACATATGCCAGAGAAGACATCTTCAACAGGGATTAATAACCACAATGTCAGAGAGGTATACTGGAAATGATAAGGCAATTATTATCTCTTCCTCTCTCTCTCTTTTTCTCTCACTCTCCCTCTATATATATACACACAAACACACACACACATACATACACACATATATATATATATATATATATATATATATATATGTATGTATATATATTTGCTTCATGCTTCAGTCTGTTTCATGCTAGTGCAATCGTCTGACGATTGCACTAGCATGAAACAGACTGTCGCCTCTAAGTGCTGACTTCCATGTCCACTTTTATATATATATATATATATATATATATATATATATATATATATGTATATATATATATATATATATATATATATATATATATATATATATATATATATATATATAACCAGGTCTTTCTGTTTGTAAGGTTAATCTGGAATTAATATAGTTTTTTATTAATCTCCTGGTAGGATTAGTAACATCTTGTACGGATGTATTGATATTTATTTGGGATTTGGCTGGGATTCTTTATATTTTACAATGATTGGTTAGTGTTATGAACATCTTATGTGAAGGCTCTTTATTCAGCACTTACATATTAATTTACTAAATAATTCTATACGTTTTAGTTATTTACTAGTTTCATAAAGCAGCTATTTATTTATCAACTATAAAAAAAATTATGTAAGGAATTTACAAAGAATATAGCTTGTTTAGTATTTTGTTAGATTTACTCACCACACCATTTTTATTTCTTAGGAAACGGTATTGTCTGGTTTGTATAATATATGTAACCATGTGTATCAGCTTTAGTATATGCCTGGCTGCCGGTAGCTACCAATCTACGTGTCGTGACCCATTTACGAAAAATATTTTTTAATTTTTGCTTCTTCGCTTACGTTAAATTTAACGTAGTTTATATTTGATTGGTTGATCAGAGTAAAGCCCATAAACCTTATAACCTCCTTTTTTTCTTTTTTTCGTAAAAAGTTATTGTATTTTGCTTTTAAATCTAAATAAATCTTTCACTGACAGTAATAATTTACAATCGCCTGATGAGATGCATTAATACTCATGGAAACACTACTGCAACTGCGTAGATATTTTTACTTGTTTTCGGCGTAATATCCTAAAATTATATATATATATATATATATATATATATATATATATATATATATATATATATACTCTGTAGTTCACTGCTGCTAGCAATATATAATATATATCGTAATATCCTAAAATTATATATATATATATATATATATATATATATATATATATATATATTATATTTTATATATATATATATATATATATATATATATATATATATATATAATATATATCGTAATATTTTTTTTCTGTAGTTCACTGCTACCAGCAAGCAGAAAATTATTTTTCACCTGATGATGGCCATGTTGGCCGAAACTAGTCGAGCAGTCTAAATGAAATAATAATAAAAATGAAGGAATATCAATATAAAACCCAGTGTGTCTGAAGATTTTAACTTTTTAATATTTTTTATTGTCCAATATATATATATTTTCATGTTATTTCGTCATCGCCGAAATCGAAGATTCTACTTTTGATGACATTTTAAGCTCGCCATATTTGTAAAATTGTATTAAAATTAACTGTAAAAGACACATCTAACATCTCGAAAAGAACATCTTCACTCATAGAAACACCACCAGATTTCAAAACAAACTTTTGCCAAACTAGACCCATAACCTCATGGACTTTCTTTCAAACATGAATTCGAACGTCTTCTAGAAAAAGTTGAAAATATGTGTCAAAAAGACAATGTCATCCGCAGGTCAATGCAATATACTCCGAAGATGACACTCATCAATCTCTGCAATGGTGTCAATAATGGTATCCTTGTTGGTCGACGATTATGAAAAAATAATCTACATTCAGTTCGCTGATGGCTTGGGTAGCAGCCGTACGGAAGCGAAATATAATTTATGCAAATTCTTCTTTCCTTGTGTGATGAACCGACGACGATTGACAGCGGTTTCATATTAATTTCTTAAATGCCAGCGGTGTTTTTTATAATGCTGATGGTTATCAGGGAATGATATAGCTAGTAGATCTGTAACATTGAGGAAAAAAAATAAGTAATGTATTTACCACTTCGGTGAGAAAGTAACTAATTTTTCTAGTAGAAACGAATATATGGCTGTTGAAAAGGGATTAATCGTGCCTGTATTATAATTACACTGCCTTATCTAAAATACCTATTTGCCTACGATGCAACACATGTTTTATCTTTAAAAACTCGTTTAGACGTCCAGGGTATGACGATAAGTTACATCCCACAGTAAATCGAGAAGTTTTGAGGAGCGTGGAATCACGTCTTAATTGCTGTTGTTGCTAGGTCCACCATGATCGATATTGGTAGCGCCTGCGATGGTCCCAGCTATCGACAAATAGTGAACGCCGAAACTGGGGTCACAACATGAAAATACAAAAATAGATTAGAAAAAAATTACCAGATATACAATAGGGGAAAAAAAGAATTACCAAAGCTCCCAAGAGAGTAAATATTTCGGCATTAAAGGACCAATATGAAGGTGATATATCGTTAAACAAACGAATCATGTCCTGGGTATGATGATAAACTACACCCGGCAGCACGAACTCCAATCAGGAAGCTGGATGTTTTGAATAGTGTAGAACCACCTCTTAACTTCAGCTATTCCAATATAGGGAGAGTGTCACAATCCAGGATATTAGATTCTCTAATTTTCCGATGTCAGTTAGGACTTAACTATAATAAGACCTAATTAATTATTAAGGATTAATTAATCGTAATAATATTATTTTTAGACTTTCATTACAAATTATGGACATTTGAACGAATTATTGCTGCCTAATGATACTTATTTAAATTATACAAGCCTGTAGCGAACAATTTCACTAACACCAATATATTCGACGTTCACTCCTGGAAAAAGGAGAACATTTGATATGTCCACACTGAAATTGGAAAAAATAATCAACGATATCCTGAAACACTCTTCTATTTCACCCAACTGCACGGGAATTATGTTTTTACTATATATGTAAAGGAAAATATCAAACATAAAATAAAGATGCCTAAAAAATTCCTCTGAGAATTATATTTTTTTCTGACTAACGAAAAAGCAATCTAAGACCAAACTGTTCCATCTAATCCATTTTTGATGAAAATATTAAAAAACGGAGAGATGGAAATACTATAAAATTAATCTTCTAAAAAATTCAAAATAAAGTCATTAATTTCACTTTGATTAAAAACCTTACTCCAAGCTGAAAACATTAAAGGCAAGTATAGCCATGATAACGGAGGCTAAATTCTAAATAAATAAACGACAAATTCTGTCTACCCGATCGTATCGGAAACCCATCTTATTCGGTGTACACTTGCACTACATATACACATTATACCTTTTTGGAATCGAGATGATCACAATATCTCCAAAACTTTGTGAAATGAGAAACTCAAATTTATTTCTTCAAAATGCCAAGGAATCAGAATTTAAGGGAGAGATTTCGTTGCCTGAGGTCTTGAAGTTCCGCAGAGAGTCTGATTTGAAGAACACGACTCATTTGAAATTCCACGGAATTTGTGACTTAAACAACTAAATTTTCTGTCTGAACTGGAATTTCGGCCCAAATGAAATTTTCGGTCCAAATTGATTGGGGGGGGGGGTGATGGAATTGAACTTACGTCCGAAATCAGATTAAAGTGAGGTCTTGAAGTTCCGACGAGTGAACTGAGAAAATTCCCTGTTATTTCTTCAAAATTATTATTGATGTTTTATGTGTGCTAGTCCAGAGGTCCCTTAAATTTTGGACTGGGGCCCCAATTAACCTACCGGTAGAGCTAGCCTAATGGTGCGCACAGGGAGCGGGATTTAAGATAGTTTAATATAATTATTTAAGAAGGAATATTATGAATTTAAAGAAAACAAATACATTATAGTTAGAAAGAGCGATAGATCTAATATATATTTTTGCTATTTTAAATATGACTAACAATAATAAAAAAAATCCCACTATCCTCAACAATACAGCTATATTTAAATTTAAGAAGAAAATATCAAAAATATTTAAACTCAAAATAAAGATGCCTAAAAAATTCCTCTTAGAATTTTATATTTTTTCTTGACTACCGACTTCCTAAAAAGCAATCTAAGACCAAACTTTTCCCTCTAATCCATTTTTTGATGAAAATATTAAAAGAAGGCAGAGATGGAAATACCATAAAATTAATCTTAAAAAAACACCAAAATACCACAAAATGCCCCCAATCTCCTGACGACACAGATAAAGAGACTAAACAAAAGTACTTATATCGAAGTCGGATCCATGTGAATATGTTTATGTATAGAGAATACTAAAACGCATGAACCGAGCGTCTCGCTAAGTTTCTCAATTTCATACGTTTTATAATTAATATCTGATTTCAAATAAAAATAAAAAATAAATACGAGCGACGTTTCATGAAAATGGACAATATCTGATGCCGTGGTGTTATAAGTACCTGCATAAATTGCTTTTAGTCTGAAGGGCATTCATAGTGACATAGTTGCCATATTAGGTGATGATGCTTCACCTTTAACAACGATTTACACGTAGGCAAATGGAGAGTCTTAACGATGACCCGAGGCCTGGACGTCCCGTAACTGCCACTACAGAGGAAAACATTGATCAGTTTCACTAAATGGTGATGGATGACAATCGAGTGCCTATAAATCAAATAGCCAATAGTCTATCTCCCTGGAGAGTTGACCTTATTCTATACATTATTTAGTAAGTCTAATCTGACACCTGATCAAAAGCGCAGTAGGAGAATCACATCACAGGAAAACCTGGCATTGTTTGCGGCAGATTCAGTTAATTTCCTTCAACGTTTCCTTACCCAGGATGATTATTTAGTTCATTAAATTGAGACTGCGACAAAGTAACCATCCTTGAAGTGAAAGCAACCAGTCATACGTGCTCCAAAAAAAGGGTAAGTTTGCTTAATCTGCAGCGAAGTTGTTGAACCCAGTCCTTGGTTTCATTTTTTTGCTATGCATGACGATGACTTTAAAATGATTCATAATCATGCCTGTTACTGTGACAGGAATATCATTTGTTCCCCAGCATGAAATAACACTTGCGTGAGAAAAAGTATCGCAATGATGATGGCGTCATATCTTCTGCTTAGGATTTTTTTTAACCAACAGGATGAATATTATTCTATGAAAAGTCAGATATCAATTTATCTGGAAGTAAATAAGGCAGTTATTATTTGAATTTAATGAAAGCAATATTTCGAAAAGCATCACTCCTTCATCATTAGCATATGAACTTTTCAGCTCACCCTCGCATCGATCCAGCCATACTCACCAAATGAATATAATGTTGGTACTACGAACGAATTACTTGATATATTGTGTTCGAATAAACCTAACAATGGCATCCTAGCCTGATTAGATGTCGAAAGCCTGTTTATCAATATCGTTGTCAAACATACCATAGATACCGTAATACAAAACCACTATAATCATCCCAAGCTCTAACCTCCTAATATGAGACCAACAATTCTACATAAACGTCGCTTTTGCACAAGTAACATTTTACGATAATTAAGTCAACATTAACATACAGGTTGACGTCATAGCTATGGGCACGTCACTTGCT
The DNA here is from genome assembly GCA_964036315.1 of Acanthosepion esculentum. Classification (NCBI taxonomy): domain Eukaryota; kingdom Metazoa; phylum Mollusca; class Cephalopoda; order Sepiida; family Sepiidae; genus Acanthosepion; species Acanthosepion esculentum. Next base: position 116,851,816 of record OZ038475.1, read on the forward strand.
TCAACTTCTTTTAATTTCTACATAATCCATGTACAAAACAAAGTATTTACTAATTTCCCCAAGCCCTTCAGATATGCTTAATAAAAAAATACGATATTTTCATATTAAATGAAATCTTACACGAAGTAAAATAAGAAGAGAATTCAGAATAACTTCATCCAACACTTTCTTTAGGCGCACACCATCAATAATAGAAATCACTTCCCTGACGTTCTTGTTGATACTAACCGTGTTAATTTTATTACTTCAATAAATATGTAACCAAAAAACAAAAATGTTGATGTCACTCACGCTTAATTATAAGAGAGTGTGTCATCAACGATATACCAATCACTATTCTTTGTTTATGTGTTGTGTCTCTTCAGGACTTGGATGGACATGGAAACTCAAAAACGTTCAATCCTTTTTTGTAGTTGACTTTTTACTATGTCGACATGTTCCATTTGTGCCAACCATTTACACAAATTATTAATATGTTCTATGAATGTCGAAATTTCCAATCAGTTTTCGTTTTCATTACGTACCATACAATTTACAACAGTCTCTATCTGGTGTAACGTTTAAGTAACATTTTTGTTTCCATTTCCCTGTAAAACGTTGTCGTTATTGACATTTTCAGTCCATGATAAGATCAACATCCCTATGTAGAAACAGATTTCTTTGGCCTCGAGACGCTTCTCTTTCTCTGATGAGATAGTGCAGCATTCAGTCATATAGGAGGAACGCTATTACATAACACATGGGTTATATAATTCACAATTACCCGTGATAAAATGATTGCTCATTATCATATAAACTATTTCGCAACATAAAAATATTTTCCCAAACCATGTTGTTAATAAAGAAATAGAATTGTATTTAAATAACTTTAGAAAAGAAAACACCCGTAATCCTCTTGATATAAACATAACATAAAGATATTTAAATTATTCATTATACCAGATGAATTCTAATTATAGAATAGATGAAAAAAATAAATATGATTAAATGTATATAGGAATTAATGATTCTTTAAATTTATTATTTATAATAAAAAAATAAAATGCATAATCTAATTATTACGAATAACTCAGAATAAAAAATACAGTATATGTAATAATAATATTCATTAAAAATATACTAAAAAATGTTTTCTCACATAGACCAAAATACAGCATGCACTCTGCTAGGTTGACTTGTTAATTTTTGCAGGTATTGATCCTTACATAGTACTACAAACAAAATAAGACTAACAATTTCAAAAAAAACTTAAGAGATACTAAAATACTATAATAAACTAACATTAAAAGCGCTCTACAAGACACTATAATACAAATCAAAATAAAACCATTTAATATAATGTAACCATTGCATATGACGTCACTTTGAACTGGTTCCAATATCAATTCCAGCGATCATACATATATATATATATATATATATATATATATATATATATATATATATATATATATATATATATAAATATGTATGTATATATATATATATATATATGGTTCAAAGTGACGTCATATGCAATGGTTGCATGTGTATATATATATATATATATATATACATACGTATATATATATATATTGATAATATTAGTGGTTAATATACATACATATATATATAATAAACATACATACACAAACATATATATATATATATATATATATATATATATATATATATATATATATATATATATATATATATATATTCAAAAGGATAGAATCCAGGTAGACCTCAATATCCAGGACAGAGTAAGAATATAATAAAAAGGCTAATATTCCATGGTTATAATGTATTATATTATTGGAATCGTAATTACGATTCCAATGTAATAAATTATAGCCATGAAATATTAGTGTTTACGCTTTTTTATTATATATATATATATATATATATATATATATATATATATATATATATATATATATATATAAGTGGACATTGAAATCAAATGGTCAGGCCATGATGATTATGTTTAACATGAAACAGACTTGACCCTCTGTTGAACCCTATCCTTGACACTGAGCACTTTAACACATAAATACAGCATACCGTAAAACTATATTTTTTCATCATATATATATATATATATATATATATATATATATATATATATATATATATATATATATATATCACTTCATATATATATATATATATATATATATATACATATCACTTTATATTTAATATTTGTTATGTGATTTAATGAATACAAAACTATAAGCTTAAACTTAGAACCCAAATTTATAGTATTGACTGCAAAAATCACAATAAAACATATAGTCGGAGCATATAGAATTTTATCAAATTGACTGCCAGAGGTCAATTACGAAATCTGACTTCAAACGACACCTTCGTAATAAACAACTTAGGCAATAAAATATTTTTGCGAATTGATTTATATCTTCAACTGAAGTATTAACATTGCTTTCACGCTAAAAGTATTATTGTGAATAAACTTGTGGTTGGCGCCGTCAGATGCAAATACAATTGCGTCCAAAATGTTCAGAACGGCATTGTTTTCGTCAGAAAAAGTAGGTGTATTTTTTTTTATCAAAGTTGTTTTATATTCTATAATTTTCACAGACTATAAATACAATATTAATTGTTATTGTCTGAGATTTTGGTTTAATTTGAGAGGATAATACAAAAGTTATGGATGATTTAGTGATTTACTGTAAAACCCATGTCGGCCAAAATGATCAGAACGGTTGAAAAAATAACAAAATAATAAAAAACGACAGAGAATGCTGGAATTATTTAATATTTAGTGTGAAGCCCTTTAGCTTCAATCACACTTTGACATCTTCGAGTGCATGAGGAAATTAAATCTTCAATTTCTAGCTGGGTGATCTTATTCCATTCTTCCTGAAGGGCATTCCATAATTGCTCGGTTGTTTTAGGATTTCAGCCATGAGGAAGTTCATGACCACCTTAGCCTTGTGACATGGGCCATTGTCCTGCATGAATATGGGTGGTCGCTTAGTTGAATTTCTCAGCACAGGCAAGACATGATCTTTTACAAGTTGTTTATAAACTCCTGCATTTACCTTTCCATTGGCACCAAAGAGCCAACACCATCTCCAGATATCATCTCTCAAACCATGACACTTCCTCCATCGAATTTAACACTAGTCTTAAGGCATTTAGGCGACAGTTTTTCACCTACTTTTCGACGAACGTACCTTTTCCCATCTGAGCTAAATAACATAAACTTAGATTCATCACTGAAATGAACCTTTTGTCATTTTTCTTGAGACCACAATACATGTTCGGTTGCAATGTAAGACCACACTTTTTATTCTTGGGGCTGATCAGTGGCTTTATTCTAGGTGCTCTTGCTTGTAGGTCATCTTCAGCTAAATGACGAGACACAGTTTTTAGAGATAAAGTTTTCTTCAGTACAATGCTCATTTCCCGAGAAACAGCAGCAGCAGTTTTAAATCTGTCCTTTTTAACCAACTTTACCATAACACGATCTTCTCTCTTGGTAGTTTTTCTTGGCCGAGCTGTAGACTTCACACGAACCAAAATCATCGTAGACCTTAATAATACCGTTAACAACACTTTTTGACCTGTTAACAATCTTTGCAATAGACCCAATACTTAAATTATCCTTCTTTCGAAGCTTAATAAACTGCTGACTAATTGGTAACGGAGTAAGTGGCATTATATTAACAAGGTACACTGCAGATATTCTTTCTCATGTTTAGTAAACGAACCGTCACGTAAACAAATGAAAAGAAATTGAGTTCGCCGGTTAAATATACTAAAACACGGAGTAAAAGCAACCGCCATGGGTTCTTCAGTAAATCACTAAATCATTCATAACTTTTGTATTATCCTCTCAAATTACAAGACAATAACAAATCATATCGTATTTCAGACAATAACAAATCATATCGTATTTATTGCCTGTGAAAATTATAGAATATAAAACAACTTTGATAAAAAATTATACCTACTTTTCTGACGAAAACAATGCCGTTCTGAACATTTTGGCTGCAACTGTATATCGGAAAATAACAAACACTATATAGCGAACACTAAATAACTAGTAATCGGTCTCATAAAAAAAACTGCTAACCATTTGGTTAGCATTCAATGTGAACAATAAAGGATCACAAGGGTTTTAGATTTGTGATAATGACAGATAATATCAGACAAATATAAATAATGTAAACAATGGTAACTCAACCTTCCAGAAATTAAGACAGAATAGATATATGATTGGTGATACACTTGGGGGAAAAATATATCCGACTCTAGATTAAAATAATTCAGCATTAATTTAAAAAAGGCTACGACATATTCACAAACACTAGCTTTTATGTGTCTCTTTATACAGGACTATTTAGTAGCCCAGTATAAAGAAACCGTTCATTTTCAGTCATCGTTTGAAGCAAGATAACCGATGAATCAGATGAAATTGAATTTGATTTGATGATTTGGGAATCCTATTCACATCTCCCCCAGGATGTAACGATTCCCATTTTTGTTATCCGATTATCAGCCTTCATAAAACTCCCCCAAGAATATATGATGTCCATTTTCGGTATCTGACATTCAGCCTTTATAAATCTTTGCCAGGAATAAACGATTCGCGTTTTCGGCACCTGACTTTAAAATCCTCCCCCAGAAGTAAACGACATCCATTTTCGGCATCTGAAATGAGTTCTTGAATATGTTCCCTGTTGAGCTCTTCGGGGGATGGTTGCATTCAGTTTGGCGCCCCATCTTCGACCTTACCGACGTAAGTGTCCCTAAAAGTGTCGGAACTGCAGACGGCTCCCTTTTTGAGATTATTGGGAAAGGTAAGCATTGACAAGAAAGGACAATATATATTTTTACACTTGATGTCGGTGTGAATAGTTTGTTATGAAATGTACCACATTATGGTCAATTATAGAAATGAATCAATAAATAAGAAAAAAAATAATAAAAGGGTAAAATAACTATATAAAAACATTTATATTATTCTTGTTGCAAAATAAATAAATATTTGAGTGATTAAGGAAGAATTTGTGAACAGAACAAAAATAACATTACGATTCGAAACGCTTTACCTACGAAATTAAAAATGCGTCCGCTTCGACTAAAAAAAACTTGTTACATTACTACAATCAATAAATAAGAAAAAGATGACAGAATAAAATTATTTGAAAATGTTAAAAGTGTTTGAATGATAAATGATACGGAAAGAAATCGATGATACAGGACCAATTAAAAATGATAAACAAAACAAACACTACGATTCAAAATGCATTTCCTACAATTTCGAAAATCAATTCATCTTTCATGAAAAAGAGAAATTTTACGCTTAAATTATAGGATTATTCATGCCAGTGTATAAGTAACTTAACAAAATGAATACATTACGTGTTCCTAATATAACTATTGCTGGTGATAGTTAATAGTCATTCTTAATAAAGTACATAAACTTGCTAAAACACTTTATTAAAATATAGCTGTATATATCGAGTTAAAAATGTTTTTTAATTTAAATATTGTAAATGCATAATAATATAGCAACATTAGGAAACAATAAGAATAAAAAGGTATAATTAAAGACACCCATTCTTATGAAATACATCATTGCTTTCTTTGGGCAATGAAACAATGTGTCGATTCACTTCGAGTCAATAAAACCTTCCATACATGAAAAAAAGTACTTCAACTGGCTCATTTGGATTTACTAATAATTATACAAAGTATGGTTTAAAGCCATCTAAATATCGCAAGCGAACATTCACCGACCTCAATGACAATTACGCCCATCTATGCAGTATCAAGAAGACTATCGTCAGCTGCCTCCAAAGTTTTGCAAATGTCGGGATAGAAATGTATATTAAGATATGGTCAACAGAGGAAACACTCTTGACATTCTATCTCATGTAGTTTAATTAAGAATTGAAATGAAGAGAACAACCCCCAACTAAAAGTAAACATGAATGAACATCGAAAACATTTATTCCGTCGACAGTCATTCATATCATAAGATAAATAGCAGACTATATGAGGATGAGACAACGGAATGAATCAGTGCTTGTGTGAGATATGGACAACGTTCATCGTAGATACATAAATTCTCCCAGTTCGAGACAACACATACAAATTCACTACTTGATCCAGGACACTCATGAAAGTCCAACATTGGAGGAGAGAGATTTAGGCCCGAAAATGACATCAGTGAATTACAAAGTGATACATAACCTAATGAAATAGATAGGGTAGTTAAATCCTATCTGTCTGCCCGCCAGATATCTGAGAAATCCCTGTGCCTGGTTGTGATTGAAAGTCACAAACACCTGTGGTGTATATGAAACAGAAACGCAACACACGGTTTGGCAAGTATTACACCATTATATATCGCATATTAAATATGAATTAAATAAAAGCGGATGACAAATACCAAAAACCCGTGGACTTTATAAAGGGTTTAGTCCAAAATTCCTACAATTTCTCCAGAGTATATCAGCTGGCAGCTGAATTAGGCCCGAATGTAAATATGACTGATGTGTTGTAAAATGTCTACGGTTAGCATATTTGTTAAACCAAGGCATATACTGTATAGGGTTGATTCGGGGCTATATTTCTTTTTAGAATATCAGAAGAATTTAAATTTAAACAAAATAATCGTTTTCTTTCCAAAGCAATGCACTGAACTCATTCATCATACTTAATTTAAAAGAGAGATAGCTAACTCTTTCGGGGTTTTCATAAATCTTTGTTAATGTCTAGTATGAGTTACAGAGAAGGTTTTGCGATAGTATCTTCATTAGGCTTCATTTTAGTCAATTTTATTATTAGTTGGATGTGACAGCTTATCGAACAAAATTAACAGCAATTTAATTAAATCCAAACGTTAATGCGAAAAAAGCACTGGTAATAAAAATAACAATGAAATCGAATTAATAATTTAATTACATATAAACTGATTCATCATGAATATTACCAAGCCATGGCATAATGAAATTGTTAACGACAATATTGTCGACATTATTAAACAACTTATTCTAACAAGAATATTTCTTCTTTTTTTTTCATTTTTGGATGATTTGGTGATGAAGTGGCAAATGAGGAAACAATTTTAAATTAGGAAAAAAACTCGTTATGATCATTTCCAAAAACATGATACCAAAATTCTCCCAGTCCACATTTCTCTTTCGACTGATATAAGAAATAAGAATAAAGTAAAACTTTCGTTTCTGTTATTATGACTAATGGACATTTGATCATTTTCAATTATCCAACATCTCAATCAGGAATGAAATTTTTCGAATGTTTTTTCTTCCACTTAAGAAGATAAAAACTGAAACGTCTCTGCAGCTTGTAATGTCCAAACAAGTAAAACAAGATACAGAAAATTGCTATGATATATTTTAACTGTTCCTAATGACCAGGTAGTTTACAGAAGGAAACTGGAAATATTCATTTTGTCAACAATGTAAGAAAATGGTAGAAACAGTGTAAAAAGGAATATATAAAAGTAAGATCTGCTAAAAATATTGGACAAAAGTCTATCGTAAAACAGCAGTGTTTACAATCACAATGTACATAATTACACTAAACAGAATGTTAGATAAAGCGAGTCAGCCAGTTAGTCTGGTAAAATGTTAGCTGATATTGTGAATTCGATACTCATCGAGTACATCACATTAATCAAATTGTACCTTATTAATTATCATTAACAAATATTAAGGGAATACAAACATCGATATGAAATGTTTGACTATCAAAGGCAACCTACACATGAGACTCAAGCAAAAGGAAAATTTGACAGAAATAAATACATGTCAACTATAAGAATGATACAGTTAATAAAAATTAACTCACTTATAATAATAATAATAATAATAATAATAATAATAATAATAATAATAATAATAATAATAATAAGAAGAAGAAGAAGAAGAAGAAGAAGAAGAAGAAGAAGACGAAGGAGGTGGAAGAGAAGAAAAATACACAGTTGCTTTCAGGGTTTTTTGATTTTAGACTTTTTTTTTCGTGAATTAAGTGGTTTTACAATACGACATGTTTGCTTGTTAGTTGCTTGACTGTTACCATCTGGGCATGTGTCCTAACGTATGACACACTGTGTGACAGTGTCCATGAGCAAGATAAGTGCGGATATCGATTGCACGGGAACCATTTTCTATCTTTAGTTTGACGTATGCGACAAAGAAGGAAAATTCAAAGTTACCTATATATATATATATATATTTGGGACAACCTCTCTCGGAGTCTGTCTGACCAGACTGGGTTATCTGACCTGATGTTATTTCTAAGTACATTGCAACTCCAAGGTCCTGTTCTGCTTTTATTAACCATTTTGCCATATCGAGCACATTCCGCAAATAAGCCTGCGCTTTGTCTATCATTATCAGACTAGATGTTATTGTAGGTCACTTTGGTTTCGTATATTTGCATTTACGTGTAACATGTGTGCCGTCCTTCTCTCTCGATAATTACAAGTTATAATCGGAAAAAATAAATATCAAGTGTTATATAGATAGCATAAAATATATATTAAAATTAATTCTGAATCGACGCACATTTCAACTAGATCAGAATATAATTTACAATTGAGAAATGGATGATGCTAAAAGGAAATAAAAAGCTAAAACAAAAAAAAAACAGCTATTGTTAGCATACTCAAGCAGAACATCTTCAGAATTCTGAACATGAAGAATTAAAATGAATGATAATAATTGACAGCGGCTTCAGTCAAATGAAAGAAATTGAAAACACAGTAAAAGACGAGCTCATAAAAGTGGAGGACACTTTGGGAACTAGCTTAAAGATATCATACATTATGAACACCATAAATACACAGACAGTAAACCTCAGATGATATCCCAAACCCTTCTCATATTTAGAAGGGGACGAACTGCGAAATTTTGATAAGAGACTAAGATCTTTGATGACTTTGTTACAAATGACAAACAAAAAGAACTAATCAAGTATGAAGATTATATCAATTGTGCTCGCTAATTACAAAAGCGTTACTCAATGTATAATGTAGAAATATTGAAAATCGTGCAGCAAACTAGCAGTATAAACCGAGGTATAGACACTGTCAGAACGATTAACTAAAACCGTGAAGTAACAACATTTGCAACAATATTTTAATTTACTAAGAAAACTAAGAGATAATGAGATGTAGCAGAGGACATCAGAAGCGAGAAACCGACCAGGAAATTTATTTAAGCATAAACCTTTTCAAAGATTATATCAAACGCAATAACACATATATACTGCGTAATTTTACCGACATGAATGAGACACTGCTATTATAAATGAATGCAAGAAATCGTCTCAAAGGAATTTCAGCAAATATTTATTTTGCTAAGTTTTGCTCACAGAACCAATTCTAGTTCCATCTGGCATAGATAAATATATACAGTAGCGAGATTAATTTACTCTGATATCATTGTGTATCAAAATTCTGACATTTTTTGTCTTCGGTCGGAAAGTGTTATTTTCTAATTTCTTCTGTCTAAAATCAAAGGAAATGATTATTATTCCCTTTAAAAGAACTTTGCTTTTATGCCACAGCAGACTGAGTTCTGTGTGGGGAGGAACAACATGAAATAGGAGACACTGTTGGAAACCCGGAAAAATGAAATTCTCCGTCGCATAATATTTATCGACTTCGCTGCATCGATTTCATAATATATTTTCTGAAGTCGTTGACCGCTTGTTTACTGACACGTGGAATCCGGTGACTGATAAAGCCAAGTTTACTGAAGAATACCTTAAATATTTGGGTGTGTCTTCGACGAAGAATTCAGTGGTTCGTCAAAAGACTTGTGTAAACATGCTTCCATTTGCCGCGTTTATACTAACCAAACTAGTAAACGTTTCAATTGTTTACTTTCTTTATTATCAGTTTTTTTTTAATTCTGTTTTTCTCGCATTCTTTTTTTCTCGAATTCTTTTCTTCTTTCATTTATTCTGGAATTCATTGTTACTTTCTCTTTTTTCTGCAGTCTTTTTTTTCTCCTTTTCCTTCGCCTCTAATAAGACAGCAAAATCAACTCGGCGTGCATGTTCACGCCATCTCCCCCAAAGATACAAGCCGCGAATACCCTTAACCCAAAGCGATGAAACTAAAGATCACACCAAAGCATTCTCCCGCGTCGCCTGGTTCTCGTTTTCATCAGCTTTCCGATTTCACCCTCCTATACTTCCTAACACCTGTCTTTTAATATCAGGCGAACAGCTGCACCACCAACGGAGACATTTCAAAGAAGACTTCCTCATCCCTCCTCTGTTTCACCACGGTGAACCTGTCAGTCGTTCTTACCAAAATACTCGATTTGCAAAGACGCCAACGAACACTCAACATTACGATGACAAGCGGCATCTTTTAGTTTTAGGATAGTTATTTCTATGTGGTTGTTATTTCTTTCAATATGGCGATTCTAAAGTTAATAAATTGACATGCGTTCTATTTTCGACCATAAAATATTGTTTCCATCATTCCGTATATTAGAAATTTATGAAAATTCCAATATTTGATCATTCAAGTCGATTTTGAAATATTGATCAGGCTGAGAACGTTTCACCATACCACTGAAAAAGTTAAGTTTTGAAAACGTTTTATATAGACATTGAGTTAAAAAAGAATAAAGAGAAATCCGAGCATTCTTTTTTCTTTGTTTAATTTCAGAGACACTACAATTTCTTTCTTTACTTGTTCTGGCGAAAATATGTGACTTTTTGCATAATTAACTCTAATGCGTTTAAGCTATACTCACTGAATACACATTGTACAGTTATTAACATCGTGTTTATTTGTTGCGATGTTAAAAATGTTGGTGGATGTGCGTGTAAAGGAAAGTGGAATTATCGTGTAGAGATCAATTTCCAATTGAGATTCCATAGCTTATATGCCGGTAACTATCTGTGAACAGCTAGGTGGGCATGGCACATTAGCTTTAGTAGGCAACAAATATCGAAGGGAAACTTTGAAATCATCTTTGGAATCGATTGGGCATAGGAATAATACCTCTATACTAAAAGATTAATTGATGGGCAATACACAGCAGTAATAAATACCTGGGAAAGTCGGTTGTTTTATACTTCACAGGGAAGTCTGCAAGCTCAGCATCACATGAACAAAAACAAAACGAAGTGTCCTCTAAGTCTTCTGAATCAATAATTTTGTCATGTTTTTAGTTAATTAATGTGTTTCATTTACATTTCCATGAATCTATAATTGTGGGTAACTCGTTGGAGGTCAATTGGAAACCCATGGAAAAAATATGGAATTAACACGCATACGGGATGTTAACCATGGTTTTATATTTAACATTAAATCAACTAATTTTTAAAAAATTAGGAAAACATATTTTCTAAAATAGCTGAACATTATATTTAATAAAATATACCTTATACCATCTGGATTAAATTGAATAAATTGATATAATTTTTTCCAAGCCAGGAAGAATATTATGGAATAACTCAATGTTGAGGAAGAATACGGAGTGATATAATAATTTTATTCCTATTACAAATAGAACCAGAAGCCTATATTTACAAATAGGTCGAAAATCAAAGGTGAGTACTTGCAGACAACAAAAAGCGGCAGAGCAAACCTCACTAAAAAGAAATATGGCGCCGATAAATGAACGGCCAATAGAAACGACAGAGGTGATTGTAAAATCCATTGAAAAGACAATCCACAGTATAGTGTTTCTAAAGACTTTGATTGTTCCTAGTCAGGTTTGTGTAAAATTTGCTACAAATGTAAAAAAAACATGAAACGGTTAAAATAAGCGAAAACATTACGAAAGGCATCAGTGTCATGACAGAAAACTCAAAGCAATATTTCTTGATGGAATATACAAAAGAAAGCAAATGAAAAAAATGAACTGAAACAGGAGTCAATAATTGTGACAGAACTGTAAGAGATGGATTAGGAAAAATTGGATTTAATTACAGAGAAATAACAACAGAAAACCAACATTAAAATAGGAAAATGAGGTTAACGGGAACTAAAGTGAAACAATCATGGCGTATGAGCCACAAAAGTAAAGAGATGTTCAATGATGAACCATGAATCTGCATTTGCCATGGAGATGATGCTATAACATTTTCTCTTGCCGTTTAGATGAACCACATAAAGCCGACTCCGTGAATACGAGGCTGCTTGTCATTCAAAGGAGCAGGAGAAATGGCTATCATTACTTCAACAATAAATCCACATTGAAATCTTCGTTAATTTTCTCATTACATCCATAGAAAATTCATTTGTCGTTGAGGATGTTATTTTTCAAAACGATAATGCATCTTGTCACAGAGCAAAGGAGGTTAAATCTGTTTATTTTTGCTATTGATTTCACGCCTAACAAGGCCGTTACAACGGAGGTGGATTTATAGGAAGTAAAAGTGAATGAGAAGATGGATATAGGGGAGGATTAATGATGCGATAGAAAAGGAACAGGCATCAAGAAGACAGAAGATGGCGATTGGGGTTGCATTTAATTTTTTGACGATTGTAAATATTAGAGAAGCATGGAATCGGTAAAGTACTAAACATATGGGAAGTGCGAGAAAAATGTTACAGTAGTTCAACATTAAAACGATGAGGTCGATTTTCCCATCTAGTAGCACGCTCTAACTTCATGTAGACTGTACACCGGGAATGAAAGCTCATACGAGCAGTTACCAAGAACATATTTGTAGAACAGTCAGAGGGAAGCCACGTTACTTCGGTATGGAAGTGAATGGAGACGAGATGCATACTAAGGACTGATTGTTTTGCAGACCCTTCTCTGGATTTTCTCAAGAATGTCAATATATACACAGTCGGAGCACCCAACCCCAAAAATATGTAACACACGGACGAATGGTAGATTTATAATTGTGTAAAATGCATTCTGACAGGAAGAAATTGCCACGAGACAGTGAACCAAGCTTCCTTGCTGCAGGCGTAGTAACTGTTTCGATATAGTCGCCCCCTTCATGTCATTAGAAAAAGCGCAGAGTGGTACTCTCCTGGACTCCAGCATCAGCCATCCCGGTGGTAGGCAGAAAACTTTTTTTCTGATGTGGTTAAATGAAAACAGATTTGATTATGAAGGCTTTGAAAATTACAAGCCATTTTTTGCTCCAGATAAACATTAATTGTAGGCTCTTTTAAAGATTAGCTGTCAAGTTCACTTCGTCGGATTTGTCGGATTTGCTGCTAAAGCAGGGGTAAATGGTAGTGTCATGTTATCAAAAACATAAAATAAATGACATGACCAATGTTCAGTCCAGATCTAAATCCAGCTGAAATTTATGGCGGAAATTAAAAAGAATATTCTATGGGAAGACTCCATCCTTCAAAGAAGCTGTATTAACTCACATTCGGAAGCTTTAGAACCTATCTGATAAAGAGTATCCAATACATTAATTAAATCCATATCTGAAATATTAAGTCTGTCATAAAATTTTGCGGAAGGGTAGCTAAGTATTTCCTAACATTTAGTCGATGAATCAGATACTTTTTCCTCAACTTTTAGACTATTCCTTAATATTTTCGTCTAGCTTAGAAAAGAATTATACCATTGACACTTTAATCTATTTTGTTAAATGTTTATTTTCCGAAACCAGAATATTCAGATATTAAACAGAAAATATGTATACCTTATCTGTGATTAGCTTCTTAAGTGCTACATAAGAAAAAAACCACGGTGCTCATAATCTATGTGTGCTAATCTCAACTCTTTTTTTTTGGTTTTAGTTGCAGCACAAAAAGTAGTGTTTAGCTATTACCTCAAAGTGTTCAATTCTATGGGGTGAAGTCACCGACGGATGTGAAAGGCTTCCAGTTCCGATGTCGGTCGTAATTCGACCGTCCCTGATAATAGCGCCGACGTCCGTCTGGAAGGTTAGCTTAAGCGTCCTATATAAAGAGGGCTGGAGCCGAACGGGATCATTCCCAGCACATAGCTGCGACTTTTTTTTTGTGTTCAAGTGCCCTCATATGGGCCATCCTAATATTCGAGTAAACTTCTTTGGCACTAGCCAAGTAGTCCCACACTCTTAAATCCTCCCCATGTTACGGATCAGCGTAATAACTCCGGGGACTCGAGGAAAGTTTTAGGGTCCTCTGTCGACTTTACATCGAGAGAAGCATACTTAAACAAGGGTCTCAAAAAGCCTTTCTTTGAACAGACAAATATGTTTCAAGGCCCTGCCTGTCAACAATATAAATATTCTCCCCCGTGGAGCGGGGGATAGATTTATTTCTTTTTTTGGGATTGTTTGGGGGAGGGAGAAGGAGAAGTTAGAGTCCTAGACAGCGTAATGGAGAGGTACCTTACCTTACCTTTGGCCTCTGGATCGTCGGTTCTTATAGCGAATTAGGGGCAGATTTGGTCTGGATTTTGTCTACTGACTTTTCCACTCTACATCAGCCCGAATGTTTTTTCTTTCTTAGTAACCTGCTCCTATTCTTCCTCATCCCTCACCTTTTTCAAGGAGAAGGATCGAGGCGGCTGCATGTATTCTGTTTCCATTACCTGATCTGTCTGCTGTTGTTGCTGTTGCTGATGACTCAGTCGCTGCTGCTGTTTTTACAAGTAATGCCGAGACAGATCCTGCTGCTGCTATGACTTGTTTTTGTGCTCTTGTACATGATGCTGCCGTTGCCGATCCGGCACACAGAGCTCGTGCTACTGGTCTTTGCTCTGTTGATTCACTCGCTGCTGCTGCTCATGGGTTTTACCGGTCTCCAACTGTTTTCCTGATTGTTCCGTTTTTGGTGGAACATCATTCAGCGGCGAGGTAGAAGGGGAAACAACTTTCGATCCCTTTTCCCCCACTTCTTCCAATTCACCGCCACCGTCTGGGATCTCGCCCGGCTTGTCTTTCGCCATTACTACCTTGAATGTACTTGGCTGAATCATTGGTTTTCGACCGGGATACGTTTTTAAAACCAACAGTGTGGCATTCTTCCCTCTACAATAACAAACATCTTTTTGTTCCTGCACATGAGATGTCAGGATTTTCATTAAATTTTGTACTGCCCAGGATTACTTGGACGGCAAAATCTCCAGAGAGCACACCAGTTTCCGTAATATGCGAGCCACTTCCTCTACCTACCTATACATGACAAAGAAGGCTCCCACATGGTCCTCGGTAATATCTATGGGAACACCGTGCAAGTTAACTCTTGTCCGAGGGGTACCCACGTACTTGGTCTTCAATCGTAGCGACTTTTCACAAGAATGCTTCATCCTACTTCATTTGCTCTCATTTCTGAAGCCAGCAATATGTCCCACATTATATTTGATCGTTTTGTCAAAATCTTCAGGGCTATCAGTAGATAATTCAGTGCCTCGTAAAACGGCTTCCCTGCTGACGCCGCTGAATTTTCGGGGTTTTATTTCGGACGTGAGATGGTCATTGATGTAGCCGTATTCAAAACTTCTGGGATAGTGAGTAAATCATTATTTTGTATGTACTTAAGGTCCCTTCCTTCTTTCAGTCATAATAGGCCTCATCATTTTTGGCCTATTTGGAGATGGCTCTTCCATTTGGTTAAGAATTGTTTGGAGAGACTCGGCCATTTTGGTCGACGCCTCACCTTAGCGCACAAACATGAAAAAATTAAATAAAAACGATACAACAAAAATCAATATATAACAAAAACACGGTCAGAAAGGCAAACAAATATTAGACTTACGGCGACAAGGCTTCAGTAACTCGTGACACAAAGCAATCAATAATACACAATAGTGATTCCAAGAAGAGTCAACAGTGATCGTATTGTCATCACACCACTTACTGTTTATTCACTCCCTTTATGTTCACGTGATATGCTTAATAATGGAATGGCCCGTGTTACTCACTGGCGATCTAATTTCAAAGCACAGTGTCGGCAACGACACTTACTCTTATGCAACAATATATATGTATATATATATATATATATATATATATATATATATATATATATATATATATATATATATATACATATATGTATGTGTGTGTGAGCGCGTGTGTGTATGTATGTATGTATGTATGTGTGTATGTTATTGAGTTAATTATAAGACTATTAAGTAATCCCTGAGAAAATCTATATATTAACAATATAAGTCAAAACGAAAACTTCAAATGAAGATACCCGATTAAACTTTATGAATTTGGACCTAACTCCCGGATTCAATAATTGTGATTATCGACTAATTTAAATGTCAATGTCAGCATTTTTGTCTCACTACCGAATTCACTTGGAATTGAAGTTAATCAGCATTACTACCACAAACGAAAAGGTCAGGTTATTTGACATTTAACCAAAGTTTCTATGGCTGAAGAATTCCAGACATCATAAATCTCTTTTGAAATCGATTATCTGCCAAGTTTCAATACTATGTACACAATTTAATAACGGTTTTTATTTCTTAGGTAACATCTCGTATGACACACGATCAACTGGATGCAAATACTCTGAAAAGGATAGTTGCAAAAGTCAATGTTTTTCCAAAATAAAAATTCATAATTATGTTATATGAATGTATAAGTGGTGAAAAGAAAATCTAAGATAAATACATAGGGTAACATGTGCTAGAATATTTTATTAAGAGACTATATATATATATATATATATATATATATATATACTAAATCTGCACATGGGAATGGACTACTGGCTTCAGTGTGGTGATGACAGTGTATCGCTAGGCGGTGGGGGGGTTCTGAGATTCAATTCAAAGGAAGAGCGAATGGTTGACAAAAACAGCTACGTACCCGAGTCTTCAAGTTGTAGGACATCGGCTGTGCCCTGATCTGTACCAGATCTATTTAGCGAAGTAGGCACTCATGAATGAATATGTTTCCCGCTTTCAATACATATGAATGGTGGGAACTGACCAGTTACCCCGTTTCACAGCAAACGTAAGACCAAACCCGGTCCTTTGACTGACAACAGGAAGAGAGTATGTCTTTTTGGTATTTTGTTTCCTAATCTTCCTAGTAAAATCCCTCCGTTTAAACTTATCAATTTATTAGCTACGAAATTTCGCCCTTCACCGAAGTCTTTTCTTACGGTATGTCCTGTGAAAAGAATACATTTATTATTTCACAATAGGTTGCATATATAAAATGGATACTGAAAAAAACGCAAATGTCTCTAAGTAGCCTTTTAGAACATGGATTGGCTAGCAACTATAGAAACCTGATATACTGACTAATGGGTAACCGGATATTATCATGCTGAACAAAAGTGAAACAAGAACAGTATTAGTTATGGTGATTGGATCAATATGTCATAAATTTCCATAGTGTATATCAATGGAGAGATATAATGAGTATTCTTTATTTGTTAGGCATATTTTCTACGCTGCATTGAAAACCAGAAAGCCTTGGCATATCTATTTTATTGTAATGAAGATATCGTGCTGGAAAAATGATAACCAGTACGGGCCAATAAACAGAACAAGGCTTAGGTCTTTCATATTTAGCGTTACACATTTTCATCTTCGGTTTTCGTCACTTATTCTCGACCAATGAGTGTGTGTGTGTGAGGCTTCGTAGAAACCTCAACTCAACCTCGTCTTTACCTTTATATCTCCTCTGTATGAGAGGATGGATTGATTGTTTATATACCTGCCTCATTTCCATAATTGTAAAATGAAATGCAGTTGTGAGGTAACGTGTTTCTGCATTCGGTGGCCGGGATTTTTACAGGATCACAATTGTAGCGGACTTTCTTAGTGCAGCAACTATACCGACATAATAATACATGATATGGTCAGATTTCTTTGATTCTTAAATGATTCAGTGTTGAACACTATGTGTTATTATTATTATTATTATTATTATTATTATTATTATTATTATTTTATCGTATTTTGAGTCTGCTTCATTCTTTTACGAGTTGTCTCTACGTTTCAACCTCATCTTCAACCTCAAAAGATTGATAGTAAACAATTCATGATTGTTTAAACAGATACATTGATATCTAGCCCGGCACAATTTTTCATAAATGCATGATGTATGAAACCTTCGTATGTGAGAAGTACGAGAAAAACTATTAAAATAAAACTTACGATTACATCTATCTATTTCAACGGTAAAATAATGAGACCTAAATGACAATCTAGTAGTATTAAATGCATGCGGTCTTCATACTGAAGAGGAGAGATCATTAGAATAAATGACAAGAAAATATTTATAAAAAAGAGACAGGGTAGGCAAATCACAGCGGGGAGAAAGTGAATGATGTTGAGATGCCAGGTCAGGATCAATAACATTACAGACTCTTCTTTCGATCATGTTAAGGATCTGTAGATATATAGTTGAAACAACAAACTTGATATTTCAGCAATATTCAATGCATCGGCATATCTTATTCTTTATGCATACTGTCCGCTCAGGGCCTAGACGATCATAGTTCTCAACAACTTCGTCCCTTGTAGCTTTTAATTTCTTCCAACACCTGTTTCGACATCTATTTACTCAAGTTAATTAAGTATGTTATCCGTCGTTTTACTTTGCCTTTCAATGTGTCCTGTGAATATCACATTCTCTAAGCCCTCCTTCCACATCATGGGTTCAAGAAACCACAACTGTTTCTTAATTATGCATGATAAATGTAAGTTTCGTTCTGTTTCCATTTTCTCAAAAAAAAATTGTCGTTGATCATATTTTCGGACCAAGATGTCCTCGGCATCCTTCTGTAGAAGAGGGTAGATGTGGCACAATATCTAGTATAATGTGGGTCATCCGAGCCCGTAGGCTCGGCCAAAAATTCGTCCGGGTTCTTCTCTAAAGGCAAAGAGTTTGACAGCAGTTGCAAACTGTCACAGCCTCAGTAGAACAATCTATACTACTGTTAATATTTAACAGCCCCCCCCCCACGAGGGATGTTTGTGGCACAAGACCGAGTTTACCGTGGGTTCTCCGAGACCGTAGGCTTGGCAAAATATATTCCCTTATAACCCGCATAAACGGGTTCAGGGTATGTCTACTTCCCCGGACGAAACTTTGCCCTTCGGCAAAGCCTTGTCTTTTTGGTATTTTGTTTCCCAATCTTCCTAGTAAAATCCCTCCGTTTAAACTTATCAATTTATTAGCTACGAAATTTCGCCCTTCACCGAAGTTTTTCTTACTTTATGTCCTGTGAAAAGAATACATTTATTATTTCACAATAGGTTGCATATATAAATATATATATTTTTGTTTCAAAATTCTTCTTCATCGTTGAGAAATTTATGAAGCACTCACTGTATTACAGGAGGACATATATCATGTAATTGTTTTTTTATCCTTTTCATTGCTTTTAGAAAAATGCCTGTACTTCTTAGTACTCTGCTCAGCTTTTGGAGAGCATTTTTACCTATCCCAATACGTTTTCGGATTTCAGTGCCACAATTTGCGTCCGCTGTTTAAACACTTTCCAGACTTATACTTATTTGGAAAGTTCAGTCTTATTTTTCGTCTAATACTTACTAGGAACAAGATGGATACATGTCTATCCCAAACTTGATTAATATTTTTTCGTGAGAACGCAAGTTTCTTGGCTGCATTTTGAACTGGCAACGCTGTTTAACGTTCCCCAGAGAAAGCTGCTTCGCTGGTGACGAATTACTAGATGCCAATTAAATATAGGTGAGGGGGGAGTAGAAGAAAACAGGATCTTCCAGGGAAGAGAAATATAACCTGGGAACCTGACAACCATTGTTCTAGCGAAATCATTTCTTCTTTCAACACTTTCGTGATTGAACTATGTTGATAAGATAAAATTACTTCAGGGAATTCTGATTTTACTCTTTTGAGAATTACAGTCAATTACTTTTTTTCTTTACTCAGTTGAATCGTGCAGTTTTATTATTGCGAACACAGAATTACATGAATATTCCTTGATCTTGCTTAAATAGCACTTACTATTTGCCAAATATAATTAAACGAATTCTATAGAAAAACTTCCTGAAAACAATAACTTCTAGATTTATGTCTGACAATATTATGCATATAAGGCAATAAACAAAGATTTAAATCTTAAGGTTAACAAACCTGTCATATATTCGATGATACGTTTTGTATGAATCTGTTTTAAATGTAACAAATGACTATACATCAATTGTTTTGTAACCAAGTAAATAGTTAATAAATAACAAAACAAGAGGTTGCTGATAAATCTTGTATTGAACCGTAAATATAACAGAAGATTATTACACGGCTTGGGAGTGTGTGTCGGCTGACCAGCGTTCAATCTATACTACTGTTGATATTTATTAGCCACCCCCACGAGGGTAGATGTGGCACAATATCTAGTATAATGTGGGTCATCCGAGCCCGTAGGCTCGGCCAAAAATTCGTCCGGGTTCTTCTCTAAAGGCAAAGAGTTTGACAGCAGTTACGAACTGTCACAGCCTCAGTAGAACAATCTATACTACTGCTAATATTTAACAAAAACGAGGGATGTTTGTGGCACAAGACCGAGTTTACCGTTGGCTCTCCGAGACCGTAGGCTTGGCAAAAAATATTCCCTTATAACCCGCATAAACGGGTTCAGGGTATGTCTACTTCCCCGGACGAAAATTTGCCCTTCGGCAAAGCCTTGTCCGGGTTCTTCTCTGCCCAAAGACAGAGAGTTCGACAGCAGCTGCGAACTATCACATCCTCGGTAGAACAATCTATACTACTGTTCCCCTGAAGCTTACTTTCCTACTAATTTTATAGTAAGTCGAAGAGTCCGCAATAGACTCATTAGAGGGAGGACACCACAACAAACTGCAAGAAGAAATAATACACTAAAATAAATAAAGCAACACAAAATGCAAATTACAAATTGGCGATACGAAATTAGAGATCCCAAACTCAAACAGGTACAATAATTTAAATAAATGTTCTAACAGGACGTAAAGTGAGACACCGAAATTCTTAAGTGAATTGGGATAGCTCAATATTCCTTTCAAAAGCTAAGCAAATTATTAAGACAAACTAAAAATCGTTGGGAACAAGAAAACGAACTGTACTGTTACGTAATATCAGTTCAACTATATATCGCGCATGAAGAAGAAACTTGAAGCAACAACATTTGGGTTCTGCAGAAAGACAGTAAGATTACCAAAAAAAAAACGAAAATTGAAACAAAATATACTTATACATAACATCAGAAAGAAACAGTTGAAATTTCTAGGGCATGTAATGAGGAAAGAAGATTTTGAAAATGTGATACTCACAGAACAAATTGAAAGGAAGAGGGACAGATTAAAAACACAACATAAACTACCTATCGAGGTTGTGTAAATAAAATGGATGTCAGAACAGCGTTTAGGAGAGATAGCAAAAATAATCAATTTATTAAGACCTACAAAAACAGGAAATTGTTGAGAGCCATGATTGCCAAAGTCCTTAATTGACACGGCACATAGAAGAAGAAAATTCATTCCTATACAATACCATTTCACTTCTGTATTTATTCATCTTATATAGTAAGGCAAGCCTAAGAGAATTAGCGATTCGAACTAGATATATTATTGGTAAATACAAACTTAACAACATAAGTTAAGCAGGTGACACCCGATTGATGACAGATGCAGAAACAAAATTTTCAAGAAATTGCAATACAATCTAGTAAATGCAATTTATTTTTACTCGCTGATAGCTAACAGAGTTTATTGACGAAAAAACGGAAGCATATGAAAGGGTTGTCTGGGGATCTAGAGAGAATTCTCTTGCTATCGGAAGATTATCTTGGATATAAAAACCAAAGCCATGCATGTGAATGTTTGAATCATTTCGTCAAAGGGGAATATAGCCTGGAATCAAGAATACATTGACAGGAATAAAAGAATTTAAATTCGTTTCACAAAGGGCAAAGATATCTGGCGACCGTTTCAAGAGAACAGATTCTATGCTGCAGAAGTTGGAACGGATAACACGAATATTAAAGAAAAAAATATTGAGAGCGGAAGGCGATTTTTGTTTATTGGTTTAGGTGAATCTCTTTTTTTTTGTATTTTCCATTTTGAGGAGAAACAGAAAAAAAATACCATAATTATCAGTCTGTCGTCCATGGCAATACAAACTAGGCAGCACGTGGCTAAGAGCAGAGGATAATATAGCCTTTGTGTTCCCAACCGGAAATACGTTAGGGACACCTATCCATGCACAACATGGCATTACAAATACACCGATATTATGCGACTGTTGATCAGAGCAGACTCTCTAAGTGCTACCAAAGCATTCGAGCTCGTAACGACCATTCGGAAGCATCAGACAGTAAACTAGCAACCCGGTACCCTAACAATGGAAAGTCACAGCCTTCGGATAGACTGATCATCAAAAAGTTAAGACAGTTAAATCATTATGGTCATGGTAGAAAAAAGAAAGCGAGAACCGTTAAAGCTTATCCTGAAAAGCGAACAAGGGATAAACCTATACTTCAATTGGGAAGGATTACCCATCACTAGGAAAAAGAACGAATTCATAGTCATTCGCAAGACGAATAGCCCAAGATGTGAGTTACGAATTATAGACATCATAATGAAGTAAACACAGGGATCTGCCATTGCAGTGTTATTTATATTATATCAAAACAAAAAGTACGCCGTAGGGCCAGATATAAATAGTGAGTAAGCTAACTAACGACTTTGAGTAAATGGATGGCGGCACAGGAACTGGATGGATAGCAAAAAGATAAACATGATTGAGTAATGTTTTTGTATATTTACGGCTTATCAACCAATTAAAGGTTATTTCAATCCAGAAAAGAGTTTGGATTTTAATAATATTTTGGAGATATTAGTGATTTGTTAATTTAATGGCTTCCATCGAATTAAGCGTATGTGTCTTAGAGAGGACTATCCTTCTTCGAGCCTAATACCCCAAAAAACCAGTATCAAATAAAAGAAGCCATATTTCTTGAGGACTTTCAACAGCAGCAACAACTGAAATGGATAGTGCATACAAATCGAAGAGTATATACTCACATAATCAAGATGTGGACGTTCCACATTTCTTCAAACAAAAGGTTAAGAAAGAAGCATCCATCTATAGTGGAAATAGCAATATATTTTAGTGCGCTTCAAAAACATTTTAAGAGAAAGATTTAGTCCGAAGAATTAGCGCATTTTGTGGTGGGGGTGTCAGATTCATACATTTTCCAAGGATATTTGTGAGTAAGTGAATATGAACGCGACTGGTATTGAAACTCGTCTCTCCCATTTTCAATTGCGAGCCTTTCTATATTACACCATATGTATATCTAAGCTTACAGCACCTGGTATTCCCAAAGATCACCCATTTACGTACTGAACGGGTTCGTCCTTGCTTAACTTCGGTGATCGTACGAGAAGGGGAACATTGCTAAGACTTATAAAATATAAGAAGTTGTGTACAGCTGGTATTCCTAAGCGTACAACCATTTAAGAACTGACTAGACTCAACTTTGCTTAACTTCGGTTATCGTAAGAGAACCGGAACTAAGACTTATAAAATATAGGAAGCAGTGTTGAGCCATGATAGTCCATGTCTTGGAGGGAAGTATCGGAGAACGAACAGTGCTGCCAAAACCTGACGGCTTTTATAAAACAGGATGTCGGTTTCGGACGGTCTTAAAGTATTAAAAAGAAAATATTGTGAGTGTATACGTCAGATTTCACAGGTATCTACCCACGTTGCAGTCTTATGAAATCGAAGAAAACAAGAATTTGATCCTGAAAGTAGCATTCAGATTATTCGTTGACAGGACATACGAAGAAAACAACTGTACTGCTGATGCAAACTGATCTTCAGCCAAAGATGCAATTGACAGATCGTAAATTAACTGAGATCACAAATGGTTAGAGAAATCACCCAGTGTCGTGCTGTTTCTCCATTAGCCAGTATGACGTGTAGTTATGAGACGTGTCATAGAGTCGACAAAATAATGAAGTAATTGTAATATGAAAAAGAATGTTTATTGAAATAGTGTAAGCTGACTTTTAGAAACTAAGCAAAATATAAAGAGTTAAGAAATTTCATTATAAACAAAGAAAGGAATATTAACTACTGTATAATATGATTCCTAATATAAGGCAATGAATTTCTACTGATAAAGAAGTTTGAGGCAACAGAATATGGTTGTAATAGAAGATTGCTGAAAATAGCAGGTACGGAAAATGTAAGCAACAAGGAATGTTTAAGCAAAACGTAAACAAAACGTATACGTTTTACATATAATCTGAAAAAATCCCTTGTTGAAAAAACGTCTCCATTCTTTTCACATACCCTAATTTATCAATGTACCCTAGGGAATTCATATCGTCAATATTTCGACATGCAAGGC
>OZ038475.1:116881089-116888589 GCA_964036315.1 Acanthosepion esculentum
ATCTTGTAAGTGTGTATATATGTGTGTTCCCAAGATGTAGATTAAATGATATATAACACCCCAACCCATTGTGGATTATATTGTACCGGTAATACCCACCGAGCGTAGGGATAAATTTCAGTAAATTTGACAAGGGTTATGTATATATATATATATATATATATATATATATATATATATATATATATATATATATATATATATATATATATATATATATATATATGTATGTATATATATATATATATATATATATATATATATATATATATATATATATATATATATATGTCATTCACAGACAGTACTGTTTCACTGTGTCACAGCTCCTCAGTGCGACAAGAAATCCGAATGCCTCAAGCCAGGATTGAAACACAACTAATTTGGTGTCAGTTAGAGCTATCTTCACTCGGTAGAGTTACACAACTAAATCTGGCGTATTGTTTTTACAAATGTAAACAAATGCCCATCAGCCAAAGTGCTCCATTCATTTTACTGAAGATATGGTGAATGAATATACCTGTATATATATATATATATATATATATATATATATATATATATATATATGTTTGTGTGTGTGTGTATGCGTTGGGTGCGTGTGCGTAATAAAGTGTAAGAAGTGATGTATATATATATATATATATATATATATATATATATATATATATATATATATATATATATATATATATATATATATAATAAATTTAGGTCGAGCACTTTGAGGAGAATGCTTGAAATTGTAAGCAGTGACTGCTACTGCTGATAATGCAAAGCCCTTCTATGAACCGGCGTGTTTATTCAAAATAAATATGTAAAAATTCACCTTCCTCTCTGCGGAGAGCCGATGGCTAAGGGGAAAAATCTCCGCACTAATCAGTCGGCTTTCGATCCTGGTTTGAGGCAATCAGATTCCTTACTCTCTCTCTCTCTTTCCCTCTCCTCTCTCTCTCTCTCTCATCTTAGCATGATAGAATGGGTTCTGGATGGCAACTGGCTACTCTGAATTCAAAACATGCGGAAGGTTGTTTGGGGACCTTGTGGCACGTAGTGCATTAAGCTTGTCTATTCAGCCCTTTAAAAAGTGTGGTTGGCCATGCTCAAAGCCTTCACAACTATAATCAATCATATGTGGTGGTGTCTGGTTGTAGGATTCTAGGAACTGTGTTGCTGGCCAATATATGTCGAGTACGAAGGGAGAATGCACCACACTCACCTATATAAGCATATATATAGTCTAGAAATTAATAAAAGTTAAATCGATTTAAATTTCGAACGACTTCAGTATTTATCAGAAAACTGTTCATCAGGTTCAAATAAATCGATGAAATTATTACCAGATACCATATATATATATATATATATATATATATATATATATATATATATATATATATATATATATATATGTACTCCGCCTATGAAATGCTTTCTCAAAAAGAAAGTCATATTTGAAAGTCATAAAATGATCGATGCGTTATAGCCCGTCACAATATTTATATATTCCCAATATTAGGATTTTATATATGTTAACATATACCATGCCACGACGTACCTAAGTGCATCATACCCCCGGGGGATCCCGAGAGGGAGGTGGAAGTGATCTCCAACAGGACGGATTTAAAGGAATCGAACGGAAATGCCGAATCGAATATGAACAGATGCATATGCGGTAAGATTTGCAAAAATCAGCGAGGCTTAAATATACATCAAATCTGGATGAAATGCCTTGAGGAGGAAACCCGAAGCAACGCGCAGGTACAAGCCCTGGTAAAATAGAGGAGGTGTATGACCAGGAGTCATACCACAGCGTCAAGTCTCTCCAAGCCTCAGTTCCTCACTCTCTTTGACAAGGAGTGCCGAAAGATGATAAAATGGCCCCAAGCGAACAACAAGGGAGCCCGGCAGGATTTCGACACTGACATTTGCCAAATACTCCAGTCAGCTACAAAGGGGGACGTGGATGGGCGACTAAATTTCATAACGAAAATAATATATAGCATGGCGTCAGAGAGATTTGGTTGCGTCAAGCCACGGTAGCCAAGGATGTCCTACACTGCCAACCGTAGGGTAAATAAAATTAAAGACTTAAGGAAAGAGATAAGATCCCATAGGAAGCTTTATAACAGGGCAAGAATATAGGAGCGTCAACCCCTCGAGGAGCACTGAGAAATACTCAGAGGAAAATTAAAAACTATACGGCGAGCGAAGTGGCATAGGAGGAGGAGGAGGAGGAAATAAAGATAAAAAAAAGCGAGCAAATTTCCTGTCCAACCCTTTTGGCTTTGCAGGAAAATTGCTAGGGGATAGGCGCAATGGGAAATTGGAGGCATCGGAGGAAGAAATTAACAACCACCTTCGAAATACCATGAGTGACCCTGCAAAAGAGCACGAAATGGGTATAAATACCCGCTTAATTCCTCAGGAGCTACAAGTGGTTCAATTTGACACCCGCTTGCCCAACTGGAAAGAAATTCAAGAAGTTGTGAGATCCACCAGATCCGCCTCAGCACCAGGACCGGGCGGGGTACCTTATATTGCACAATATTGTATAAGCGGTGTAAGGGAATTCTACAAATTTTGTGGAAGTTATTAAGAGTCATTTGGAGAAGAGGCAGGATCGTGGGACAATGGCGATTCACTGAGGGGGTATGGATCCCGAAGGAAGACGGTTCAAAGTCATTGAACCAATTTCGAAACATTTACTTACTCAACACCGAAAGTATGATCTTGTTCGGTTTATTTTCAAGATGACATTCGAATTTCATTTTTGGGAACGGCTACATTGACACACCAGTCCAGAATGGCGTGGTCGCCGGTATGCCAGTTTATCTTGAGCATACAGGAGTCCTGACAAAGCTCCTGAGAGAGGCGAATGAAATCAAAGGGGACTTGACTGTATTGTGGTTGGATCTCACTAACGCCTACGGATCCATGCCACACAAACCGCTGGAAGAAGACCTAAATAGACATCCCGTACCTCCATCAGTATGAAATCTCATTGTAGACTACTATAATAATTTCCTGCTGAGAGCATGTTCAAGTACAGCAACATCAGAATGGCAGGACCTGGAAAAGGGTATCATCACAGGTTGCACAATGTCTGCTGTCCTATTTTTATTGAACATGAACATGATTGTAAAGGCAGAAATGGTGGAATGCCGAGACCCTGTTTCTAGATCTGGAGTCCGCCAAGCACCGATAAGAGCTTACATGGACGATTTAACCATGACAAGGACATCCTTCACGGGAGGTAGGTCGATCAAAGAGTCTTGAGGAAAATATGACTTGGGCCAGAATGTATTTTAAGCCAGCAAAATCCAGGTCATTAGTATTGAAAAAAGGCAAGGTCATGGAGAAAGTCCGTTTTACAGTCGCAGGAGAAACAATTCCTTCTCTGAGCGAAAAGCCTGTTAAGAGCTTGGGCAAGACTTTCAGCAGAAGTCTGAAGGACACAGCCGCAATCCAGCAGACTATAAAAGATCTTGAGGAGTGGCTGACGAAGATCGACAAATCTGGATTGCCAGGACGTTTTAAGACATGGCTCTTCCAGCTTGCAGTTTTGCCCCGGATATTGTGGCCATTGCTCGTCTATGATATTCCGATTACCACCGTGGAAAGGGTAGAGAGAGCAATTAGTAATTGTCTGAGAAGATGGCTGGGTTTGCCGATATGCTTAAGTGGTGCGGCCCTCGATGGGAATAGCAAGGCATTGCGCCTCCTCTTTAGCAGCCTCGTGGGGGAATTTAAAATCATGAAAACGAGCGAACGGCTGCAGTATGCAGAATCTAAGGATCCAAAAGTAGCAGTAGCATGAATTCAGACAGGATCTGGCATAAAATGGAGCGCTGAAGGAGAGTTGCGAGTGGCGGAGGAGAGACTTATTCATAAAGCTATATTAGGGTCAATAGCTAAAGGCAAAGCGGGATTGTGGTTTTCCCCTGTCCGCAAACCAACATTGACATAAGCAAAGACGCCAACTCATCCAAGAAGAAGTCCGTGCGAGCGTAGAAGAAATGCGTTACTGTAAAATGGTCGGTCTAAGTCAGCAAAGGAGCCTGGACAAAATGGGAGAATGTAGAAAAGAAAAGAATTACCTGGTCAGATTGCTGGCGGTCGGATTTTAGCGAGACTCGATTTCTCATCAAATCAGTATATGATGCCCTACCGAGCCCAACGAACCTTCATATATGGGGGAAGAGCCAGACCCCCAAATGTCAACTATGTGCAAGGAAAGGATCTTTACAATACATCCTCATTAGTTGCCCAAAAGCTTTGGGTGATGGTTGGTACCGTTGGCGTCACAACCAAGCACCCAAATCAATTGCGAACGAGGTGACTAATGCTATAAGGGCTAGTATTCATCAACCAGGGAAGAAATTGAATTATATTAACTTCGTAAAATCTGGAGAGAAGATACAGAAATAGAGAAGAGAGAGAACGAGCCTGTTATCTTCCGCAGACGATTGGCAGTTGATAGTGGACCTAGAGACCCAGACGAAGTTCCCCAGACACATATCCGAAACATCGCTAAGATCGTATCTGATATTGCACTCCGACAACACAAATCAGTGCATTATTTGGGAACTGTCTGTGTCATGGGAGGAATATATTACACTTGCTAATGAGAGAAAGAGGTCCAAATATCAAGAACTGGTCGAACAATGACGGCAAAAGTCATGGAAGATAAACTATGACCCCGTAGAAGTTGGTTACAGGGGCTTTGCGGGACAGTCGTTGTGCAGATCCCTATCAATAATAGACATAGTGGGGGCAGTTATGGCGAGAGCGCTGAAGGACATACCAACGCAGTTCTTACTGCGTGAAAGTGGATTTGGCTTACGAGATCAGAGCTATGTAAGAAATAGGGAGGACATTAAGGGAAATCTCAGAATCATAATTAGGAGACGTGTTATATGTTATAAGGGAATATTAAGACAATATATTAAGCTAGGGTAGTCGAACTGTTATGGATAGGTTTTGAAAATCATTGTTATATGTGGGGAGGGATGGAAACGAGTTTTTTTTTAATTGTCTATTCGGTTACTGATTGACATTATTATTTTTTTTGTTAGTACTTACTCGTGGTTTTATTTTGAGATGTAAGCGTAATTACAAATTTATTATCAATGGAATGGGGGAGAAAGATATAGTTTCGCAGTAATAATAGCCTGGAGACTTAGAGAGTTGATGCTAGTATTAATTGAGTAGATTTATTTTTTTTTTAATATGTGTAGAGGTTACTTAATTGAGTAGATAGCATATTTATTTATTTATTTATTTATTGTTTTTAGGCCATCGAATTATTTTAGTCGGTAAATGATAAAAAGTTTTTTTTTAACCTGATAGTTAGAATAGCCAATTTCTTTTGAGAAAGTGCTAGTGTAAGTTAGTTTTGAGTTGGATGTTAGTGTAGGTTTAGTTAAAGATTTGGTATGGATATGGGATTAGTATTTAAAAGGTAAAACATGGACTTAAACAATGCAATAAAGATACCAGCTCGCCTCGGTATGGATTCCGGAAATAGTAAACCGAATGTAGTAAAAAGACACCATTATATAGAAGAGGAGTGTGAAAAGTCCTGGCTTCATTGGCTGATGCTGACTGAAATATGTCAGTAAGAACGGTCGCAGTCCAGCCTTGCTAGTTTTGATGATCACTGTTTTTGCAATGTCGCGGTGCGTAGCACGACGCTTTCAAGGAGGCGGCCTGACTCGTCTGGAATCAGGTCAGGTTGCTGTTGGAGCCGATATGCAAAACCCGAAATCGGCGATGAGAACAGTGCATCACTGAAGACCACCCTTGATGCATCTAAAATGTATGATTTAACATGTTTAATTATTTATATCATTTCTCAAAAGATGATCTCACCAAATTCATCAATAATCATATAATTTGGAAATTGTGACAAACATAGAATAAGGTAAATATTAAAGATTCCAATGGTTTTCTTAGTTCTGTTAAATTACACATATATTTATTACATAATTATTCTTTTTTATATTAATTATTGACACCAACCGTGTGATAAACATATATCATACTAAAAAACACGATTACATTTTTTATATTAGAATACGCGATTTACAAAGCTCAACAGTCACTCATGGTAGAGATTAAGTGATACATGTATGTGATATGAACGTAAGACGAGCTAGAAGGAAGTGAACGTTATAAAGCGATTGATTCATAAATTAAAGAGGTATCCCTTTCATTTAAACCAAAGTGTGTGATAAGGGATAAGTGTTCAATTCCTGTCGGTGTCACCATTTTTCTTTAGTAAGATTTTTCTATCCAGGATGGTTGTTAATAATTTCACGGTTTAAGATAAAAAAAATAAATAACGGATAACAATTCAAACACGTGTACACACTAAAAATAAGAATTGGGAAATGAATAATCCTTAAATATAATGATATTTAATTTTCAGGTACAAAATTGAAATTAATAGATATAGATTTGCAGGAGAAATAACTACAAAAGTGTTTTTCTTAAACGTTTTCCTGCCATGTTTGACAATGTGGTAGCAGCAAGCTTTGGTTTAAGCATTTTCTATGATGGAAACCTGGAAACATGTTCGTTTGCTGTGAGAGTCAAAATCTCAATTTAGTTGGCCTTCTCATATTCTAGGCCTTCGCTATATTAATTTTAATGTTTAAGAAAATGAAAATAAATACAGGGCTAATATCTCAGACAGTTGTACCCATAAAAGGTAACGTTTATAGCAACAAGAAATGTCGGATTTAACATTCCATAATACATATATATATATATATATATATATATATATATATATATATATATATATATATATATATATGTGTGTGTGTGTGTGTGTGTGTGTGTGTGTAATATGGATAAAACAACTGAAAAGTTGCAAATTAAAAGAAGAAATTGGGTGTTATTTTAATTTGCAAGTTTTCAGTTGTTTTATCCATAGTATATACATATCAAGAAAGTATACGTGGCTTCTCATTATGCTATATATATATATATATATATATATATATATATATATATATATATATATATATATATATATATATATATATGTATGTATGTATGTATGTGTGTGTGTGTGTGTTTACATTCATCCAGCAAAATATATGTTTAATTTCTTTATTGTATTGTCGAAGAAAATGGTTTAAAAAATTGGATATTACTTACCACGTTTCAAATTTAACACTTGTTTTGTCATCAAGTAATTTCTACCCTCTTTATATTTAACAATTGCAGGAATGTGCAGGATGGTAGATAGGATGTTGTTGTCTACATCTTAGCTTTTTTAAAAGCTTGAATTCAAATTAATCCAAACATATGCGTATTTTATGTCCAATATCTACAAATTATTTGCTATATTGGCAAGATATTGCACTACACTCTCTCTTGACTTGACACCTAACAAAAATCGATCAAATCTAACGAAAACAAAGCAATAAAAAATAAACAAATATTATTAGTTAATACCAAATATATATAGAGCACGCAGCACCAGTA